>VXBL01007376.1:0-78881 GCA_013400195.1 Aramus guarauna
TCCTTTTTACCCTTTTTTAAAAATGGTGTGATAGTCCATTTTCTGCACTCACTGGGGACTTCACCTGCCATTTTTCAAATACGAAGAAAATTAACCCTCTCAGCTGAAACCAGGACAGATGGAGAGTGGCTTAGTAACTAGATCAGCCAGTTCCCTCAGGACCCTGGGATGCATCTCATCAGATCTAATGGACTTATGTGTGTTCAGGTTCCTCAGGTGGTCTTGAAACTGACCTTCTCCTGTGACGAGAGGAACGTTGTTCCCCCAGTCCCTGCCCTGATGTTCAGGGACTTGAGAGATATGGGAAGAATGATTACCAGTGAAAACTCAGACAAAAATATTGTCAAGCACCTCAGCCTTCTCCATGTCCATTGTCATTAGTCCTTCTGTCTTATTTATCATGTTAGTGTGTGTCTGTGTACATTTTCTTGCAATCTCCCTTTTCTGACCAATCACCTGTAGAAGCCTGTTGTATTCTTTGCATTCCTTGACAAATTCAGCTCCAGCTGTGCCCTAGATTTCCCGATACCATCCCTACATATGTAAGCAGTATCCCTATGTTCTTCCCAGGATACATGTCGCTGATTCCACTGCCTACGCATCTCCTTCTTACACTTTAGTTTGACTAGGAGGTCCTTACTCAGCCATGCTTGTCTCCTGCCTTCCTTGACTGATTTCTTACATGTAGGAATCAAGAACTCTTGAGATCTAAGGAAAATGTCCTTAAAGAGCTTCCAGTTGTTCTGCTCCTTTATCCCTGAGGGCAGATTCCCAGGGGGTTCCATCCACTGATTCCACTGAAAGTTCACTCTCTTAAAATTCAGGGTCCTGGCTTTAGTCTTCACCTGGCCCATATCCCTCAAGATCATGAGTTCCACGAGGGCGTGACCACTGCAGCCCAGGCTGCCATCAGTCTTGACCTCACTAATTAGTTCATCTGTGTTGGTAAACAACAGGTCCAGTAACACTGCTCTTATGGTTAGGCTGTCTATCACCTGGGTTAAGAAATTATTCTCAGTGTGCTCCAAGAGTGTCCTGGACTACATACAGCGTGCTGTGCTGCTTTTCCAGAAGACGTCAGGGTGATTGAAGTCCCCTAGCAGGTATAAGCAGAGGTAGGAGAAGCAGCAAGAAAATTGTCTGCAAGGTCACTGCAGAAGATATACACAAAATACTAGGGTTTTCTTTAGAAATCTAAATAAGGAGGGATTTTAGTTGAGACATGAATGCCCGAGAGATTATAGTCTTTATCATGCTGGTGGTAGAAACAACAACTGGTTTTATGTTTTTACTGAGAAATTGTATTTCTCATGTATCCAAAAGAACATATAACCTCCCTACTAGACTACATGCAAATTCTCACGGTAGGATGCTGTTTGTACAACAATATTATGGTACACTGCCATTATTTCTCCATGAGGTTTAGAGATTCTTCAAATGGACCTTGTATAATTCACTGAAAAGAAAACTGGGATAATTTAAAAACTCTATGGATTTCAAATTACTTGTAAGTTTGGCAACATGTTAAGCAATGAGCTCATAGAGAAGAAAAAAATATGCATATAGACTTACAGTACTGAACAAAAACAGAATTTATTTTATTATAGTACTATTTTTATAAGTTATGTAGGCTGTTACTAAGTATAATGACCAGACAGTCTCATTCTGTTCCTGCGGAACTGAATAGGAGCTTTAATGCTGACAAGGATAAAAGCTATATAAATTAAATGCCTGGAAATATTAAATGTACAGTATAATATGCTTTAATTTGGCTGCAACTTTATTAACTCATCAGGGAACTATCTAGCAATAAATCGTAACACTGTGTTCCACCATTCCTTCTTCAACCCACTCTACTTATTCGGTAGCTACAGCACACGTCACCCCTACTTCAGGCCTGGCTCAGCTATAATTTTTAAAATCCCTCTCTCTGTGGTTCTTGAAAAAGGAGCTGAAGCTTTACAGTTCCGAGTACGAAATGCAAGCGCTCACTTTCAGGACTTTTATTTAGAAGGATCGTTTTTAGTAAGCTCCCTTCCATTTCTAACTCACCAGAGAAATGATCTCTCCATGGAAACAGTCCATGTAGTGAACACTGGATCTGGAGTGAAAAACTGCTCTATTACTATTCCAGCTGACTGAAAATCAACTGCAAATGCAAGTGGCTCCTGTCATTCCCCAAATGAGGGAGAACGGTCTTATGCCTATTCTAAAAAAAAAAAAAAAATATAGGTCAAACCTTTAAAATGGATGACTGGTTTTCTTCTTGCCAGGGTCAGGCAAATTCCAATGTTGTAGAGAATTAACTCTGGCCTTTTCTTTAGACAACATTTAATTATTGTACTTTGATAATGAAAATACTAAAATCAACATCTTAATATTGAGGCAAAAAAATCCACTCTAGTATGTTAAAGAAAAATATAATTTCTTTTAACCTTGAATCATATACATTGAAGAAAACATGCAACATACCTCGTCCATCCACAGTAATACCTATTCCACTGCTACACAGGCCATGAAATTCAGCTACTCAATTGAAGCAAGAGATGTTAAAGAAAAAACAAAATGTTATTTCCAGTGTTTCACCTTCTTTAATCCTAAACCAAATCCACTTGATCTTTTTTCAAAATAATTTTTTCTACAATGTAACTAATAAAATGCCAGTGTTCACATGAAATAGCTATTTATAGATAATACAGCTAAATACGTCAGGTAGTATTCCACCTTGAACATTCACATATATACAAAACTGAAATATGATAACAAGAAGTAAATACTGAAGCAATTTCATTGTAGTCTTGACAGTACTGTCTCCTTAAGCTACTGCTTTCAACCATGCCACTTTTACTTCTTCTCTTCTAAACAGTTTCCTGCTGCCTCAGAAAATGACACTGAATGGAAATACTGTCTAAGATACATCATCTCAGCTCTATAGTTGCGAGATTTTTTTTAAACAACCCCCAGGTTATTTGGAGAATTGATTCTAATAAATTGAAATACAGATTTGTAAAATTAATATGGGCTGCTCTTTTAACCTGGACTGATTTGACTAGGTACAGATCAGAGAACTCTGCTTATTCTTTCTAAAGTAGTATTACTTATATCCAACACTTAATTCAGGGACCCAACTTCATCCATAACATACTCATGTCCTTCATCTTGAATTTTGTCACTGTCTGGACAGCTCTGGAACTGGGTAATGTCAAATGTTACAATGCATAAAACCATAAATACTCAACATAAAATACCAGAGAGTTTTTCTTTAAAGGAGAAACCAGTTCTATAATCAGTGTGCAATTCCATTAAGTACCCTATTCACTTCTCTTTAAGGCATGAAATAAATGAACAACCTGATCTGACCAAGATTTTTTTAAGTCTCTATGTTCACTGCAGTATCCAAAGAAACACAAAATCTTACCTGAGTTTTTAGCAGGGCAGGAGTGACATGGCTCTCCAAAACCATAGTCAGGATTGGCACAGCAACATTCAGACTTCGTCACAGCACCAGGGAAAGGATGGACACAGGCTCCTTTTTTGATGCTTCCATAGCATGTGCTACGCATATGAGTGTCTAAGAAAGGGCAAGCAAAAAAACAATTTCTTTCCTTAGGCTGAGAGTGAAATGTATGGCATATTATCTCAGTAAGAACTAAAAAAAAAAAAAAANTCAACAAAATGGCTACATGTGCATTGCTCTGCTACAATAACCCTGACAGCATCAAGACCAGTTCTCAAAATGTTTAGCTCCCAGAGCTCTCTCCAGAGCACTTTAAAACCACCTAAACTACCATATTGTGGGCAAATTTAAAAGCATTCCATAAGACTCAGTAAAGATGATCCACACAACAGAGCAGCTTTGTAAATCCATCAACTCATATCTCAATCAGAAACACAGAATGGCTTGAATCAGCATATGGTGAATAATTTTTCCCTTTGAGAAGTACTACAACCATAACCCAGACTTGCAGATCTCTTATAGAATTCCCAAATGGTTCCTCATGTAGAATAATTCACCAGCAGCCCAGGGCTGGCAAGCTGGGAGGCTACCTGTTTCCAAAAGGAGAGGCATAGCCTTCCACTGTATTTATAAATTCTGAACAGAAATGCAATTTCAGCAAATCGTTCAGACCAGCATTTACATGACATGGCTATCTTAATAGGTTTATGGTAAACTAGCACCAGTGCTGGATTAGGGTTAGGATATCAGAGAGGTCCCAATATCTACCTAGCAACAGCAAAAAGCCACTACAGAAGTTACAGTGCCATCCCTGTGGAGAGGGCTGGAAATGATGGCCAGGACAAACCACCACTTACTAAACAAAGAAAGCAGATAATACCTGGGAGGTCTCCAACCTTGAAAACCATGCCATAAAAGACAGCAGAAAAATTATACAGGACAGCCACACAGCTGTAGGACTCACCATGTGCATACTGCCAATCTTGCAGCTGATTTTGTCATAAATCAATTTGACTGACTTTAGTTTTGACTCCTATACTTCTACAGACACTCCTTGGAGCTACAGAAATACTCTGTTTCAGGCATCTTTATGGACCAAGCCAGAACATGGCTTTAATTTATGCTCCTTGTCAATCTCCCAGTAAAACTACCATACATTGTTGCCTGGACAAGAGCCTGGGTGCGTTGAGAAGTAGGGTCTGAGGGAATCCAGACAGTTACCTACTTAAAATATGACCCCAAAACAACACAGAAAAGTTACATGAAAAGTCTTACAGTGGTTGTTAAATATCCTGTGCCAATCTGAATAAGAACTGGCAATTTCTTCTGTGTTCTGCCTGCTCTTTCAGTGTTTTAAGCTGGCTTCTATAAAACAGATTGCCTGTACATAAATATTTTCTCTTGTTTTTGGGATGCCATAGAACAGATAGTTCTGGAGCACAATTAATTGTGGCCCAGATCTCAGGACTTATTCCATGCCAAGAGTCTAGGTGAAGCCAGTACAATTTGCTTGCAACTGACAGCAGGAAAAGATTATTATGCTTGACAACAATAAAGATTTTTTGCACAAGAAACATCTGTTCATGTACTCTGCAAAATAATTAGTTGCATCACACCCTTTTCCTCCACCTCCAACAAATCCAGATGCCACTCTGCCATGCCCTGCTATGAATAAAGGGGCTTTGATCATTGCTGTCACAGAAGGGAAAGCTTCCCCCTAGTTATGTGTCTGGAAGAGAATGGAAGAGCAATTCAAGGGAAGAAAATGACACCAAGAGAAACTGCAGGGGGAGAAAATAATGGAAATTGTGAAAAAAATGCCCAGTAGGAAAGTCCTGAAAGATGTGAAGTGTAGGAAGCAGCTGGAAGAAGCTACAGATGTACTGAGCAACTGCTCTGCATAAGAAGAAAGCAAGTGTTTTTCTACATAAACCAATGTTTTTATAGAAGAAGCACACGGAATTTGGGGAGGATTGCCTAACTAGCTATAAGAAACAGTCTTATCTACAGCCAGTGATTCACAAAGCCTAGGTAGGATGAGGAACCATGCTGGTTCCCCTAGAACCAAAACAGTGATCATATGACAGCAAGAATGTCCTCCCTGGGCTACGCTTCCCATGCTGATGGCAAGGATGAGAAAGACAGGCACTGCTTTGTTCATGGCTTAACTGCTGTAGGCATCTCACCAAGGTCAAGTTCCCCATGTCACAACAGTTCTGAATGTGCACCTTACTGTTGAACTTGCACTGCTGCCACCTATAGTTTGATCAGCCTTTGGCTACTAATTTCAGAACACTGGACAACTTATTTTATGCCCTGGATCAGAATTCAGCATTGGTACTGCTGTAACTATGTAACTGTTTATGGGAAACTCCACTGTTTCGCAAAGAATAGCGTTTCTAGACTGTTGAATTTTGTGTATAGCACTTCTGAGGTTCTCTCTGAGAAGTTCAGAGGTGATACACAAACACACACAGAGCCAGCTGAGGTATCCAAGCATGGAGTTGCACTTAAAAGTATAGCCAAACCTGAAATGCCTGAAAACACTAGTTTGGCTCTGAGCATTTATCTAACTGTTCCTTTTCCAAGCATTTGTTCCCCCGTGCTATACTTTTTCCCAAACTTGTATAACATTCTGTGATTGACTCTGCCCTACTTATTAATACTAAATAAAAAAGCAAGTTATTCTATGAATAGTCCCACCAGAATCAAAGGCACTATTCAGAAGTAAAATACAGCTCAAAGTAAGAGTGAAAGAATTGGACTGTAGGCTCTTTGATTTCATATTTTTGCTAATCACCTAGCACATTTGTGGGACTACTGTTAAAAGGAAGCTCCTTGTAACTTACTAACTTTCAGACTACAAATAGTCTTCTAGCAGTCAGAATGTCTGAAAAGTATTATTCAGCTCATGTGATATATGGGACAGAATAGCAAGAGAATTCCTGTAGTTAACACAGCATGTGTGTGTGTATATATATATATATATATAAGCGCATATATATATATATATATGTATGTATATACACACACACACAAAATCCTGAACAGCAGACTGGCTTGGAAAGTCTATTCTAAAGGTCACGTATGAGGATATCTTTGTTAAGAAATATTTGAAATTTCCTATGTTACTTTATACTTGGAATAATTACATCATCTTTTTAAAACGAATTTTCCAAATAATTCATGATTCCGCCTTACGATTCTCATCGTATTAAGGATATTTCCTATTGAAAATGTAAGTATTTATGCTAAGCCTTAAAGTTATGTGGCATGTGGAGCTGAACATTCTCAAATAAAAAATAGCGTTCACAGCTGATGGCCAATTTGTGAAGCCTTTAGCTGCTAGAACTGTGGTAGCATTATGTAAATGAAAGCATAGAAAATTGAGCACTGCATTGATTCTTTGCAGCTGTATCACTGACAAGGGTAAAGATGAGGCCAACTTGGACCACAAAAAGGGCACTTGCTGAACAGCTTGTACTCAAATCTGGTTTTGCTGCTGTGCCACTAAGCAGTGAAATTCCTGTATTAAAAACAGCATACCAAGCCTTTTCTCGTTGTTTTATCTTTTCATTGCTTTTCCTTAAATGCTTAATAAATCAGAAGAAAACAACTTGGCTACAGCATACGAGAGAACAAAACTTGCTTTTGTTGGTTCAATGTTTAGTGCAGTTTTGCTTACTAAAAATCTCATTTGTTAAAAGCAATAACTATTTGGGTTCCAACTGAGAAGGTGTTTTGGCTTTTTAATAGCCTAATTTTTAGGCCATTCTGAGTTTTACTCATGCATTTTTTAAACTGAAGTAGTAACAGAAAGGGCCAGCTTGCACAGGCACTTGATAGGAATGCTTGTGCTAGATTTTATTTTAAAGGATGATGAAATTCTGCACAATTTTAAGTTTTATTTCAAATTAATTGAGAATAGCAACACAAGGATGTATTATCTCACTTCTCTGTGGTGCGAGATAACCTCCCAATACTGTGATGAAGTCTTTCTTTTATCTGGATAAATGCAGATAAGACACAGGCAGGTAAGACATATGTGCATCCATCAGCAAGAACAGTTATAGCACTGACTAATACATACAACTACTGCAGAGCTAAGCCAATGGTTTCCTCTCTGCCTTTACTGCTTCAGGAACCTGTTGAACATCATGACATAACCAGCTGGTCTGATCTAATACCAGCTCCAATGGCAGTTCAGTAACTAGCAGCCTCTAGCACACAAGGTGTTGTACCAAAAGTGAAGCTAGCATTTTGTGAAGCTGCTAGAGGTGCGCTTTTCCCTCAAGGAGGCCCCATTCCAGGCACATTTGCCTGCTGAAGCTCAATGCCGTGCCTATCCACTAACTGAGCCTTGGGTTACCAATACACCTGATGATAGATACGTTCATGAGATAGAAGAAACTCAGGGGATACAGAACTGATGTTCTGATATGCAGAAGAAGGGAAAGATGGGATCTCCTGTGGATCCAATTGTTTTAAGGAACTCTGTAGTATCGCAGTCCCTGATGCATGTAGTCCCATCACTCTCAGAATTTATTATAAAATGTATATTCCTCTCCATCCTCTTCATCAGAAATCAGTAGAAAACAAGGGACTGAATACCTCTTGCCTTCTACCTTTATTTATTCTTCATCAGGTTGAAAATGCTCCATTTTTCTCTGGAGAGCTCCCTGGTGGAGTAGGGTGAAGAATCTCTTAACTGCCAACCAGCAATATTTGAGGGGATAGGGGTCTGCAGTTCAGATTATATGACAAAAGATTATTCATCCGCAGACTAGAAAAGGTATGCCTTGAAACCAAAAAGAGATGCCAGGAAGAGTAAATACTGTTAGTTTAATTTATAGGAATAACAGGGAAAAAAGAGGTGGTGTCACTCTTATTTCATGGAGGAATTTAAGCCTGTCTTTTAACACTTGGTTTATGGGATAGCATAATGCAAGGTTTCCTAATAAGTCCTATTAATGACATTTCAGTTCACAGAAACAAGTCTATCTAGTTTTCACTATTTCTCCTGCTAGAGTTTTTTCTTTTTTAACACTATGGTACAGGGAGAATAAAATGCTTTCAGAATAGAGAAAGAAATGAAAAGAAGAGTGCAAAAAATACCAGTATTGCAACCATTTTAGTGATTTGGAATGGATGACACACAACTGAGTATCAGTATGAATACACATACATACATGTCCTGGGCTGTATCAAAAGAAGTGTGAGCAGCAGGGTGAGGGAGGTGATTCTGCCCCTCTACTCTGCTCTTGTGAGACCCCACCTGGAGTACTGCATCCAGCTATGGGGGCCCCAGTATGAGAGAGACATGGAGCTGTTGGAGAGAGTCCAGAGAAGGGCCACGATGCTGATCAGAGGGCTGGAGCACTTCTCCTATGGGACAGGCTGGGAGAGTTAGGATTGTTCAGCCTGGAGAAAAGAAGGCTCCGGGGAGATCTAATTGTGGCTTTCCAGTACCTGAAGGGGCCTACAGGATAGACGGAAAGCAGCTATTTAGCAGGCAGTGTAGTGACAGGACAAGGGGTAATGGGTTTAAGCCAAAGGAGTGTTGATTTAGATGAGATGTTAGAAAGAAATTCTTTACTGTTAGAGTGGTGAGGCACTGGAACAGGTTTCCCAGAGAGGCTGTGGATTCCCCATCCCTGGAAGTGTTTAAGGCCAGGTTGGAAGAGGCTTTGGGCAACCTGGTCTAGTGGAAGGTGTCCTTGCCTGTAGCAGGGGGGGTTGGAACTAGATGATCTTTGAGGTGCCTTCCAACCCAAACCATTCTATGGTTATATATATACACACATATATATACACACACGTGCACATACGTGAACACAAACACACAGCAGAAGAAAAGACAGATACTACAGACTTATCCTAGAATAGATCCTCTGTGGTTTGATGTCAACATTATCTACAAGGATGTAATTTGATGCATTTCTTTAATTCGACAACCTGATAATTCCACTTACTTTTCAATGAAAAAAATCTCACTTACCTACACACACACGACCATCAACTCCAACAGCCAAGCCAGGTGGACACTCACACCAAAAGGATCCTTCAGTATTTATGCAATGACCATTCATGCAAATTCCTGATGTCTGACATTCATCAATATCTATCAGGAGGCAACACAATTCAACAATTGTTTTTAAGCAAGATTATTTTTAGAACATTACCAAATGACTTTATGATAGCACATGAATCATCAACATATCCTTGTTTTGTTTCCAGTAGAAATATCTCATCTTGGAATTACACTAAATAATGAAAATTCCTGCTGCGCATTGGAAAAAAACAACAAAAAAACCCAGAAAAATTGTAGGATTAGAGGAACTTAAGATTCTACATTAAGCAAAATTAATGATAAATTTTCCCCTTTGTCCATCCCATGATACTATAACTTTGCTTTGAAGTGTGGTTAAGGAAGCACTAATCACAGAACACCTACATGATGGTAAATTTTAATTTCAAAGAACTTTTCAGTGGTCATCCATTTCTTTCTAAGTCAACAGCCCGCTGCATGTACACATCAAGAAAACCACAATTAATAGAAATGGTTGAACTTCAAATCAGAAAACGTAACAATTTAGATAATTTTGCATTTACTAGAAATGACTCAAGCCCAAACTTACTTCTACTGGCAGCAATGGGTATCTCCCATCAGTTTAAGTAAACTGAAGCTAAATCAGACTCTATTCTTAAAATGTTTAATATAAATTTTCAATCACCACATTTCTTTAAAAGTTTGTAATGCTATGTAGCAAATATGATGCGTGAAGTGTTACGCACTCTGAATTGCCAGAATAATGATGTGGAAAACATACTGTGTGTGTTCATCAATGTAAAATCTTTTAAACCTTTTAAATTTCCCATATTGCTTCACCACTTCAGGAAGCGCCTGAACATTTTGCTACATTTACAATGCTCCAAGACATTTCAAAAGCTAATTTAACATCTGTTGTAGCTTTCACAATACTATTAAATAATTCAGGGTTTTTTTTCTGTAAGTTAAAGACCTATTTCTATTCTAGGCATCTTAAGAAATCTACTATAATGAGTTAGTAAGGTATTAGTATGATATTAAATCCATGTGACAAGACTGCCATTCTTGCATGAATGAATGGACTGGAAAAGCCGTTTTCAATCACGATTGTCTTAACATGTTACCCCTCAGTTCCACATACCAGTACAGTAACGTCCACTTGGAGCCAGAACAAATCCTGGTTTGCAGATGCATTTAAAACTCCCATCTTCATTTATGCACATCCCATTTAAACACATGTTTGTAGTGGTACACTCATCATGGTCTGCAAAATATTGCAAAGAAAACTGCTTATGGTAGCTCACCTTACAGAAGATGACAAAGTAAAAACAAATGATCACAGCTGATGTAACATATTCCTTCATTTGAAGGTTAAATTCTGCTCATAACTGATGAAATATCTGAAGATTTTTCACTCTATAGACAAAGTAGCAATTTTTTTTCCTGTTGTAATCAGTTACTTTGTGTGTTTCAGCAGACCATATATGGAAGAACAGGGTGCGTCTTTCTTTCTTACATAAAAGGATAACAAACTTCGATCACCTGACAGAATTAAAAGCTTGTTGTTTAGGAAGGGTTTTTTGACACAGTACAGTCAAAATTAAAACTAGTTATTTCTTCAGCAGTGCTGATACATGGAGCACTTGCTGTGAAGCTTAAGGGAAAAGTTCCTGGTACTGGGACTCTGGAGGAGAGATGTAGCTTCAAAAACAAAAATTACCTCAAGTTTTTTCTGAAATCATGCACGTCTGTACAATAACTATTTGAATGCAGGGGCTATAAGTTCACCTCAGGTCATACCTTATTTCACAAAAGGTAATCCTTAATGATCCTTAATTGTAGTATGAAGTACAATTTCTAACATCGCAAAGCTAATGCCTGTGCTATTATTCATAAGAGTTCTTACCCACACAATTTTTTCCATCTGTAGTCAGTTCAAACCCAGCATTGCAAATACACTGGAAACTTCCATCAGTGTTTACACACCGGCCATTTTTACAAAGAACACCATTCTGGATGCATTCATCTATATCTAAGGAAAAAAAAAAAAAAACAGATAAAAAATAAAAAAAATCAGATAATTACTCTAAGATAAAAACGTATATAGTGACAATTATTTCTTTGAAAAATACTGATATGTTATTTAAATAGTACTTAGAAAAAGGTTGCCAAAGTTGGTTAAGAATTTATTCTCATTGCATCAGAGACAGGAAAAATGCACAATAAATGCAACAATGCTACATTTTTTGATGTTCACCAATTACTTTATGAAGACTTTTTAAAACCTATTCACATATTCATCTGCATGCATCCATAAATATATACCTATAGTGATTTTTTTGTAGAATTTCCACCTGGGGAATTCCCTGGCCAAGTGACAGATATTCCAGAATAATGGATAAACATTAAAAGACAACAACAGAACAAATGGAATGGTAGCCCAGGACTAGAGCTCCCATTAATATAACAAGTGTTGGGATTTACTGAAATAACACTGCTAAATATTTTTTGAACTCCAATGGGATCTGACATGAGGAGTCAGAACATCTGCAACAGCAGTAGACATGAAGTAAATTTTCTTACCAATGCAAGCTTGCTTAGTAGGAGTTCTCTGGAAACCTATATGGCACTTGCAGTAATAGGAACCAGGTGTGTTGACACAGTCTCCATTAGAGCATGGGTTTGATGTGCATTCATCAGTATCTGTTGGCAGCACAGAGGAGCATTAGTGACTTCACAACAAATACAACATTTTTTTCAAGTCTAGAAGTTTCTAAATGAAAAAGACAGTAAGTAACAGTCAAATGCTAAATACTAAAACTTGTTCTTGGTGCAAAATCATTACTTTTCTAAGAACATAGATCTGTTCTTAGTCCAACTAGGCAGACATTTTTAAGAAGTCAAATGCTACTACATCATTTATATGTTTTTTGAAAGACAAAAGGAAAAACAATGTGTGAGGATTTTTAGACATGGAATCTGACAGTTGCCTAGTGAAAGTGAACACTTTAATCAATATAGTGTTATTTAACTGCATGACCATTCATTCTTCTTCAGAATAAAACCAACACAAATCAAAATTGGCCTTTTAAAATCAGAGCAAATTATGGCATCCAAAAAACCTCCATTATATCACAGGTTTATTATAGAAATGTGAGGAGGGGCCACACACCAGCAGGAAGGAATCTTAATGAGACCACAGTCTGTGCACTACTTCTCAATTATTTATGCCTCATTGCATCCTCAGTCCCAGTCTTTGCATTCGAGTAATGCCAGACTTAATCTAGCCCTTCTTTATAATGTACCTTACTCTCCTTTCCAAAGGGTTTTGGTATTTGGGTGCAACCAAATACACTTTAACCACCTTAAAACGTAGGTAACTGCTCAGAAATAACTCCCATTTGACACAGGGTTTTGAAAACTTTAACTCCTTTCAAGAACCCTTCCCAAATTTGATCCCCAGTGGTTACCCAGCAGTCAGCTGTGTCTTTGGCCTGAGACAGCCATTCCTAGCTCTAAAATAACACTGATTGTTCCTCTCATTATGCTCCTCTAAACCCTCCCAGGATCCTTGCCCTCTGTGATTTAGGGAACAGAGCGAGTGCATCCCTCTGGTCTGGCAGGTAGGACTACCAGCTTAGTCTTTGCTGCCACTACCAGAGGATGACCTGAGCAGCTCATCTCTGTGACAGGTAAATTCACAGGTTACAAACTAAATGGATTCATCGATGAAATTCCCCTTTCTTCATGAATCACCTTTGCTGATTTGACTTTTAACACTCCAGCTATGCCCTGCATACAGGTCTGAAATGACTCATCTCTTCATTCAGGTAGGCTTTAACACCACAAAGCCAATGTTCATTTGTGGCGGTTTTGGCATCTGGCTGTAAGCTGCCATAGGAAGTTGGGGCTAAATAAAGCCACTGCTGATCAGTTCTTAGTAATGATGATTTTCCCATGCATTTTGTAGTTTACACTACCCAGGGAATTTTGCTGATCATTTGTACTCACCCTTTATGAGGTCTAGTTCTAAAACTTAGTTCACTGTGTCTTGGAAATAACGGGATGGAATGAGAAATTAAACATAAGAACATATATATGCTAGATAAATTTGTAGTTCTTGAAAGTGTTGTGCCATGAATGACTTGATTCTAAAAAAATGGCAAAAGGTTGGTTTTATTCTAATTTAATCATAAACAAGACCATACATTTCACAGTATTTACTGTGTTAATGTACACATAGTTAAAACCAAGAGCATCAACATACATATCAAAGAGATCTGGATTTACCCAAATCACTTATTTAATGAGCTGGTGCCTAGATACGATCAGGCTGTTTTGGGTAAACAGTTAAATGAATAAAGGCAAGGCAAAGGTAAGAATCAAATACCTCCTCTCACACATATTTAGCTCATTCACATTTGCATAGCAGCTGATAGCACCAATCCAGTAAAGCCACAAGAATGGAGCAAGGTAAAGAAAAGAGAAATTCAGAGTGTTAAAGACAATGAAGAAAACAGTAACTGTATCTTTATACTGCAGTCGACTTCTATGTAATTATAATAGTTATGTGCTCTTATGCTTCTCTACGGTGCCTGACTGTTGGGAGTCTCTTTCACATTGAGTGCTAGATGGGTATTTTTTCCTCAGTGCTCAATTAATATGGGGGGATCACAGAGGATCACACATAATTATTTCAGAACAAAGTCCTCAGCTACCAACAAAATTTCAAACTCTAAATCTCATTTTCACATGAATGTTTTGTCAAATATCTTAATTCAAATGACGTTATTGTATATTCATATTGCTTTAGTATAGGGGAGGGTAGGGCAAACTTATAAATACTAGATATGGCACTCATCTATTTTGTTTCATTTTCCTACAGGGAATGACATTTATGACTTATTATAGGGTTCAACTTGCTTCATCTGTTAAAGAAAACTTGTTCATGCTAGAAATGGATCTCACTGTAAATTAATTTCTAAATTGTACAGCAGGAATGCAGTGTTCTTCCATGAAATAGCTGACTTAAGCTTAGAAAATCCTTCCAAAGCCATGTGCATCCGATGATTTCCATTTAAAATATTCATCTTAAGATGTTCTTATATAAGCTCTTGATAAAAGAGGGAAATGGTAAATATATGTTAATATAAAGGAGTTGTTGGCTTTGAGTTTGCATTGCAAGCATGCATATTCCAGCAGTATAAACAGGAAACGTCTGAGACAGAGATATTTAACCCATTTATTCTATCTCCTAGCACAGCCCTCTTCAGTGTTAAATATTTCTTTCACCACTTGCATCAGACTTATTTCCACTTTTCAGTGTTTCATCTGTAACACTTGTCAGAATTTCACTAGACACAATATGGAATTTCCAAAATCTCCTTAAGCGTTACAGTGATGAGTCTGAAGATATATTACAAAATTTAAAATATGGAGATTTGTGTTCAGCACAGCATCGCTACAGACTTGCTGCCCTTTTAAAAGTCTCTACAGTTTTATCCAGAGTTTTTATAAATGGAATGAAATAAGGAAAGGCAATAATATTACATCTGTCTATCAGCTTGGGGAAAGGGACTGGCCATTCAGTGTCAGATCACTTAAGACACTTATGGTCCTTGATCCATCAGGCATGTTCCATCATGAGAGCAGCATAATACAAGTTTAGGTCAGACAGCAGTATGTAACACCATTATTTTTTGATTTGGCAGTATAATTTTGAATTAAGACTTTTCTTTAACTCTATACAAAAATATCTAACATTTCTGGCTTCTTAATTTATTGCTTGTGGAGTTGGCAGCCAGAGAGGTAGAGCAGCATGGAAGCAGTCTTCAGTTATATAACATTAAGCTTGCTCCATGGAGTGAAATGTTACTGTTCCCAACACCCCAAAGACTGTTCTTAAAGTAATGAGAAGAGTATCCAAGTTAGATTCAAGCTAGTCTTTAATTTCATTTAATATGTATCGGTATACACAGAAATTCCATGCAGTTAAGTTCCCACGCACATTTCCAAGACAACTTTCTGTGTGATTTATAGCAACTACCATTCACGAATCACCAATTCAGTTTGGCACTTAAGATACTATGGCTACTTCTTTGTAATACAATTAGAAAGTAATAGTGAAACAAGGTAGTGTTCTCTAAGATAAATATTCACAAAGTATAGTCTCTTGCAAAAAGCTTTCTGAATACAATCAGCTACTCAAAAGGCAAACCACTGAAAAGCCAAAATAATTAGTAATGACTGACTTGTTTCACACTTTAAAAAACAGGAAAAATGATACTTAAACTTGCTGGAAGCCACTATTTTTGTGGGGTTTTTTTCCCTTGCTTTCAATCTAGGACATTGTTGTAGCTGGCACATCTTCTGCTTTTGTTAAACCAGCTGAAATTTTTGTTTTGATCCCATTGCATCCAAAATTGCCTCAGTTTCCAGACTACTGTTTCATGCTGAGGTGTGCATTACAAAGTTCCCTAAGTGCATACACCTTTTTCCT
Source organism: Aramus guarauna (assembly GCA_013400195.1). NCBI lineage: Eukaryota > Metazoa > Chordata > Aves > Gruiformes > Aramidae > Aramus > Aramus guarauna. The sequence goes on from VXBL01007376.1 coordinate 16,006, forward strand.
GGGCACATAACTGTGTTAGAGAATTAAACAGGTCAACAACTTTCTTTTGCCATGCACCTATCAATCTAGTCTCACAGTTTCAGGCACTTTAACCTCAAATTGAAAGTCAGATACAACTTTGCTGTTATCACAAGCTTGGACTGGAAGGTGAACAGCAAGGCTTGTGGCCCAGTGGGTGACCCCACAAAAGACAAAGGGATAGAATGACAGTCAGCTTTTAAGAACACATTATATCTTTCCATCAATCAATTTCAGCACAGACATGTAAGTCTGATGGACCTTTTCAACCACAGATGGTTGCCCTACTTCATTTTTTCATACACCATTTCTTCAATGAGAATTGAAAAATAAAAAAGTTTTAATTAAATCAAATCCATACAGCTTTACTTGCTGCAACCTAATTATAATGGGGCACAAAGATAAAGCAAATTAAGCATTTCACAATAGGCTCAACCACAGAGTTTAAATCCTGTTCTGGTATAATCCTAAAAGTCAGATGAAATTAGTACATCAATAACTGGTCATACAGGCTGGGAAGCCAAAAAGGAGCAAAAGGCACCATTTCTTTTGTGCCAATGGTTATTGAAAATGGTGTTCACTAAGAGCGTAAGTCTAAAATGTCTCCCAAGCTCAGGTGAGGCCTTTTGTTTATCTATTTACCTAAATTACCTAGTATTATTAACTCCTAGTATTTAATTTGGAGTTACCTCTTATTTAAGAGCTAACCTTACCACCTGCATCAAAATTTGCTTTGGTTTGACTTTATTCTCCACAATTAATTTTTTTCTAGACTCTTAACTTACATATGCTACATTATCAATATATGAATTTCATTAATAATCAAATGCTTGTAATAGTATCAAATCATACTAATTTTTTATCTCAGCATTGCCATTTATGTTCCATGCCTTGCAAATTAAATAAACGGACTTTATGAATTTAACAGCATTCAAATCTCATATGCCACTTAATCACATGCCACCTTTATACTCTGCTGATATGAAGCACAAAGTAATTCAGTCAAACGTACCTTACCTTAATGGGAAATGATTTTAGGGACAGGTCACACTGTGCCTTTTCATGGTATGTAGGCTCATTTTTTATAGCTATATGCTCTTTCAGTATATTTCTTCATGCAGAATAATTCTTTATAATCATAAGCAAGAACTTATCATAATCATGGTCTACCATGAACTTACTTATCACTATTTTTTAATGATTTGAACACAGGATGGTTGCCTCAAGAAATACAATTTAGAAAGGTCTTTCACTTTTTTAGTTGCTAGCATTGTAAAAGCCATATATTCACATTTTTATCATTACTCGTCTTTATTTCTTCATTTGAAGTCAGAAAGCAAAAATAATAAAAATGTAATAAATGTTGTGTATTATCAAATAGATAACAAACACCTGTGTGTTTCAGATGATACTTTCCACTTGCCCCCCAAGTAAGAAAGAATATGAATACAAGCTGTGAACTAGATTTCGTCAAGAAGATTAGTTCAATATGCCAGCTTTCAGAAGATGCTCAGCACATTTCAAGACAATTCTTCAAGAGTCATGATCTACCATAGTTGAAAATATTATTGATTTCAGTGATGCAAAATTTAGTGCTAGCCATAAAAGCGCCAGGGCTCTCCATAAACTATAAAGAAGGAATAGCCACGCAAGACAGATTTATAGTAAAACTCCCACTTCCTACTTACAGGTCCTGAGGCCCAAGGGTGCAGCAAGAGACTAAGCCTCTTGAATTTCCCAGCCAGAGATCAGAGGTACAGAAAACTCTCACCCAAACAAAAAAAGCTGAAAAAGTTGGGCTTGGTACATCATAGAGGACAAGTTGGAAGAAAAACTGTAACAGTCTTCAAGTACCCAAAAGTGCCAAGAGAATGGTACTGAACTGCTATCCTTATATACTATGGATAAGACCAGAAACAATTAGCTGAATTTTTTTGCATAATAGTGTTTAAATAAGATTAGATGTTCTGGATACTTTCTGGAAGCTCAACTATTACACCACTGCAACTGCCGGGGGAAGTGGTGGAATCTCCATCAACTATCATTTCTTAAGAAGAGGGTGTACAAACAGTTGTCAGGAGCGATACAGCTATAACTGACCTCCCTGGTACAAGAGCATGGCCTAGCTAACAGGACTTGCAAACTTTCAAGTGTGCTGTATCAAGTTGATTTGAGAACGGAAAACAGGGAGGTTAAACATAGTAAGAAACAGGGACACTAAAGGAAAGTACTATTCAACAGTTGTCCTTATTGACTTTTCCAGAATGCAGGGTGCCAAGTCAGGCAGGTCCTGATACTTAGTTCGCAGTTCAGCAAGAGGTGGAAGAATTTGCAACTCAAGAGATGCAGTGTTCCCAGCTCAGCTTCTGGTTGATACCTACTCTGCTGCAGGTCTGTCAAAATCTGCGTGTATTAGTCTCTCTTGCCTACTGCATAGTCTTGGATTAGATTTTTTTTAAGGATTCATGTAGCTTCAATTTTCTCCGTTTCTTTGTTTCTATATTTTCCTCTAATCCACAGGCACACTAGAAATTTATTCTAAAAGCACAGTTTCAGTGAGAAAGCACTCTTTTTAATATTGTTCATTCATAGATCTCAAATCTCTTTATAAAGAATCAGTAAGTGGATGTTCAATCAGAAATATAACCAGACTCTTCTATGTAGGATGCCGTATTTTTTCTAAGCTGTATCCTGCATACAAGATTCTTCTCCACACAACTACCCCACAAGAATCCCTAATTTTGTATTTTCCCTGAAATATCTGACAAGGCTTTGACACAGCAAGAGTGAGGTTCACAGTAACTGAATAAAAGTGCAGAATCTCAAATTCAGCTCTTGTTGTAAAAAGTTAGCATTCAGTATTTTCATATGAAATGCAAATATAACCAAAAGTTAATTAATGCATTTTTTAAATGATTTTGTATCTTTCAAACTATCATTCATCTTTACGAGTAGGTAAAACATAAATTCTACCATTCATTATCTTGAAAATAACTTGACACTAACTCCTGTAGCAAAAATGAAGCTATGTGAGCATAACAAAAGAGAACATGGAACAGAACTTACTATACTGACTGTGAAGACAAAAATGTACAATACCCATCGAGTACAGGAACAATCAGTACCAATATTTGCAATTAAATATTTCCTTTTTTTAAGGAAACAGTCAACTCTCATGAAGATTTTGAATTATTCTAGTGTAAGTAATATTATGGTTTTTGCATGTTCTTTCACAAGAGCAATACCATTAAAATTAGTATGTATGTGCAGGAAAAAGAATATACTTTTTTTAAAAAAACTATATTTGAAGCAGAAAAATATTAGCATTATAAAAGTGAATAATGGATTTTAGAAATGTGCACTTACCAATACAATCTCCACTTGCATCCTGTTTATATCCCATATTGCACTCACATCGGTAACTAGAAAGGGTTGGCATACAACGTCCATTTAAACAAAGGTTAGGGTGGTGCTTACAGATGTCTATTGTCTGATTCAGTATTGCTAATAAAAAAAAAAAACAGAACATGAGACAAATATTAATATTTTCAAATAGAAGTAAATATGAAGATTATACATGGTTTCAGAAAGTATGTTATCAGGTGCATAAATATGTCCATCAAATCAAGTATTTTTCTCAAGAACTATCTGTTGAGAGTAAACTAGTAAACTAACAAAAACAAACACCTCTCAGAAAAAAAGCACACATTAGACAAATAGTCTTAATTATTATTTACCATTTATGTGTATAGCCTGATGAGATTGTCAGTGGCCTCATGAATAAACCCCAATTTAGGTGAAAGTTGAAGCAGTCTGTTCCTATATGTTTCCTTATTTTTGGTATATCTTTCTTAATAATATTCCTTGAATTTTATTAACTTTATGGTTCTGATCCTAGAGACATGCTTACATGTTTGAAGCAACTTTCCATATATGAGACTTTCCTCTGAATATTATTGATCTTGGGCTTTCAGTCAAGATAGTAATCCTGCTGAATAGGTAAGTTTTACATTTGGAAAAACAAGAAGAGAGAACAGTTTATTTTAAACCCTGCTGTTTTTTTTAAAAAAGACTTTGCAATTTGGAGTTTTATTAGTTTTGACCAAGCAGGGACAGCACAGGCTCAAGGACTCTGTAACTGAACTGAAGGAAAAAATCCCTACTTCCGAACTCGTATTAAAAGAAGGACTCCTGAACTTCCTAACCTTCCTAACTGAGGTCTCTTAAATGTGCTTGAATACAAAGATGTTTTTATGTGTTAAGAATACCATATCATTTGCAGACTGAAAACTACGTGAAAAAAAAGGAAAAAATAGGAGGAAAAAAAAAAGAAAGAAACAAGTCACAACAATGTAAGTACTTACTTAGACCTGTAATTATTGGTCCAGTGGGACTTTGACCACTTGTTCCTACCCCTCCTCTGCCTGCACCTGGGGAGAAACCATTGCTTCCAGGGATGGGAATGAATCCTGCTCCTCCTGGGCCATAGCCATTGCCATTGCCACCTGGAAGGAACCCGTTTCCTCTTGTTCCACCACCTCTGGAATCACCTCCAGCAAAAGCACCATCCACACAAAGTCTGCGGTGTTCATCTATTAAATAGGAACGCACAGAGAAGCATAAAGTAAATCAGTCCTTCAGAGTCAGCTTGTAAGGAAGATGCAGATCTTTGTTTGCTAGAATACTCAGAACACTAAGTCCTCGTTTCTTTGATTTTATGTGCTCGCTCTCCCACTCCTAACCTCAGGTAAATCCCATGATTGTGACAGGTGTTAATTTAAGGAAGTACACTAAAATTAATAAAAGGAAATATTGTAATTTACAACTATTTGTTGAAACCTTTTCCTTGATGTGTTGCCAGTAGCACTGTAACTTCCTGGTCACTCAGATATCTATCTTGATATAGATACACTGAAAATATGTTTCACTAGGGATATGGACTGGTGTTCTGTCAGCAGAGTTGAAAGAATAAATGAAATACTGATGTATTACTAGTTCAAAGTAACCCAAAATTTAACAGAACAAGACAGCAGTTGTTCCTTTAAATCAAAATGAACTATGGACGCTCAGAGTCATTTCCTCTTTGAGATTGACCACAAAATCTTTCCCATTTCCCAAGAACTACTTCCAAAGTCAACAAAAGGATGTTCAAGAAACTAGTCCCAAACAATCATGGACCAGAAAAAGATGCTTCACAGATGGTAACATCAGTATTAGAAAGACAAGAATGAATAATAATGTAATTCCCAACTTTCTTTTTCCATTTAGTCTACATTTTAAAGCAGCTTAAAATATTCCAATGACCTCCATCTTAACTAGAATAGACAGCAAGAAAGTGAAAACAAACCAACCAACCAACAAGCCACTCACCAGATCCTCTGACAGGACACATCTCTGGAACAGACCCGATGACCCAGCACCGGCCAGACTCACAGCAGCACTGCCTTTTGGTGAACCTACCAGGAAGCTCCTGTGCACAGCGGCCATTCACTATGTTGGAGAAACATGTACTTGCCCTCTGATCTGGAAGTTAATTTAAAAGAAAATCACAAATAGTAACAACGAACTCAAAATTATTTTCCCTTATTCAATTCATGTAAGGACTAAAATGTTTAAAAAGTTGTTTTTAAAAAAACAAACAAAAACAAACCCAAAAATACCCCAAAACACACACAATGATCCAAGGTGATCAGCACCAAGACATTCCACATTTGATTTACTTCAGGATCACATATTTTGAGTGATTCTAGTCTTGCATTAATCTAACATACAATCTCAATGTCTTCTCAAGCTAAAAGGAAATATGGATGATACAAAAGATACAAAGCAATACAAATAGAAACTAGATACAAATATGTGAAAAGCCTAGCAGAGCAAAAATAGAGACATTTTATGTAACAACTGCGACATCAGTAAATTAATTCAATGAATTTTTCATTGGCATAAATGTATCTGACCAAAGAAATGCTATCCAGTCTGCTCTGCTCAGCAGACTGAATGTACAATAGTATTTTTAGTAGTGCCATGTGAAAACTATATAAATACGTCAGTGTTTATTATATTCTAGTTCCTTCAAGGACACAGCCTAGATCTTTTATTGTCACTCTCCTGAATGCTGACTAGGAGAAAAGCTCAATGCATTTGGAAAGACATGGTATTGATTACAATAACTGAGCACATTCTGATATTTTGGTTAAAAGCAAATATTTATCTTAAACTGGGAAGAATAAAATAATTTGTACTAATAAGGATTACATTCTTCACTTTTCTCCTAAGTAAAGGAGAAATTATACTTCTAGAGTATACAAATTACCTTCCAATACTATAAACATTTGAGAGCAAATGAACTTTCAGACACATATTCATTTAAGGGAAGGAGATTCTGTGACATAAGGGTCTGCCTTAGCAGACTAGAACATGTGATTTGTCTGCAATTGGTTTTGTCAGCTGACTTTAGAAACCAGATTGTAAAACATGCCAGAATCCATAAAATCATAGAATCATAGAATGGTTTGGGTTGGAAGGGATCTTAAAGACCATCTAATTACAATCCCCCTGCCATGGGCAGGGACACCCTTCACTAGACCAGGTTGCTTAAAGGTCCATCCAACCTGGCCTTGAACACTTCCAGTGATGGGGTCTCCACAACTACTTTGGGCAACCTGTTCCAGTGCCTCACCACCCTCATTGTACAAAATTTCTTCCTTATATCTAATCTAAATCTACCCTGTTTCAGTTTCAAATCATAGGTTTTCAGTATTCCTAAGGCTAGCCACAATATATTTGAAGTTTGGCACTCCTCAGATGAACCTGGATTACAAAAGCTGGTTACATTATGTAAAACATTATCCACATGAAGTCACTTGTAGGTCTTGTGTTGCTACTGGCTTACATCATTTATCTATAATTCAGAAATCCCTTCAGAATTCCCATCCCTTTCCCAACATGAGAAAAAAGTGCTTTGAGATGTCTGAAATAAGAACCACGAGAACTGCAAAAGACACTATTATTAGCAATTGTTCATGGTTTTTACACATCTATGCAGCATTTTCAGTTAATTCATCAGGAAGGTTTACACCATATATTTCACACATGCAGTTGTAAAAAGGAAACTGCCACATTTGAAAATAAGCACACATCTTTTTAATATGATAAAACCAGGTTTTAAATAAATTGTCCTGTAAAAGCTGCAATCTACTGAAATCTAGTATTTTGTTTGTTTTATTATCTGTTCCAGACAAATTAGTGACACCTCAGCATACACTGCTTAATGCCTTCTGAGTTTATATTTGTGCCTTCTATTGGTCTCTAAAGGGTACATTAACCTATGTGAGATGGAACTTGAAATACCAAGTAAGGATAAATGCTCCTTTAGAACCAAAGTGACCTTAGCTTTTGGTTTCATCAGATGCAGGTTAGAGAAACAAATATAATTAACATTTCCTATGTTTGTCTAGACAACAGCGAGATATTAATTGCTTTTTTCCTAAGAAGATCCACATCTTGGGCAGGAGTTCTCAGGCTACGTTACGGTCCAAACAGAGGAATCTACTATCTACATAAAGATGGTTGCAGTGGCAATCATCTTCATCAGAGAATGTTATGAATTTTAAGTAGCTGGATCAGACATACTAGTGAGTTAGCATATAGTGAGCTCCTGGGGCAGAGAAGAGTGCTAGGTGGTTGGACAGAAGTTCTGCTGCTGCTGTGTATAAATTGCCTTAATAACCTTGAGAGGCCTAAAAGCCTACAGGGTGGAATACCTACCAACACAGCGGGAGCCATCCATGGATGTGACATAACCCCGTGGGCAGATGCAGAAATAACTTCCCATGGTGTTAGAGCATTCACCACCTTCACAGATTCCTGGGATGATGCTGCACTCATCAATATCTATCCAACAAGGAAAGGACATAAGTTAACTAGCAGAACATTTGAACATACTGTATTAAAAAAGGAGAAAGAGAGTTTTTTCTAAAATGAAGTTGTTATTCAACTCAGATTGAATAACATATTGCTAGTGTTTGCATACTGCAAATAATTTTGCTTGCCATCTAATGGAGCTTTCCTTATATATTCAAGGCGTGCACCACTTAAAGTCACAAAGCACAGGAAAGCAGTATGGTATTTCCTCTAAATGACACATACTGACTGCCACCTCTAGGAAGCACACAACAGTTACAATGCAATTCCAAAATACACATCCTGCTTTTGAGCTGAAGGAAGAAGGAAGGTACAGCAGCCATGCATGACAGCTCTGGGATTCTGCAACCACATAAATATTGCTCATCAGATCTAAGTGTTTTCTGGCATTCTAATACTACAACTGTAAGCAAGAATTTTGGCCAAGTTCTTCAAATGCTACCAAATGTTGCATTTTTACTTTTTCCCAGATATTTTTAATCCATTCAAATGTTATTGCTAACTAAAAGCAGTGGTCTCGTCTGAACATTGAAACAACTTTGTATGTAAATACACATAAAATGAGATATTATCAAGCCGATAAATGAGCTTCTTTACATAACAAGGGGCTGCTAGGGCACTTGACACCAGGACTGAGAGTACCATGTGCTGTCCTAGCACAAACTAGAAGCAAAATGAGGAGCTGCGGCAATAAGAAGCAATAGGAAGAAGAAGTCTGACTATTCTTAGAGATGTGAAGCATAGCAGGGCAAACTGGAATGGAAGAAATACAAACAGGAAGAACAACTTGAGAGTAAAGACTATGTCATGACCATTTATCCAAACGAGCTTCATTCTACAACTTCATTCTACAACTGCAACAATCTTTAGACACATGAATATTTTTAGGGTTGTTTTAGTAACCTAATTTTGCTTTTAAGTGACCTCTGTGCATTAGCTTTTTGACTGGCTTTTAGTGAATGTGAACCATGGCCCAGGTTTAACGTGGGAGGCATTCTGAGAAAACATGGGAAAACATGGGCCAACTTTCTAATTGGCTTTAGATGAGTTGTTTTCCAGTTGGAATGATATGATACCACAGGTTTTGCATGGCTTGATACCAAAGATAATCACAGGTACAAGACTGTGGGTTAACTTGTTTCTAAAAATCTGGATGCAGTATTAATTTAAATTAGCTTTCATATTGTGAAACAAAAATCAAACTAAAAAAGTCAGACTGTTGAACCCAGACTGTCTTATGTCAAATAATGCAGGAGAAGCATCAGAAAGAGTGTATGACAGAAATTATCTTGTGACAACATTGTGAGGGTCTTCACATTCCTTGTAAGAAAGCCTTTGGACCCCATGGACCATTCCTTGCACTTTTACAGACATCATTTTCTTGGACCAGTCACTCTAGAAATTCTCTTGAGATGAATGATACTTGAGAAATAAACTTAACCAGGTATTATTTCTTCGAAGACTTTTATGTGATGAATACTTTCCTCTCTCCCTCACTACATTCTCCACACTGAAGACTCAAAGAAAAGGAACAGTGCCACAAAGATCTGGCATGCATGGGGACTGTATTAGAAAGGTAACTCCTTACTATGGGAAGGTCCACACATGAAGAACTCCATTTAGATATGAAACCTACAAAGAACATTCAAGTACTGCAAGGAAAATTCAGTTTTGTAACAAGGCCACTAAGAATGTGAAAACTGTTCTTCATAAAGTGAAGGTATGAATAAAATATGTCTAATGAAGGTATCAATAAAAACATGTCATTTGGAATATCATTGTAAAAAAGACAATTTATCTTACAGGTAACATGTCTTCAAACTTTCTAACTAGTCCATACATACAAGCATCCTGTGGCCTTTGTTGTTTTACACTATGAAGCAGAACCAGAGCAAGAAAAAATTTGTTATTTAGGCATTTCAGAGGATGCAAAAAGTTTAAAATTCACATTAAAATAGTTATGAAATGATGACAACTATTTCCACTATTTTAGACATCTGTTCAAGTATGTACAATAGAAAGTGTAATTTTTGCCAAATCAAAACACTTCTAAGAAATAATGCCTTTACCTAAGAGTTCATTCTTACGCACTGCAGAGATTCCAGAATTCCAAATGATGGTGTAAATCAAACCCAAATAATTCCCCAGGAAATCTCTGAATTCTTGCATTAATTTACAATATTAAAGACAATATATACAATGTGGTGAACTGCTTACCATCTGATTTAATCCAATGAAATGAAACCATGTGTGTAAATCAAAACAGAACCTGAACAAGCTGCATGCCTTGTTGAGATCATTCATGCAGTACAGATCACAACCCATAAGTCTTTTAAATATGCATACCATCTTCTGTATACACACACAGTCTGAAACATCACATCAGAAAGACAGGCAAATTAATTGGACGAAATGAGGATGCTGCAGGAAGAGCTTAATTTTTCTGGAAAGTGACACTTTCCCAATGGCAGAGCACTGGATGCTCACGCAAGAAACCTCCCTTATTTTACCATCCCTTGAAGCACACCTCCAATCTCAAGGAAATACTACACTACTCTTTTTCATCACAACTGTAATGATTCCAAAAATAAGTTCCAAGACTCATTCTGAAGTTCAGAGGCACCCAGACTTTGATAAAGGTATCACCAGCATGGTTATCTCAATTTACCAGCAAGTAAATACTGTCTGAAGATGCAAATGCTGTACACATGAATGAGATAGCACAAAGCTGGTAGCATCTGCCACTAGTGAGAGATGAGCAAGTTAAACTTAAGTATCCCTGTGCTAGGAACTAGTTACATAGAATTTTCAAAATACTTATTCAGTCACTCTCTTAGAGAGTAAGTCTTAAGTTTTGTAGGTTTCATAGCCCTTATTTATCTTTTTTTTTTGATAACTGAGGTACAACAACAGCTACTATACATAATAAAAAAAACTACAAGAAAAATGAATCTATAAAAATCTGACTATGAAAACCAGCAGGCACTTGAAAACTGAAACTTTCCCCTTTGTTTTCACTCTGTTTGGCACAGGTACCTGCTACTTTAAAGGCAGTAATCTTAATCACAAGAACACAACACCTGATCTTCTACCAAAGGAAACCAAATTCCCAACTAGTTGATTATACTGTACAAAGCCCATTGAGGTAATGATTACGTAGAGTTTGTAGCTCTGGCAAGTGAAAACATGGGAAGGAAGTAGTTAGCCACTTCTGCAAAGCTGCAGGATCTAGACCCTCCTTTTCACCTGGCTACACGCAAAGGAGTTTAACACTGTCTAGGGCTCTTCTCCAAGAATGACAGGGAGCTGGGAAGGGAGGAAGTACCTTCCTGAAACCTGGGAAGTGACCAGAGCAGAAGACTCCACAGTCTTCTCCATGTGGAGAGAAAAACATTTTTTCAACCAATTAACAGAGAACCCTTGTGGAAGAATAATTTTCTTACTTACTGGAGCAGTACCAAGTCAGTGGATTTTTTGTTTCACTAGTTTTTGAGCTAAATCTCTGTCTCTCCTTCTCCATCCCTGGTTCTGGCATATGCAATTATTTCAACAAGACCTCTGTTACCTCTGACTGGAAATTCTGACACTTTACCTCAGGAAGAGCTATTTTTAGGATGGCAGATTGAAAAAGTTACTCAATTTCCTCCCTTCCCCCTTCCAAAATACATAAATTAATGGTCTTGGGGAAAATGCTCCAAAGATAGTAAGAGGAGATGCTGTCCTAATGGTGAAAAAGACTGGTGGCGTGAACGGCTGCAGTTCCAACGTTACACTTGAGATGACAAAGCCAGTCTCAATGTGAGAACCAACTTAAATGTGTGGCATAAACTTTGCAGGTGTGAGTATTAATAGATGAGTTTCTGCCAAAAAACCCCAGCCTGGCTACATGCCATCCCAAATTCATGACTTTTACTGCTACAGTAAGCAGCATTTTATGAATAACCAAATTCAAAGTACCACAAAAGGGGTTCTCAGCTGCTGAGTTCTGAAAAAGGGTTCCCTGAAAATAGTTTTAGCCTATAGCAATACCCAATAGTATCAAATCTGAATAACATACAATGTAATGAAATCATACATTAAAGCAGGAAAACTAGAAATAGAACTGTTTCATTTAAAAGGTTATTTACATTTTGGTGTCACGTTTTTTTTAAAAAAAGGAGTTAGCCTGTGTCATATAGTCCTAGCCCTTTGATGTCAATACCACAGAAATATATCTTTTTGGACGAGCATCAGAGGCATCTTACCTCCTAGAGTACTTTTGACTGTAAAGGGTGTCATAACTAACTATATTTAGTCAAGGAGTACGATGTATTTTCAATTTGAGAAGAGCAAGTGGAACACATTTACTAGATCCTTGAAGTACTAACAAGTAGTAGTACACCTCTTATGTAAACCAGCAAGCACAACTGAGAGCTAATTTCTCTTCTCAGTTTATCTATCCATGTCTGAACAACCTATAGATGTAAGTTCTGTTAATTCTGGAATACAACATCCTAAAAATGAACTGAATGCAATTCCTAAAAAGACAATGAAAACTCAATACATTGTAGATCAAAACTTTTAGGCCAAAAAAGAGAAGGATTTGGAGTTGTCTTTTGTTTACTTAAGATATCACACCAATGCTCTAAATATCCGGAATTTGGTACAACTCTTGTAATGATTTTTTCCAATTTTTTTCAGCTCTGTGCCCATTCCTTGAATCCTTCCATGACTTGTCCAGCAGTGGAAAGAGTTGTCCTGCCTACTGTGGAAACTCTATACCTCAGGATTATAGAAAAACATATAAATAAGATCAGTAACATTGAACTCTGAGCTGCATTAATTTTAAAGGTCATATTTTCTCAAATAGCCTAAGCTACCTAGTTATATTTCTACACGAGGGCATATACACACAGTTACACATACAAGTTGCTCTCTTGCTTTGGAAATCCTTTAAACCCTCTTTACTGATACACAATTGCCATCATTTTCTGAAAGGTCAGTGTCAGTAAACTGTAATCTGAGGCTCAGAATAAATCTGATAAACCGAATATTTGACTTTTTACTGATTTAAAAAAAAAAAAGGGAATATAATGCAAGCAAACAGCCTAGCAAAGCAATGTTTATTGCTGCAAAAGCAGTAATTGTTTATTGTTGCAAAGCAATGTTTAGGCTGCCAACAAAGCAGGAAATGAAACCCCATTGATTACTGAGCTATGCAATAATAGCAAATATTTCAGATTTCAGATTACGTAAGGGCCCATAAGCATCACAGACTTTTAAGCAGGTATGTATTAAAAACACATTCACCTTTTCCTGTGGATACTATCAGGCAGAGCTGTTGAATAACATTTTTAAGAATTAAACCAAAGCTTTAGACAGGTTAAAGAATTAGAAGGCAAAGAATGCTTTAATTACTGTCTTCAGAAGGAAGGAAACATGTCATGGAGTAAGTTCTCCTTTTGGCATCAAAGCTGCAGTACAGATGCCAGGCAGAAACATAACATATATAAAATGACCTGCATTTGTAGGATCTCTATGAAAACATTTATTTGATGTATTTTAACTGCATCCTTGTCTGAGAGGCGGTATCAGGTATCCTTCACATGGAGCTCTTCTAGGGTTAACGACAGTTAAAGCATGAGCCTTGCCATGGGCAGATTAAAGACATCATCAGAACAGGGACTTCATTTATTGAACTGAGATAGTAGTCCATCATAAGAGATATCCAAATGCTGTCTCTGCTCTGATGATATATTTATCACTCACTGTAAGGAACAGTGCTAAGCATAAAGTGGGCAGCACATCCTAGTAAAATTTTTCTTTTTTTTTGTGGGAGACAGAATGAGAATGTAACCATAGGTAAGAGCTAGAACGATTTTTCTTGCAAGGAGGTGAAGAGGAAGGAGTGGCTGGGTAGGATACAAGAGATGCCCTCAGCGAAGCATCAGCGAACAGGAAAGAGAATTGTAATTAGAAGGAAGAGGGCAGGGTGCTGTGTTTACCCTTCACAAGAGCCCTCCTTTGGGCTTGCCCATGTTGGAAAAAGTAGAAAGCAGGTAACTGAGACCACATATCCACCACTCCTGCTGTTTTCAGAAAAGGACATCATGCTTATCAGCTTGGCTTCTTTCTCCTCTCCACTTACGTGGAAAAAAGCCCAAAGGATGAAGCATCCCTTTCCATTTATTGTGAAGGTACCCACTGGTTGAGATGAAGTTTGAAAGTTTTGATTTCTTTCGAAGGCATGGCAATTCACTCAAATCAGTAAAGTCTTCATCAAACCAACAAAAATTTTCTATTGCACTACTTTAAACTATACAGAATTGCTGCTCTTAATTAAACAAATGTTTATTGAATAAACATGGTCTATGTTCATTAAATTATGCTTAAGAAGCATGGACTATTTGACTTTACATCTAAATAAGAAGGATATTTCCTATATTTTTTCTACTTACTCAGGCTCTTCAACACAAACTGTACATAGCAGTAATTTCTTACATCCATTACCAAACCTGCCACATTTTGTTTTTTGCACAGTGGTCAGTAGGCTGAAAATACTTACCTGTACTAGAATATTTTGGACATTTTTGAGAAAACAAAATCTTAGTAAGTCAGTGGCAGTTATGTGCTGCTTACAGATGTACTCTTTATCAACAGTTTTGAAACAGGATAAACACTTGAGTCAGACAGAAGAAAACATCTCATGCAAAATATGAACAGCAAAGTTGAAACAGATAGTGCTCTGAAGAAAAAACAAAAAGCACAGTACAATGATATTCCGTCTGTTTGAATCAGACAATGCAGCTATTCAGAACCTTTTCTTTCATAACTAAAGCACTCTAATGCTTTACTTAACCACTTTTTAGGAATGTTCTCTGACAACATCACTTACCATCACATTTTTGAGTTGCTTCATTCTGTTTGTGACCAGCAGGACACCTGCACTCATACGAACCTACTGTATTAACGCAGTTTCCTCCTTGGCAGACTCCAGGGATAGCCTGGCATTCATCAACATCTACAAAGACAAAAAAGTATTACCTGACATAAGATACAAAATTTCATCACGGCTTTTGCTGATAGACAGACAGCTCTGAAATTATTCTTTAAAAAACCCACATCGCAAACCCCAGCACATTTCTCCACTTCAGCATCAATATAAGATACGGCAGTAATAGCAGTAATGTGACTCAGACCTTCATGTGTGTTGCATTTTACTCCATATAAGCTCAAAATGTATTACATGTGTTAACTTACGACTTACACAGCTTTAAATATTTAAGAAGTGTATTGAAGTCAAGTCTGTACAACTTAATGTTGTTATCCCATGCCCTCTGATCTTCCTTATATATGGCCATTACAAGATGCAGAATCTTATTTGGAAAAGATCTCTACCTGTACATATAGTCCACCTTAACTAGATATGGTAATTCTTGCAGGATATTCTTTCTGGACAGAAGTCAAACTACTCAAGTCAACAGAAAATAGGTGCTATTCAGCCAGGGTAAGTTTTATGATCTGCATAACTTTATTTACTGAAGTAATAAGTAGGACTAGAATTTCATTGATTTCTTTAGGCTGGACTGTCAATGTTAAATAAATGCTCTTAGAAAATACATTGACATTTTCACTTTACATCTTACTTTCATTAACTTCCTGTTGTATTTTATTATGTGCTATTTCTATTTCAAATTGTGCTGGGATTTTTGTTCTCGACTCTCATTTGTTTACACATAAACCATTCTGTATTTCTCTAGGTTTTTACACAAAACTATCACATGACTCAATGTGTAAGTGCAAATGGGTAGTTAAAGTAATACCAAGGATCACAGAGGCCTCTATGAAATAACCGGTGCTAAAGCAGATTGAAATTCTTTGTACACAAGGAAAAGGAGATGAAGTTCTACACGAATACATAATACACATATTACATGTGGGTATTAAGCTTCTCATTAGCTCTTTCAAAAAGTTCAATTAATCTATAGCTATCAGAGAGTTCAGAATTAAGCAACTGTAGTAACTCCTTCACAGCAAAATTTCACATGCATCCAAACGTTCATAGAAGAGAGAAGGCTTGGAAGTTTTGTTCCAAAATCTGCAGAAGTTCTTCTGTGAGATTTCAGGTAATATCTCTCGTCAAACAGTTTGCCCTTTCACAGAAGGGACAAAATCAACTGATTTTGTTAGTTCTCCACACTGTGAAATAGAAATAAAGGAAAGTGTCCTTCGCAGATTGTAGAAAAGGGAGCCACATGGCCATAAAGAGAAAATTAGATCAATAACTCTTTAGATACAGTTCTGTATACAGAGATTCAACACGCTACAGATTAGGTAGAATGTTTCCATGTGTTCATCGACTTGATAATATCTGGCAAATGAAAAAAGGTTTTTCATTTTTGCAGTTTTCTCTGCAAAATGTCTATAGGATTTGCACAGCTAACTTTAAACATGTACCTTTGAAAACACAGCAAAATTCAGCTTCCCTTTCTGATGGGTGGACTGTTTCTCAAAAAAATCTGAAAAACCAAAATGTTCAGGAAAAATAAATCCTCTCAGATTTTACAAAACAAATTTTGGAGAGTGCACTTTTTATTTACAATGGTAGCAATAACAATTACCCAAATACAAACTTGCTCTTGAATTCTACCTATGATATGTATGGGGAGTTTCTTTGCAATGGATTTGGCATGTGGCAACTAAAAAGTAAACTGGTCATCAATACCATGGGAAACTGTTGATTCTTCCTCTGCATCCTAGAGAACAGAAATACGACAAATACAAACACACAACAGAAATAATTCTATGCTTTCTTAATTTTTTTCCTGTTTTAATACTTACTTGCATGACAGCAGTATGCTGTCTTATTGCTTGTTATGCTGAAATTTTGCAACTTTATAAAGTCCATGTCAGAAAACCCTATTGATAATACTTTTTATCTGGGACTAACGTGTCCAAGTAGCTGGCATTTGAGCTGAAGATACCCACCGTCAGAATAACCCACAGTTTGCAGAAAGCTTCCCTAAATTCTCCTTCAGAGGATTCCATTAATAACCTCTAGCTAAGAGCTCAATTTTTTTCTCAGATTCTGAAATTACTATATTTAACATTGAGTTAACTTGTATGTCAGTTCCCATGTGAGCAGTATCATGAGCTGTTAATACTGTCAGTAAACTGGACACATTAATTCCAAACATTAGATTATCTAAAAATTATCACCTATTACTCCTCATTGTGAATTTGAACCTTCATCTGTCTTCTCTCTTTTCTCCAGTCCACGTCAGTGCCTTTAATAGTCAGTACAGCATATTTTACTACAGAACAGATTTTTAGGATATTATCTCCTGTAATGGCTATATGTACTTAACAATATTAGCAATGGTAGCAGGAAGAAGAACTTTTGTATTTTCAAAAGCTATTCAGCCAGGACGACTTTTTCTCTCCTTAGTGCAAAACATTAACTATGGACAGGGAAAGGGTGTAGCTGAGAAATGGACTGTTGAGGAATGCAGGGAGGAACTGAGAAAATGTCCAACACAGGATTTCTGCCATTATGCTATTCCTAGGGCTGCGTAGCAATGGCAATAAAGTATTTTCAAGTGGAACATTTAAGTTCCTCCTACCTGAATTCTTGGGAAGAGGGATGTCTGAACAGCTATAATTCCTGTTTAAGCAATGATTGAATTGAAACTGTTGGGGAAAAAACAAAACCCAAAACCAAAAAATCTGAATTTTGACTGATTTTGCTTCTCTAATGTTTTAAAAGCTCTTCATAGCAATAATGGAACAACAATACTGCCATAACGTTCTACACAAGCACATTACTCAGAGAACATAATTAATCCTGAAAAGGTGCTAAATATTGCAACTTGTACATCCTGTGAAGAGTAGGAGTAACTTGATACTCAGTAGTTACACCTTGTCACACTCTGACATCTAATGCATATTGAAATTATGACCTATTTGCCAATACTAAGGCTTGCAAGTTCTACTGATTTTGACTTGCTCATATCAACTCCCAAAATACGCTATCTGCTGATTTAAGTATTCACTTCAAAACTGCCAAGCATTCAAACTATGGACTGAGTGAGCCTCATCTAATTGATATAGTATTACCGAACACCAAGGGGGTTTGTGCTCCTTTAATAAAAGGCACTATAAATCTGATGTCATCAGCAGAAAGAAAAGGATTGAAAAGCATTAGCCAGATCCTTGTATTTGTTTCTAAAATCCTCAGAGAAAAAAAATTAATGCTAGTCTCATCTGACCTTTCTATTTCATGAAATGAAGCCTCCTCAGACAGGCGTTATCACACTTGGAGAACAACTGCTTCCTGAATTGCTAATTCTCCTCTCAGGTTAAAATTCTTGTAGCACCCCCCAGAGCTCCACCTCAACCCCTTTATTTTCTTCTTCATAGTTTAGTTCTTTGCATTCATATCTGCTATCATTATTGCAGCTTCTGTCTATGCATAACTCACAGATCTACCAACCTTTACTCACTCTGTTTGGATTAAACTCTCCATTCACCTTTCTCTGCGAGGATGAGTTTGGCATAGAAATTTTAAGAGTTGATTATATTTCCTTGCAGTATTGCAGTGTAGTGGCAAGTTCCTCAGTCCCAATTTGTTCAGCATACCCATTTGCTCCCTCCTAGAGTTTCTACTTCAAGTGACTGTTTGAGGGTTTTTGACCCCTTGTGAACAACACTGCTGTATCACTTTTTTCTAAGATTTTCATACATAGCTGTAGCAAAATCTTGCAGCTTATTTCTACAGACTATGTACCCTAATACAGACTTTGGAAAGGTTAAGTGTCTCCACAGTGTTAAGTGCTACATCCAGTCCCTTCCTCCAGTAGACTGGTCTGATAATTCAGGACAGAGTAGACAACATGCTATCAACTTGTAAACACCACAGAACTTACATCAGGAAGAATTACTCAGAGCTTAAAAGGGACTGTCTTGACTGTTAGAAATAAAGGCAATGATTTTACAGAACAAAGAAATTCTTCCTCTCTCCTTTTATCTAACTTTTCTTCATCTGTTTGTGCCTTACCATTATCTTGTAACATCACACACTGACTCCTGCTGACATAAATACCATCAGATCTTCCTACATAGTAATAATATTGCTCATCCATCACACAAACTAGACTACCACATTATTTCTACGCTTCCCAGTGGAATTCAGCAACAATTTTAACTGTGTAACTCAAAAATATTTGCCACACTGGCAGAAAAAGAAAACACAGTATTGTGGGCATGGGTGTTACAGAACTCTACAGATCTCTCACATAATTTAAATTAAGCCACAGAAACTATGCCAGGATCAGTTTAGTAGAGAAGTCTTAAGAGTTCATTATAACTAGCCAACATCTTTGTCATACAAATGAGTTTGACATGGAGATTGTAACCAATGTGCATGCCTTCAGTACACTGTTTCTGTTTATGACATTGTTATGAAAAGAATGTCTAAAACATACTAATTATTTCAAGATGAACAGTAGAACATAAATTGTTATACACAGCTAGAGGCTTATTTCTGACATATAAGGAAAAGCACAAGCAAATATTTCTCCTTGGTATAATTTGGATGCTTTAAGCAGTGTAAGCATAGAAAAACAAGAAAGCAAATATTTGAAATGAAGAAAAAGGGATGTATTGTTGCTTAAAACCAATCTAAGTATTTTAAATAAAATAGATGCCTTTGCTAAGATAATGCTGTGAGGAGTTCCATAGAAGTGAATTTGAGCTAATAACTTCAGCTGTAGTTTCAGGGCAACAATACCACTGTGTGAATGAAAACTGAAGGAAAAAATCAAAATAGATGTTTCATCACGTTTTAATTTCTAAGAATTAAAAATCTTACATCATCTTGATTTTCCTTCAATTTTTCAAATCAAGTTCATAGAGGACACTTACCAAGAACTCTTAGGAGGAGATCTGAAACAGAAATCCAGCTAAACAACTGACTTTGTTAGATTTGTGCAATTTTAAGCCACTGAACTATGATGCAGTGCAGGGGAAAACAACACTAAGAATAATGCTGCAATACATGGGGCCACAGAGAAGACTGAAAGAGAAGAGATAGGGAAATAAAAGTGAGAAAAGGAGAACATAACCTAGCCTCTTTTGAAGTAGTAAAGGAGTGACTTTCCTGAAATCTTTTATAACACCATGAGCAACAGAACCTGCCTGAATCAGGATGTTTTTCACCGAATCACAGACTGGTTGAGGTTGGATGGGACCTCTGAAGGTCATCTGGTCC
This sequence comes from Aramus guarauna, assembly GCA_013400195.1. Taxonomy (NCBI): domain Eukaryota; kingdom Metazoa; phylum Chordata; class Aves; order Gruiformes; family Aramidae; genus Aramus; species Aramus guarauna. Next base: position 36,194 of record VXBL01007376.1, read on the forward strand.
AACCACCCTGCTGCAGCAGGGACATCTACAGAAGGTTGCCAAGGATCATGGCTTTGAATGTCTCCAAGGATGGAGACTCCACAACCTCTCTGGGCAACCTGTGCTAGTGCTTGGCCACCCTCACAGCAAGAAAACATATCCTGATGTTAAGGAGGATTTTCCTGTGTTTCAGTTTGTGCCCATTGCCTTTTGTCCTATCACTGACCACCACTTTGAAAGACCCTGCCTCTGTCCCCTTTGCATGCTCCCTTCAGGTATTTGTATATACCGATGAGATCCTCCTTGAGCCTTTGTCTTCTCAAGGCTGAAGAGTCCCAGCTCTCTCAGCCTCTCCTCAGAGGAGAGATGCTCCACTCCTTTCATCATTTTCATGGTCCTTCATTGGACTCCCCATAACAGAGGAGAGATCCAGCACCTCCATCTCTCTTTTGTTCTGGGGAGCCCAGAAGTCAACAGACCGCTCCCAAATCTGGCCTCATCAGAGCTGAGGAGAGAGGAAGGATCACTACCCTCAACCTGCTGGCAATACTTTTTCTTCCACAGTCCGTGATACCATGATCTTTCTTTGCTACAGGGGCACATTGCTGGTTCATGTTCACCAGGACCCCCAGGTCCTCTTCTGCAATGTTGCTTTCAAGATCATCAGCACTCAGCAATACTGGCTCCTAAGGCTGTTCTTCCTCAGGTGCAGGACTTTGCACTTCTCCTTGTTGAAATTCATGAGATTCCTGTTGGCTCATTTCTCCAGCCTGTCCAGGTCCATTTGGATGCTAGTACGACCCTCTGGCATATCAGCCACTCCTCCCAGTTTGGTGTCATCTACAAACTTGCTGAGGGCACACTCTGCCCCATCATCCAGCTCATTAATGAAGATACTAAACAGGTTTGGACCCAGTACTGGGGTACAGTGCTAGTCCCATTTTGCTCCATCATCCAGCTCATTAATGAAGATGCTAAACAGGTCCACACACAGTCCCTCGGGCACAGTGCTAGCTGCTGGCCTCCAACTAGAGTCTGGACTGCTGATCACCAACCCCCTCCCAGGCCCAGCCATTCAGCCAGCTTTCCATCCACCTCACCATCTGCTTATTCAGTCTGTATATCAACATCTTACGGGAAACAGTGTCAAAGCCCTTTTTCTGAATTACCTAACAGAAATTCTTGCTAACACATACATACACACAAACAAATCCAGCTACTGTATGCTTTTCGTTATTTTGTAAACAGGGAATTGAAGTAGAAAGCTCTCCAGCACTAGAGGAAATCACCTATATAAAAATTTAGAGCAGATTATTCTAGTCAACTTTATCACTTTGCTAAGAAGGATCTTAATTCTGTCAGAGAGATCTGTTTATGCATGCAATGCCTGCAGTATCCTGGCTGTGCTGTCTCACATAGATTTTGGAAGCCAGAAGATACAGATACACAGAGACAGAACAGTACATAAACACTTTGTGAAATCAGAAAACAAACAAACCAAAAAAATAACTGTCACCCAAAATTATTTGATCCTCTGATTATCCCCAGATGGACTGGGGATTGATTGATCAGAAAGGATTTTGCTCTCTCTGTTAATTTATTTCATTATACAGATCATAATCAGAAATCAAAGAACTGTGTTGACCTACAGCGCCTGATTTCAGCCCAAATACGAACCTTACTCTGCAGAATTAACAGATGCAACACTCTGCAGGGAGGTGACGCAGATGGAAGTGCCACACTTTGGCTGGGGTCCAGCCTTCCCTTGCACTGAGCCCAAGCTGGCCTTGCAGCAGTGCAGTGGCATGGCTAGGCAGTGAGCACAGAGCCACCGGGAAGCATGTTACAAATCACTACCTGATAGGCCCATTCAAGCATTCCCAAGGAAGGGCAGGCCTGCACCTCAGTGGTTTCCCCTCACTTGGGATGCCGGGTAAAGATACTTTCCTGGGAACTGAATGATACCTATTAGGTAGACTATAAGGAATTTTGGAATAGAAGCAGAATAGTGCCCACTCACAGGGTGGTGTGTTACCAACTTAGTAAATGCCTTATCTTAATACACCTCACTTTGTATCTTGGACTCATAACCTTATTCCTTCATGGGGTGGAGAGTGGCAGAGGACCTGACTGTGACACAACATGGCACAGAGCGCAGGGCCCAAGGACAACAGGGTAGAGGCTTATTTGGGTAAGCAGGGCATTCCTCTCCTCACCCCAGTTTGACAATGCTTGGGTCCGGGGCCACTGTTCTGAGGGGGACCAGGTGAAAAGCCACATGGACCTGGCACAGGGAGAAGTTAAAAGATGGAAAAGATAAAGGCATCATCTGCAAGATGTTGGTGTAAGGCTCTGATAACAAGTGAATGTCACAAACATCCGTCTTGACATGGGCAGGGATGGGCTGATGACAAGGGAGTGTCAACCAAGAACGGAACTTGTGGAGGCAGGATAACGTCTTGTGAGCCAGCTCCCCTATTCCTGAAACATGCAAACAAAGACCACCCAACTTCTGTGCATGCATGCCTGTGAAGAATTATCACTTGGTCAGCCCCAAGAAGAGGGGACAGTGAGACCCCTAAAACCCCCACAACCCACCGACTCATTTCTAGAACATTTCTCAACATTCCTGAGCAGATACTGCACCTGCTCAATGATGACAGACCCCTGCATATGGGGCAGGCACATTGGGTTACAAAAAGGGGAAACAAGTTTTCGGTGTGTGCCCACCACCTGAGCACACATAACTACAAGCAGAAAAGAGCTAAATCCAAGGGTAGTGGTATCTTTTCTCTTTTCCTCTCTTTTCTTCTCTCTTTCTTTTCTTCTCCACCACTGTCTTTGTCTCTAGCTTCATTTTCGGCACATTAGGTTAATATCATTACAAGTTTTGCTAGGCCATTACCTTTCATAATTCTGCTAAGTTTTAAGTATTGTTATAACTTTTGCCAAGCCACTATCTTTTGTAGTTCCACTGAGTTTTAAGTAAATTTGTGATTTGTTTCAACCTGTAGAGTAATTGTCATAACTCCTGATTATCATGCAGAGAATTAAAAGGTTAACCTCACCCTTAACCAGCAAGTGGGACAGGACAGTCAGGAGCATGCTATGATGCCAATTATAATGAAAAGAAGTGATGGGAAGACAAAAAGAGAGAACTGCTTGCTCAAATTGAAAGACAAGGTGCAACAGCAAGAGATGCAGCTGATGATGCAAGATCTAACTTTGCAGAAACACAGAGAAAATGAGAAGAGATTAGAAGATAAAGTAGTATAGATGGTCAGTGCTAACTTGGAAAAACAAGGCAGGACTGTGGATGCCTTTAAAGTGCAGGCCCTAATATGAAATCCCAAACACTGGAATGGGGACATTTGGAACGACCCTGATGAAGAGCCAGGTGACTGGCCAGACGATCTTGATGATACTGCACAAGGAGTCCTTCCCATTATCAAACATGATGTAAGTCGGGGAGACAGATGGGAGACCTGCCTGGGATGTAGTTAAGACCACCGCCTTCCCCTTGATCTGGCCAAGTTACAGAGGGAGTTTGGTAAATGGCCTGATGAGTCTGCAACCAAGTGGGTCAAATGAGTTCATGAGATAGGAGGTGATCGAATATTTTTTGATCAAGAGGAATATCAGCAGGGAGGCTGGAGGGCTGGCATCTTTCTTGGTGTAGGTCTGGGAGCACTATGTTTCCTGACCACCCAAGCTGCCTATTGGGCATGGGATGTCTGTAAACTGGAGCAAGGAGAACAACCATATATTGCTCAGTCTGCTCAGGAATTGGCCAACGGACGAGTGTAGTTGGCTGTTAAACAGTTTGTTGATCACAGGGTATGCAATAACGACAGGGAAACTTCAGACTCACCATTGTATCTCATTGTAACCTCAAGAAATTAGGACTGCTCACACAAAGGTTAGAGCCCAGCCTTAAATCAAACTTAGTTAGTACCACAAGTACCTGGAAAGGATGCAGACCATCTGCCTGCCAACCCAATTTATAAAGACAACAGACAGGCTCTAGATGCCTGACTGGCAGAAAATGGCACCCGTACCCTGTCTGGTGTCCCATGTATGTCACCTTAAAAGTTTTTGAGTGGTACACCAAGGTGGGTCCACATGTCATTATTAGGCCTGGGTCCTAATAGATTCCCTGTAAGATGTTTGATTGATACTGGAGCCCAAATGTCTTGTTTTCACTCAGCCTTAATGGCAACCCTGGCTATCTCTCCCTGTGCATGTGTTCACTGCCTGGCAGCAAATGACACTACCCTCAGTGGCAGGTAGACCAGGCTGTTCTGGAAGGGCTTGGTGTAGGGTTGCTGCTGGTAACATGTAGCCAACCAGTTGCATTTTGAGCAGCGTTGCAGGCGCCTCAACCATGCCAATATGAAGTGGCTTGGCCTCTTTTTGCTGATGACCATTAGCACAGCCCCACAGAAAGATGATTCCACTCAGGAAGGTCCTAAAAGTAATGTAGTCTTGGAAACAGTAATGGATTTTGCACAAGACGTGGGCATTAATGATGGTCCATTTTCTGCCTGTATTGCCACTCCAACATCAGCTGAGAACTTGCCTTTACACCTTTATGGTGCGGGCATTGACATATCAGAATTAATAGCAAACATTTCCAAAACAGCAGTTTCCCTCAACACCACTGAATGTGTCCAGGTGTGTTGTATACCTCTAGCTTCAGGTCCCATGCGCTTGAGTCTGAACAACAGTGAAAGCTGCCTGGAAGGGGTAGATGGCTGGACCACCACTCCCCATACTTGGGACTGGGATTGGACCACCCCAAGCAGTGGATTTAATTTAATCCAGTTTAATGCATTAAAGACTAACATTTTTACTTTCTATACAATGCAAGATTGTGATGTGACAGACGGAGGCGAAACAGGCAGCAGTGGTCTGTGCAACACTGATTCATTTTAGAAGCAGTAAAACAGTGATTCCCAAGCTCATTTCAAATTTCTTGGTTTCAAATACAAGATGTTTCCTGGTACATCCATCCACTTAGGAGGAAAACAAAATCTAACTAAGTGGGCCCATGCAGTGAACTACTCTAAGGTCCAAGAGTTTAAACTCATCAACCCACCTCAAGAGAAGTGGGCCCTCTGGTCTCATGCTATATATCGAGTTTTATTCCAGAGGAAAAGAATGCTTCCTTGGTGGTAGGGATGCCCCTGAGAACAGTATGGCTGTATAGCGATGAATATGCCTATACCAATTTGGTGGAAAAATGAAACCTGGGAAAATGCCTATCAGCCAGCCATCTGCATCCTAGGTACCATTCCATTTTGCCCTAGGAAATGGATATATTGCACACCTTAACTGGGCATAACTATTGGGTAAAGTAAGAAACACTTACTTGGGAAGAAATGAGTGTGGGTCAATGGCTGAAATCTGTAACAAGATGGGTGGCTGACTGTTTTATTCCATTAAACATTAAAAATAACATCATCATTGGAGATACCCTTATGCAACAGTGCCAGAACATCTTTCATACTGGTCAACATACAGTTGGAAGCCACCGGCAAGATACTACTACAAAACAGACTGGCACTATATGCCCTCTTGCTCAAACAATGTCGAGTGTGCACACTCATCAACACAACAATAGACTGTTGTATCTTGGACTGTGAATATTACTCCTTCAAGAGGCAGATAGCAGCATAGGGTCTGACCACAGCACGCACTTGGTTTCTATTGCTTCTTGGGCAGGTTTTAAGAAAATACAGCCTGGAAACTGACCATGTGTGCCAGCCTGTAACACAGAAGTAGTACATTCTCCTTCGGGAGTTCTAGTATCCTCTGTTATTGCATTCTTTATGCAGTTTGTTCTCAAATATAGCCAAGCAGCTACAGGAGAACAGATACCTATCTCAGGATAGGTGGATTGCAGTGACAACAGAAAGGAGAAGCAGCAAGTATCTTAATATAATGGAAAGAGATATTGGATAAGGCAAGAAGGCTTTCCCATTTCTCAAACTTTTTTATGAATGTAAATTTAGAAGACTACAGTCCTTCCTTACTCATGCATTTTTCTAGTACAAAGAATCCAAACAGAGCATTCAGAAGGTTCATTATTTGCTTTATCTAAATGATGGGATTAAAAAGAAAAAAAAAGGCCTGCACAATAGCTCCCAACCACTTCAGCAAGAAAACAATTCAGTAGCAAGAAATAGTGAATTTTTCAGTAGAATGAATGAAGTATATATTAGTTAAGGGCTACAGCAACATAAGCCAGTTGCCTGATTGGTGCTCTCCTGCAGTATCTGATGGCTGTGCTCAACAGACATTCTGACCTTTTCATGCTCTATATTTATAGCTCCTTGGTTGGCATTCATTTTTTCCAGGCACTCAAGTTTTATTCTTTATGTACACTAGCTAAAATCTGAAAGCAGCAAAGCATATCCAAATTTTATCAAAAGTAAGGCGCAGAATACACACAAGGAAAACAATGATTTTGTTTTAAATGGATGCAAGGTTTTCACGATGCTTATCAGCAACACAACAGCCATGCACAATTTAAATCAGAAGGCTTACCTTGACATGCTCCACTGCGAATATTAGGGATGAAGCCACGACGGCATGGCTGAGGCTGAGCAGGGCACATTTCACAGGGGTGACCCCATGCACGCCCAATGGTTGCACAACAGAGGGTTTTTGTGCAAACAATTCCAGTCAGCTGGCCCTGACACATCTGGTTGTTAACTTGTGTGAAACATGGGCCTGTTCTGTAATCTGGAAAAAAGGAAAGATCACTATATTATAAAAGACAGTGTACTAGTAACTACAGAAAGAATCCATTTTTAATTCAGTACGTACCTAAATTAAGAAAACTTCAAGACGACCTGGAAATTTAAGTTATGTTACTACTTACAGAAGTAGCATGACATCTTCCACTGAACATAAATTTTTTCACAAGGTTATCTTATCTTTTAATTTATTTGTTTCTGATAGATGCAAGCAATGAAAGGCAGTTGGACCCAAAACTGATCTGTGCATTGACAACGTATCCAGTAAAATCCATAATAAGTGAAAGAGTTTGACAAACAAACAAGCAAACAATCAAAAGAGCAGATCAGATTAAGCAAATAAGGACTGGGAACTGGTTTCCTTGTTCCTAAGTTACTTCATGGCAATTCATGGGAGGGAACTACATACCACAGCAGCCCCACATTTGTTCACTCCACATTGATAAAGGTCCATGCTGATGACCATCATAGAATCAATGTTCCTGCAGGAATGCTTAGTGCAAAATAGTGCTACCTAAGCAGAACTAATTGGTAAACCACCATTTATTTTCAGGGGAATAACTTGAGATAATACTACCTATTCAAGCTATATTGAGTACACTGAATATAGCATACAAACTATTTGAAAATATACTCTGAGTCAAATTCCTGTAAACAGTTAACTCATTAAAGTTCAACCTGTATAAAGAGAAAGATTGTTTCATCTTATGAGGCAACACAACTGGGAATAACAATTAACTGAAATTCTCTAGGGAAAAAAGAGGAAAATGCAAAGCTTCCACTCAGACTCAGTCATGTGAAAGAAGGCATCACAGTGGGGTTATAGCTATTCTCCTTTTTTTTCCTACTGAAAACAGACTCCACTACTAATATGTGGTTGACACGTTTTCTTTAGTGTGCAATTGGTCTTAAAACCAAGCTACAAGTGAGACAATCAATGCCTTCTAGAATTTGATACTTTCACCGTGAAGAATAAAAATAAGAACTCTGACATGTTTGGAAAGGGAGAAAATGGTCTTCCCAGCAAGATCTCATATTAAGTTTTTTTTTGCACTAAGACACGAGGCTCTTAAAGTAAAAGCTAGCTCAAATAGAAGTAAGTGTTCTGCTCCCTATCTTTGATGAAGTTCATTCAGATATCAGTCTGGGAAAGACTTTTGCATACAGGTTGTGCAAAAGTCTACACATTGGCAGTTAATTTCACAGTTAATTTAATTAACTTTAAATAAAGTTAAGCAAGCACATAAGTATCCATAGCAAAAATGCCTTAACAATGAAAGGAGATTAAACAAGCTTAAATACTTGGTAAGGACTGTGAATTTTTATCTTTCTGGATTTTCATTAGAAAATAATCTGCAGAGTTGTATCTTTGAGCTTCCCCTGTGCCCATCAAGCCACAAAGATACTGCTTTTAGTAAAACAGGTACTTTATAAACAGAAAAGGTTTCAGTGATCTTTCATCCAACATACTAGAAGACAAGCAGCTTTACAATGGTCTCAGTTTAATTACATTCAAGGCCCTTGTCAAATCAGAGAGAGCTGAATTTTTAACTTAAATACAGATCCTGATGACTGATAGCAGAACATAGCAATCTCATCAAGCTATAGCCTCAAATGAGAATGACAAATACTTGAAACATAAACTCCAAATATCAAAGATTTAAATTCCAGTAACTCACTGTAATCTTGTCTGGATTTTAATTGAGGCGAGGGTAAGGAAAAGACTCCATCACAGACTGTGACTATATATTTCTTTCATATAAAGTTTACTTAGGTGTCAGGAAGATTGAGGAGAAAATGATAGACTACTTTTAACCTCCAAATCATCAACTATGGTCAGTTTGCTATCAGAAGAAAAACTGAACTGCTCAGAATTTAAGCACTGAAAGAAATGGAATTAAATCCTGACTCTGGTGAAAACAAATGGGAATTTGGCTATTGAATTCTATGACAATACTACTTCATGCTTGAAAAACAGCATTGCACTCTCATAGCAAATAGCTGTGTTATACTTTATTGCCCAATATTATCTGTGAAATCATTCTCTATGTCAGACAGCAGAAGTAATAAGCTTCATATGCATGGAAAAAGCTTTTACTACTGCTCAGTGAGCAGACTCCCATTCTAATGTAAACTAAGTTATATATACCGCTAATACGATAGTAATACAAATGATTAAACTCATTTTGTTTCCTCATTAATGACTGAAGTACAAATAATATGTGTATTCTGGGAATGTCGGTGGTCTAGCCTATGTATTGATTGATTGATTGACTCTAACCTGCACACTACAGAATTTTTGCCAAAGTGCTGACTGCAGCCAGATCAATAAAGACTGAGTCTTTTTTTGAAAAACAAGATTGATTTTAGACTCATGAATGAGATTCTCAAAACCATGAAGCTGAAAAAGACAAAAGGATGTGTATGGGTAAACCTGAAAGGACCACTTATGAGCCGCAAGCAACACTGAGAGTCCCATTATAAAATGTAATCATTAATTGAAGAAAGTAAGATTTCCAGAAGTGCAAGGAAGCATGATCTCTGTATGAACACAGATCTGTATTGGAATACCAAATCCTGTCCCAGTTCTGAAGTTGTATTCTGCATCATCCAATGTAGGCATGGATCTATTCCTGGAGGGCTACTCAATGTGCAATTCCTCTGCAGAACTTAAATATGATGGCTGGTCATGCATTCCTTACTCCATGCACCTCCAGTTCTTCATGGGGGAATGCCCCCTATAATGAAATCTAATCATGACTTATTATGCAACTCTAAAATTTCCAAAGCTTACATTCACCAAGACCGATAATCTTCTTAAATCCAAAGCTCACTTTTGAATCTCTGTTCAGAAAATAAGTAGTTCTGCTAGACAATACTGTATTTTTGTAGCATCTGTTCTCTGAGGTACACATTTTTATAGGACCAATCTTTGGATAACATGAAGCAATTACAGTAGGAGAAGAAATACAAATCATATATTTTTCTGCCTAATGGTTGGTGATCCATAGGAATTTTCTGCCCAGACATCTTCCAAGTTAAGAAGTTTGGAATTCAAACAGACAATATTAAACTTGGAACTTAAACCTGAGTTGTGAATTGTATTTGAGTTCCATTACCCTCCCTTAAGACATAAGTTGATTATGTGTATATTCTGTCAACCCCAGTAATGAAAAGTTCAGTTGGGAGGGTGTGATGAAAGAAAGATTAGAGAACATAACCAGTCTACAAAGAGTGTTTGTGCAAAGAATATGAATGAGTTACATACAAGAAGGAGTGATACCAATACACCCATTGCTTAATATATCCTACTAAGTATTGAACATTTGCTCTGGAAACATATATATTTATATGTGCCTACCCGTGCTGTAAAAATGGAGAATGCACAAATCATAATGTTCAGGTTCTATAACCAAGCAACTTCCATCAGTGTAAGTCTACAGGAGGGCATCTAAAAATCTGACTACTGCAACTTAACAGTACAACAAACATAACTATTAAACTTTCAGGTAGATTTACAAATAAAAATAAATTCAACCCAAAATGCTTAGATCCTGAATGATACTTCAGAATAATGACATACAAGCAACAGACCTAAGCTCCTAAGAGAACATGTGGCTTATATAACCTTGGGCTATGGAAGCATAAACTAGCAGCAGACCATTTCCAGATAGCAACAGAGAAATAACCTGCTATTTGCACCCAGCAAGAGTGGTTCTTTGCACAGCTTTGGCAACTGCATTTCAAACAGTATGCTGGAAAACTGGAAAAATTATGCAAAGAGTCAGAAGAATAAGTTAAGATTTCAGAAGCATGCTTTATACTCATATTAATATTTTAAAATAATATTGTAATTAAAAATATTATCAATAACAAATGTATCCATTTAAAAAATCTTTATCCATTCAGTTTATCCAAAATGACGTGCAAAGATAAAGAGTCTGAGAGGTGGCTGGTATTCTATCCTCAGAGCAAAATGTAAGATTTTACAACACGAAGTGAAGGCCTGAATGTTCAGGCTAACAGTAAAGTACAGCTGTTTACATAAAGTTCTCTAGTCATGCAGTGTAATTTTACCTATGGGAAACAAAGATACTAAAACTAGATGCCATTCTGAATATACTTTGTAGTTTAAAATGAAGCTGTGGATTTGAGTCAGAAATTACCATATGAGATTCTATGGTCTGTTTTATACAGTCAGACTTTATTATTATAATAGTACATCTGACCTTAAAAAACCCAAGTTTATGAATGAATCATCTTTTCCATATTGGTTTTCTTGTCTTATTGTTAGGTGTTTCTTCATTTGCTCCTTTCCCAGCATTGTTGCCAGAAAGAACATATGTTAGAACATATGTTATAAATCATTTGTTGCTTAGAAAGGGTAACTGCTTTGGTGAAAGAAAGTGATTTTCAGCACATATGTGTTATGCATTTTTTTTAACCTCAGAAAATTATATTCAATATGCACCATGACTTGAAGAATGACAACCATTATCAACAATCTAAATTTTTAATATAATTAAATTTAATAAGAAGTACTTTTTTCTTGGCATCAACATAAAAAAAATCCAAAACTGGAAATAGCATCCTGGACTTCTATATTTAACTATACTACAGCATTCTGTTCATAGAAGTGTGCATTCTGTATTCACAACTGGGACTATCCAATTATCATGGTTCTTGAGGTTGTTTTCATTAATTCCTTTTTAAAAAATTGTAAGTCTATTCTAATTCTACCTGTAATTTTAAAAAGGCTATTTGACAGGGAGCCTGCCACAAAGATTAGAAATGTAAGAATTCCCGTGTTGGGTATGGTCCAGTACCTATTTTTTTTCTTCCTGTACCTCTGGCCAAAACTAGATGATTCAGATGAATGTATAAAAAGCCTTCTGTAAGTAGACACGGGATAATCCGTCTGTGACATTAAGTTTCCGCCTGGTGTGTAACACCCGCTAGCTCAAAACCTGAAACACAGTGTTTAACATCCTAACTACCATTTGTTGTCACTTAGGACAAAACATTAAAATATTTTGACACACATATAAGGATCCAGTTTCTATCTGAATTTTGTCACAGTCTTAGCCTCCACAGTTTCATACTGTGTTAACTAATTACTCTTGCCCATTAAAATTTTACCTCTTCTCAGTTAACTAAAAAGAGAAAAAGTGAGACATAAAGAAAAGTAAAAAGGCATCTAGACATGTTGGAATGTCCATTCAAGTTATCTGGAAAAATATGAAAACTTAAAGTTTCTTTTTGTGCGAAAGCGCAGACTCAAATTTTAAACTGAAGGCTCCCAATATCAAAATATTGTTTCTGTGTAAAGCCCAACAGTATTATTCATGGTGCAGCAGCAGTCTCCTGCACATACATAAAGCCTGTCTAAAAGCTCCAGAAGGGTAAAAGGACATAGACTGAAGTGCTGGAGCAGCCTGTTATCACAAATGCTGTATTTCATGTTTGTGAGTGCTAGAAAGATTAGCAGGAAGGAACTGTGAAGTCTCTTCCATTGTTTCAATGTAAACAAAACTCCATGGAACCATAACTAAATAAGGAAGCAAATACTTTATTTATACAAGCTATTTGGAATATTGATACCTCTATTATTAAACATACCGAAAACATTAAGCATGCTGATCAGTATCAATCACATGTGAGGCAAGTAAAGGAGGAAATCCGAGACATGCCCTCCCCTCCCCGTCAATTAAAGAACAAAACTTAATACTCAATAAATCTGTTTCACTTCCTTACAGACCAAATTTGCTTTTCATTAGGATTTTTTTCAGAACCTCTCTCCTATAAATATGATTTATCAAATATTAAGGAAGGGATGAGAAAATAAGTCCTTTCAACTTCCACCACCTCACTTGCAGGCTCAAGTATAGTAAACAGCTTATTATTATTAATGATACCTCAAAAATCTATTTCAAACATCAGCATTGTTAGATAATACATGGGACCTGAAGGATGGCAAGTAGTACCCGCTGTTAGGGTTACCAGGAACTTCATTCTCTTACAAAAGAAAAATTAGCACAGTGCATGAAAGTTCAAGAGACTGGACAGGGAACTTTCAGAGTGGAGAGATTAAGTCTATATTGGCAAAGATCTGAAGTTAAATTCACCTTGCTAGAAGATGCTCCAACATGAAACATGCTGGGGAAGCAACTGTCTTTATCACACCTCTGATCAGATGCTGTGGCAAATTTCCCCATAATTTCCACTAACATTCAGAGGTCTCCAGAAACCTGAAATTTATTTTTGCTGCTTGTTGGAGCACCTGCTCCTTGATTACTGATGGGATTTTACAAAGAAATTATATCTGAATTTTCCCCTTCATAATGTGAAATCTAAATGTTTCAATAATTAAAAGTATAATTGAGCTCTATCTTTCTGCAATGGGAAATCTCACAATGTGCGACTCCTACCACAATACCAGTAGGATTGGAAGAGCAAGGCATAACCCATTCTTCCACTGATTCTGCATAAATAACAACATTGCCCAGACCTTATGTTTCAAAAAAATGGGAGACCAAGGCTTTCCTTGATTAACTTTTCATCTGAGTACAAAAGGGTTGGTAATACTCCTATTTTTACTTGAGTTCAGACCACAAATCTGAAATGTACACATATACAAATATTATTCTTGTTCAACTCCAACATCTGCAGATCATAAGTCACAGTATGCCAAAAGGTATTTAAACATTAGAAAGGTACATATGTTTGTTTTATTAAAGATTATCTAAAATTGTTTTTTCTTCAATATTTTAATCATCTTAATATGGAAAATTGTTCTTTTTGCAGTAATGCTTAGCTGCCAACACTGAGGGTTCACCATAAGGGAGGTTTCAAAGGAAACAAAAAGTTAGATGAATTGTACTGATTCAGGCTTCATATAAATAAAGAGCATTTTTTTCAAAGGTGACATCCAGCAAGTCACGGAAAAAAGATTGCTGGCTGAAAATGAGAGCTAGTCTCTTGGAAAATGAGAGAGACTTGGCAAAGCTATTAATTTCTCTTGGAAAAAATAGTCTATGGGCAGTAGAGCTATTTAGACTAAGTTCACATAAACCAAAGCCTGAATAACAAAGTCTGAGCCTGCTTCCCTCAACTTTTTTTTGAAAGAAAATTTGTGTGTCAAGTCCTTCATTAAGTATTTAATACAATTAAGTTCATGATTAATGTAACTAATAAACATCAATGTGTTTTAAACATTTTAAATGGTGGATAACTCAAAGTTGAGACACATCCTCAGAAGGTTCTTTAGTCATTGTCTGAAGCAAAGATTTTTGTAAAATTTATTTTGATATGTAATAGTGAGACAGAGCAGTTTAGTTGAAAAAGGTTTTGGACATTTATGTTAAATATATCATAAAAGCTTGAACATTTTTATACAGCTGACAGATCTCATTTTCAGGCTGAATCTTTACTACTGTTCTACTGGTCCTACATGACCATTTCGGACCAGCTCCTCCACTGCAATACTTTCCATCACACAAACTCCTGCAATTGATTAGGTAACTTAATATATACATGGCAATTAAAGAGTGAGTGGAGGGCAACTCTAAATGAAAGAAGAAAAAAAAAAACAAACCCACACATATTTAATGCAGTAGTCTATGTATGCTTTATAGCTTTTAGCAAAATTCCAGTTTCCACCACTACTACTGTCATGTCCATTCCAAGCACATTCTCATTTTCCTCTTGCTGGAAAAGCAAAAGCAGCTTTTTTTCCAAAAACAACATTCCAGGGTTTGCACATCCATCTTAATATAATTGATATTCTGTCAGTTTTAATCACATAAAGTATGAGTATAGTATTATCTGCAGATCTTAAAACTTTTTTTTTAATAAAAATAATTCATTCTTATACACCTAAGCACATGGGAAAGGATGGCAAAGTACCAAATAATCAGCAATTTTTCTGAAATAAAATGCAACTTTCTGTAATGGATCTGAACATTGATGAAAACGCTTCTAATATTTTATGACACAAAACATTCTGAAAAATATACACACACAAAAAGCAGAGAAAGAAACATGGAAATACTTTGCTTTTGTCATTTATGGAATTTAGTTGCTTTCAGAAGCATTTCAATATACTCACAAACTTCTTGTAAAAAACATGTGCAACTGCAGTATCATACACTGACTACAAAAATTCAGCTGTAGAATAAAAGATGGGAAATAAATATACGTGAATCTTGGTTCCAGCAAGATCTCCAGTTTTGGTTTGTCTGGAGCTTCTTGTAAATGTATACGTTTCCTTATACTTCCACAAGCCCTGCTACTATATAAAGTTTCCATCTGAGTTTGGATATTGGACTCTAATGAAATACTTCTATGAGGAAATACTTCACATACAATGAAATATTAATCATCAGTTATTACAAGAAGTTATAGGCTGAATTATCCCTGTGCAAAGTGCACATGGAGATAAGATAATTTTTTGCAAGACTCAGCAGTTCATATGCTATGATTCTATGATTCTACCATCCTAATATTAGCTTCTTACACCTTTACATTGCTGAGATGTCTACAAAATTCAAAGCAGTGAAGTAACTCTGTGTATCATGCTGCATAGTGCTCTCTCCTCTTATGTTTCTCCTTTGAGTTAGAGGAATTCCCAGCATATGGGCATTCTGGCCCACGAGGCTCCTTCAGAACTATAGCACGACAAATAATACCTGACCTCAAAGCTCCAAGCCCCAACCTCAAAACTTTAATGGAAGGGAAGCCAGAGATTTTCCTCTTCACCACAGAGTCAAGGGTAAGACCAAAGTCCACCAAATGTCAGAAGACCAAGAGCGAAGCCAAGGCCATTTAAATCCTCACTGGGAGAGCACGCTGTACTACCAACAAAGCTTTGCAGGTGGAATAGGGGAGTGCAGAAAAATTTTCTGTTTCAGCCTGACAGATGGATGTTCAATTTTCAATTTTTCAGTTTCCTTACCTACATTGAAACTCTGTACCCTGCACAAAACCTTGTATTCAGATTTCATTGACAAGGCAAGATTTGCTCATATCATGAAAAGAAAAAAATATTACTCATTAAAACTTGGGACTCTGGAAAGCCAGACCAATGGACATTATATTCTTTAATTCCTTTGTATCCCAACAATTAAGAAGCCATTACCTTGCTATATGCCTGCAAAGAAAATACACTTTTTCTCTGGACCATAATATGAAACTTCAGTTACATCTTCCACAGGCTTTTGGTTTCCCACCCCAGGAAATCAGTGCTATTCAGTTCATCCTCAAAGGAACAGAATCCCTTGTCAGCAAGAGGAAATGTAAAGATTCAGGTCTGCAGCTGTGATAAACTTTTAAGAGTACTGAAGAACAGTGTAAAGAGAACAGCAGACTCCCCTGCCCTCACCCCCCTAGCTTCAGTATCATTACTCATGCCAGAAACCAATCCCACTCATGAAAGTGAGGCATTTTATACTTACATGGAGAAGGTTTTGCAGAATGGGTCCACAGCAAATAATTATTCTCAGGAATTCTGACCTAACATGGTATATTGGGACATATTTCAGCTAGTTGAGTATGAAAGAGCAGTCAGGACAATTTAAAGGTACAAATGTACAAGTTTTTATAGCTGCAAATCTTAAAAGCAGCTAAATGTAACTTAAACTTTCATAGTAGGTGGATAAATGGTTTGATTTTTTTTTAACCTTCTGGCAATCTGTGTACTACTTTGTAAAGTCAAAAATAAGAAAGAAGACATAAAAGGAGATGACGTTTACATGTTAGCCCCTAGCTGCCCACAACCCAGAGTCAGAACAAAGTTAGGGGACATAACGTATAATGGAGCCTCTCCCAAAGTTAGGTAAAAGTAAATGACTGCGGCCATGGAGTCTCTCCCATTAACTGTATTCTTCTTAGTATTTGTTTTAGGAAGACTTTCAGAATGCATCCATACTCACACAAAGAGGAAGGAAAATATTTCATAATCAATTCCTGCATAAATTAAGAAACAACAGGCAAAAAGCCTCAGCAGATCAGAAACCCTATTAAAACCACAGCTGAACGTGATGTTCTTAATTGTTAATGTAAGTAGGAGAAACAACTGTTTCACATTGATGTTAGAAAAAAAAATACCACATTTCGCTTGCAAGAAACTTTTCCCCAGATGGCTGTCTCTACTATCCTGATACTTTGTCTGGGTTAATAATAAACTAAAACCCCAGCCAGTTACTATTTACTAGAGTTCTCTTTGTGAAGAGGCAGAAGTATAGTTTACCCTTCTTCAGGTCTCTGGTTTTTGTTCAGCAAAACAAAAGAGCTTTAGAGATTTACCTCTTTGGCTTATACAATGTGTTAGGTGGGACACTATAAAGCTGGGTATCTTTTAACAATCAAAATATAGGACAGAAGTTAATTCAGAGGATTCAACTCTTCTCTCAATAAAGAAACAACTTACTGCTGTCTCTCATACACCAGGCTATTACTCTGAGGTGGAATAAACCAGCTTAATTTTGGCACTCCAGTATTTTGCAAGCCTGGATGAAATGTGCTCTTGATTGGCTTCAGAAAACTCTATCCCTGGATTATCTTTTTTCCATATAATATTATTAGAGTAACTACAGCTTTTAAGACATTGTATAACTAATGCTTATGAAGACAGATGTGGTTAAAAATTTAAAGACTTTTAAACCATTTTTAATTCATTTTAAATTGAACAACGGTTTAAAATTCAAAAAATTCTTTGATACACAGTTGCTGTGCCACACTTCACTGTCAAAATCATTAAGACTTTAATTCTAAAGTCCAATATGCTTTTCATCAGTTACATCATGCTTACTTATTCATTCTTTCAAGCTCAGTAACAGAAACATCTTCCAGCCTCTACCTTTCAGTTTCCCTTTTAGTTCTTATAGACTGGTTCAGTGCGTCCAGTTAGCAAAACCAGAATATCTATATTTAAATGCAAACAGTGGCCCTAAACCTGAATTCTATTCTTAATCAAAACTCCCAGTAGCTTCTCTGGGGTTTCTGCCAGACTTAGTAGTGCAGGACTGAACCCCAAAAGTATTTTCATTGGCTTCAGCTGCTCCCTGGGAATCTGCAGAGACAGAAGAGTCTCATCTCTCTGTCAGCAGAAGAGAGAGTGATGACTGCAGCATGCTATCAGGCTTGTGAAGGTCACTCCATGAGGGGGAAGGCTGTACACAGGGAAACACAATGAAGTCATGGCAGAGAAGGAAGGATATTCACACTGTACATATCACCCTCACCAGAAATAAGTGGAAAAGTTACTCAAAAGTCAATACTTTTACAGATTACATCTGCCAGCTGCTCAGAGCCCCTGCATTTTGTAAAATCTGATCTTGAATACAAAATTTCTCAGGGAGGTGGTAGCACAACAGGCATAGTGAAAAATACCAGGGCATTCAATAAACATGAGAGGAGAAAATAGAAAATTATTTCCAAATATCTGGCATCTGTCTAACCCCCAACCATAGAGCCACACATAGTTTTGTGTCGTCCACACTCATCCTCCTACCTCAACATTCAGACTGTTTTACTAAACTCCTTTTTTATTTATCAAAAGAATTATAAATTTTACAGTGAATGACTATGCCCTTTAAGGGAAAAGTAAACAAACAAACAAAAAATCTTCCCATTTCTTATTTTTCAAACTCAAGTTTCCATGAGAAGAACTGTTCAGGTGTTATTAAACAATATATCTATACTTTTTCTCTTTCACTTCTCGCTCAACCATTGAGCCCCAGTACCATATTACAAAAGAAGACACAAAGGAATATTCAAAGCCCTCTTTTCACTCCCAGCTCTAATTTGGTACCTGTGTGTACACAAAACATGCATACACGCACCCAAGGCAACACAATAATTCAACAATTGTGTTGTGTGATGATCCTCTTCATGGGCTTTACAGGAGTGAGTTAGATCATTCTATGTGACAGCAGTGAAATAAAATGTCAGAGCAATGACGTAACTAATGCCACTCATACCTCCCACAAGCTTGAACAGTTTAACAATAGAATTCGCTTTAAGACTACTGACAATGCGTAAAAATGTTTTTACATTTCCTGTTTCTCTTCCAAAGGATTATTTTTTTTTTTTTTAATACTAGAGTGACAAAAACCAGTGTAGATTACTGGAAGCTTGCTATCAATACCAGGGTGATATTGGGAGAGAGAGAGAGAGATTAACCTGTAAAGCCTACTCAAAGTATGAAGTAATTTGAAATTTTTATTGCCTGTGTGCTAATAACAAAGGCCTATGTTTGCTTTTTTTCTTTTGATGAATTTTTTTCATCTATGACCCCTCTGCTATGAAGCAATTTCAGCTTAACAATCCATTAATGTAGCATGGTTCAAAATTTCCTGCCATTGTTTTAAATATCAAAACCAACTATGACTATAGAATATCAATTAAGTCCTTACTTAAAAGGATAAACAAATCAAGGGACAATCACTAATCCTTCACACCACTTTAGTTATTACGAGATTTCCATCTCTTCTTGTTTCCAGCTTTTAAAGGTGAATTAGCACTGCTGATGAGGATGAGTTGGCTCCTTGACTGTTTTGACCAGAAAAGTATCATATAAGAATTTATACTACTACAGCTTTTTTAATTTAGATACATAGTTGTACATGAAATGTATACAGAAAGGTAAGCTCCTTTATTAGATAAAGGTGAAACCATTGAAGAAAAATGGAAAAGTAATTGCGATCTGTGTCCCCTTATCACATCTGAAAAGACTCAGGGTTTGGTTTGTTTAATGATGTAAACCAGTCTAGTGAGAGGTATCTTTCCCTCCAGTCCTTCCTTAAAGCATCTCCATAAGTGTGCTTAATCTGTGTCTGTATGTTACTGTATTTTCAGATGTTACTAGAAATCAACGCAGAAGTAAAAGCATATCCCATGCATTCAAGCGCTTTTCCTTTCCTCCTTGGCAGGCCTTAGTTAACCTAACTGACATGAATAGAAATCTTTCCACTAGAATTCAGTGAAGCTGTATTTGCTACCGGTTTCTGTGTTAGGTTTTTTCTACTTCTTTTATAGGCAGTCCCCACCCCTTTCTCTCCTAATCCATTCTACGCGTTTTCCTGTTTGTTTGTTTCTTAAAACGTAAAGTGTGAGGAGAGGCAGAGGGAAAAAAATCATACAGCTGTATTTTTAAAGTATCCACAAAATCTTAACAACATACGAAAGCATTAAAAAATATTGCTTGTTATGGTGTTGTATTTTAAAAATAGGCATGCATCACAAGTAACTATGCTTTTGGTTCAGTGCATTGTAATTTTGAACCTTATATGTTTGATTTAGACAATAAGCAGAACAACTTCAGGCAGAGAACTGGCAATAGAGACAGAAGGGAATTGTAAAAACATAACACTATGAAGCAATAGAATTACACCTTCGGAGTGTAATGGCATTAATAAATAGGAAATGTACTGAAATACAGTTACACCAGAAGAAAACGATGCTACTTCTTTAAAAGCTCCTGTCTCAGATAATGAAACAAAAGAAAGTTCATTGGTTAGAAACATTTTTGCTTAACTAATGTGAAGATCTGTAGTTTAAATAACTTTTATACTGTTTTACATTGTCAGATAGTCATTAAATCATAAAAGTTTTCATCATCTAAAATATGCTAGTAGAAATGAATTTAAATTATTCTCTAGGCAGAAAAGAACAAAGAACTCCAGTTATTCCTACTGCCACACTCAAACTGTGTTTTAGATACCTTGTCAAGAGGAGATAAAAAGCTTTACTCTGTTTCTGATGCTGGCCCATCTGTTAGCAACCTGATGTCTCACAAAGTTAAAACAGCATTAATCATCTTCCCCGTACTAGTTTATAAGTAAGAATGATTGCTCCAGCAACTCACAAAAATCACAGACATCACTTACTAAGGCCCCTTCTTCCACCTCAATCAAAACATCTTTCCTATGGGCAAGATGTAGGGTTGTACAGGAGCAACATCAGTCACTTTACAGTAATAAAACAGTAATTGCAGCTTGCTGTGAAAATTCTTCCTCTGGCAGGATCCTGATGGTCTTGGGGAGCCTTAGAGCTCTGCAGTGGTACAAAGCAGCACAGTTCAGTCTGCATTTACAATAAGCAAATAACAGGGTCCAAAAAGGGGACTGAAAATAGAAACATTAATTCACGTTCTACAAAATCACAAGAGTGAAAATTTTATGCAATTACGTTGAAATTAAATCTTTATCTGTGAGGAACTTTACATTATACACTTTAACTTGGAGAGGGAACTTTTTTTTCACATATGTGCCTAAATGGTCACATTTGCATACAGCAGTCAAATAACCAAAGGAATCCTCTATCTAATGAATGTAAGTTTAGATTCTAAATTGTACCATCTGAGACTTAATTTTGTGACACTGATCTCCAACTTTCAGTCAGCCAGGGTTTCAAAAAAATAAATTGTTTCTCAGGAAAGAAAATATCTTACAGTTCAAATGATATAATTTCTATACTAGAAAATGTCCCTTCCATTGTTACATTTTATTATTTTCAGATGTTTTTGGTTTAGCTGGGAGGCCTTGCTTAAACTTTCTATTTACTATAGATATTGCAGATTAAGCTTGCATTCTACAAATATTCAGAAGCAATTAAAGTTTTGGGGCATCAGACTGCTTAGTGTGAGGTAGGTACGTGATGTATCTGGTAGTATGATATCTAAAAAGTCACATTACAATATGATCCATCAGTTAAAATAGTTGAAATGAGGTAAAAAATTAATAAGGATTCTCCCTTTATATTTTTCCTGTCATTTATGCTACAAGGCACAAAGGCTGAAAAGATCTGAAAAATACTCTCTATATCTAGCATATAAACCAGGCTTGAAGTTTTTGATGCAAAAATTTGCCCAATAACGTGCCACACAAGTAGTCAACACTTTCTTTTTTGAAAAATAAATTTCATACCACAATGGCAAAACGCACAAAGACACTAAAAAAATAGCAAGATTGTGACTGTACCACAAAGCCACATACTGAGGTGAGCGTCCTTACTGGGTCATATAGAGCAGCTGAAGATTCAGAGAAGACCAGGCAGACCTGTGCCGCTACTCTTGTAGTATTACTTCCTTCATAAGGGTTATTATTACCTCTTCTTTTTTCGTCACTCTAAGTTCAGCAAGAACTCATATTAGTGATATCCCTCCTGCTTTTTCTGAAATGTATCAAAAATCCTTGTTGCACAGCATTTAACACCTCACCAAGTTCAGCAGCATGCCAGGATTTCCAGCCAATACCTTATTACAGCTTTTTCAAATATGCTGATAGTGTTACGGTGTCTAGCTCTGCTCCTGTGAACCAATAATGTGTTGAAACTTGACTACGAACTGACCTTAAGCACTAATGTCTTCACTTTCCATGGGACTCATCAAAACGCTTCTTATCAATCCCTGTCTGATGCAGATTTTACCATTTACCCATGCTGCTTTTATTCTAGTCAATTTCATTCCTGACTGTTTTCCTTCTGCTATTTCCAACAGCTCATTGCTTCAGAAGCAATATTTTAACTCCCACTTTATTTCTTATTTCCATTGACTTTTCCTTTGCTGTTCTTTTGGGATTTTCATGCTTTGAACACTTTGCATATCACTGACTATTAGCTGGCTAATTTAAGATAGCAATTAAATATTGAAAAATCTTCTCTGTAACAAGTCATCTGAAAAAAGGTCAGGAAGAGGCTTTTACAAACCAGTGTTCCTACGGAGATATTTGCCTGAAAACATCATCATTTTACTTTACTTTTACTAGACCTTGAAAAGTCATGACTTTTCTAGAAACATATTTAAGATTGATCCAATAATACTTAATCTAAATATCAATAACACTACCAAATTAAGCTATTTTAGATTTCTGCTAGCACTTTGCTTTCTGTTGTATGGGAAGATAGATAACTTCTCATCTATGTCCATCTATCATTTACAAAATTTCAAGTCCTTAACTAAGACATTTGAGCAAATAACACCCTCCCTTTCCTTGCGTTTAGAACAAACAGAAAATCCAGACGACCAGAACCTTCATTGTCTCTTTGGGAAGAATTAAGAGAGCAAAGCAGCCTGAGCATGCAGCTTCTAAAGGAGGAAAAAATAGTGTCCTCCCAAAGGACTCACAGCAAAATCTCTTTCTTGTCAAACATTCTTTTTCATAATTTTGGTAAAATATTTGTCAGTTACATGCTTTGGTTTGGTCATGTTTTGCTTCTTCCCAAACAACAAACACGATGTAGTTAATTCTTCTTTGACTGTTTTTCAAACGATGATGATGATTTCTATGACTCTATGAATTATTAACTAAATTCTCTCAAAGAATTTTAGTCTTAGTATACATAAACACACTGATTTGTTCTTGTTATGCTATGTAACTGGTTATATGGTATTATACCTGTTTTATAGTTTAGATGACTCAAACATTTTTAAACAGGAAAAAGAAAGAGGAAATGCAACCTTCCAGGTTAAAAAATTACATTCTTTAAACAGCAGGAGTCATCTGCAAACACACACAGACCATTCTGCAGCAGCCCAGTGAGTGTATAAAAACAACGAGAATCAACATCTGCTTTTACTCTAAAGAAAATATACATTTGTTTCTATTGAAACAACTCTATTCAATTATTCATACATTTCCTATATTGATATAAGCCCCCATTGGCATTATGGCCCACATAAAAATGGTGACAAACAGGGCAAAGAACATCACACCATTTAGGTATGCCAAAAGAATAAGAAGGCTTGTGATGCTTCAGGGCAGTTATTCATCAATATCTAAAGCCACAGATAAAATGTGTTGACACCATACTAGACAGGTCATACAACAGTGAACTATTTAATCATGTAAGTTGAGGGATCTACAATAAATGTGCACCAGACCATTTAGATATATTATGAAAATGTCTTGGGTATGGCAAAACCCAGAAGAGGTTCTAGGGGCTCTGGAAGTTAAAGGAAAGAAAATGAGTCCAACATTACCCCACAGAGCCTTGAAAACTTGTAAAAATGTGTAAATTGCCATTATTGTCAGAACAGCAACTTTTTTCACTGTTCTCTAATCTGGTTTTATAAAAAAAACCCTCAGATACATGTGGTAACAAGTGGAATAACAAAGCTTATGCACAGACACACCCCTTCAATGACTTCTTTTGCATATAAATGTATGACAAATCTTGCACACAACACTATTGGATTTGTAGTTATGAAACAAGCTGAAAATGTCAATACAGGAAACAATCCAGGACATCAATGCTTAACACAGGGGAATCATACAGAACTGTTGTACAGAACTTCAGTGAGATCCATCCCATAGTGGTAGCATTATGGTTTATTTTTGTTTTGCTGCACCAATAATTAAATTTTTAATTTAACTAATTTGCATTTCAAAAATTAATGTCAATTGCGATTAAAGTTAAATTATGGAAAATTCCTACCCATTCCATTATTTTCTTTAATAAAAAGTCCACTATAAATCTACACTGTCTGAAAAATTTTTGGTGAGGTGTACTGGGTCTGGCTGGCATGGAGTTAATTTTCTTCACAGCAGCTGGTAGAAGCGCTGTGTTTTGGACTTAGGATTAAAACAGTTTTGGAAACACACCAGCGTTTTGGCCATGGCTGAGCAGTGCTCACACAGTATCAAGGTTTTCTTCATCATTTTCCCACTCCGCTGTCCCAGTGAGCAGGCTGAGGAGACAGGCTGGGAGCAGACCCAAGATGACCAGAGGTTTATTGCCTACCACATGACTTCATGCTCAGCAAGAAAAGCTGGAGGAAAGAAGGAAGAAAGGGGGAGGTTTATGGTTATGGCATTTCTCTTTCCAAGTAATGGCTATGCATGCTGAGGAAATGGGGAGTATGTGACTACTTTTCACACTGGAAGGAATGCTGGGACCCACGCAGGTTCATGTATTCCTAAGTGATCTCAGGAGTGAGGAAAGGGACAAACAAAGCTGGTCACAAGCACCATGGAAAAATGAATGACAAGGTGTTAAAAACAATTACAATGCCACTTGACCACAAAAAACCAGAGCTACAAAATTAGCTGACCTTGGGAAAAAAA
Organism: Aramus guarauna; assembly: GCA_013400195.1. Lineage (NCBI taxonomy): Eukaryota > Metazoa > Chordata > Aves > Gruiformes > Aramidae > Aramus > Aramus guarauna. Next base: position 60,996 of record VXBL01007376.1, read on the forward strand.
ATCAGGGAATGCTAGTTTTCCTGTTAAATTGGCTACTGGCAGCAACAATGGGATCTAGGCTAGACTGCCTGTTTGGTCTGATTTTGTATGATGACTCTCCTGTATGCTGTGACTTCCTCTGCAGGCATTTTCAAGACCTTCTTTTCATTCATCTGATGTTCTTGCATAATATAAACCTCTACTGAACGTGAAAAGTGTTTCAAACTATACCTCAGCAGGATGTCTTTTTGGGTAGAATTTTTCAAGTATTACAAGTTTTACACAAGTATTTATAAGCAATATAGAAATCCAACACAATTTCAAGCATTTGTAACAATTATAAAAATAAACAAATTTCAAGGTTCCTGAATTCCCCAGAGGATCTGTCAAGCCTCCTCTACTACAATATTTTAAAATTCATCAGTAAATTTATTTGCCTGATTTGTCCTAATACATTCTACAATTGCAAAAGCAAAGAATTTAATTTTTTCCCCATTTTTACAGTACTTCAGACCTAGGTTCTTCAATTTATTTATTTTTTTCCAATTTTACAATTTGCCTACAATGCCTACACAAGCAATACAAAACATTAGCCCTTGATGAATTTAATAAAAGCTTTCCTATTCACTTGAGTATTTCAGGGGGCTTTACACTTTCTGTGTTAAACACAAATCCCTGTTGAAAAGTGTCTCAATTTTATTGTGATCTCTAACTTACCTAGATATTCTGCAAATATGTCTAGATTTTTTTTCTGGGTATGTTACAAATTAATAAGGTTAATAAAATTAATAGTTTTCCTCATTTTTCTGAAGAAATTTTTCTTCTGAAACTCTAACAAAGCCATTATGGCTTTCCTCAGCTCCTGTAATCTCACCCCCCCAGCCAATTAGAAAAAAAAAATCATATTCTAATGCATCTCACAAAGAGTAAAATTTTCACTGAGGAAGGAAAGAGAGAAGACTACACAGAATTTTCCAACAACATCATCTTCCCTCTCCTCTGCAACACATTCACTACTCATGATTTTGGTCCATTGCTCTATATTATCAGACCCTTGTTTTACTTTACAGTGAACAATCTCTAGATGCAGAACATAACCCAGTGTAAGTCCTGCCCAACACATAAAACCTCCAGTATCCTGGACTTGGTCTCCTGTTGGTAATAGAAAACACTAGTTTTCAAATATAGATTTTAAATACAGATATATATATATATATATATATATATAGAAAATGTATCTATTTCCATAAGTATAGAGTATAAGAACTCTGCTAGTTCTTTCTCTCATTTCACAGTTTGGAGCAGTGCAGCCACAGTGCTTCCCTTTTAAATCCTGACTTGAAGCAAAGAAGCTTTCCCTGTGCCTCAGTTGCAGGAGAGCTCTGGCAAAAATTCTCAAGTCCTTGGAAGAGGTTATTCAAATCTACATTTTCATCTTTCTTTTGTAGACCTAGTTTAAAGGCATAAAACTCCTGCTTTTATTTCTAACACAAAGTGCAATAACCCCACATCTATAACACTGTAGTACTTACTTGTCACATGCCTGAACTAACTGAAAAGTATTAAAGATTTTGAGTGCTTTAAAACCAGCTACAGTAACAAGTAACAAGGCTGCTTCATTGACAGATTTTTACCTTGTTCTTTTGCTAGTGCTTAATGTTTGTGGACACAAACATAGTGTCATTCAAATTTTGGGGGGGTTTCCCTGTTTTTCTCTTTTCCTCTGCAGTGTCAGCTCTGGAGGAACTTGTAACTGCTCTATACTCTTCAAGATAGTTTCTTACGGCTTTTGAAATTGGGAGGTGGGCAGAGGCTACTTCTGATAAATTCTGCTGTTCAGAAGTCACTCTGAACTGAGGATGCCCATAGCTATCTGCTTCCTGCAAGGTTTGATATTCCACAAAAAAAAAAAAAGGAACTGATTGTCCAGTCTCATCATATGCTTTTAAAAGGTACAGTTCCCTGCTACTGTTGGCTTCCTATGACAGCCCATATTTTAACCATCCTTCCCTCTTTTCATTTGTAATACCAGACCACAGGAACTCTCCAGATAAGAGATTATCTTCAGTTGATTAGTACAACAGCACTTTGACCCCTGACATGGACTTTAGCTCTTACCTAAATTATTGTGCTGACATTGCACCTCTGAACTGTAGGTTCAGCCTAAGTCTGCTACCATGATCATTTTCTGTCCAAAATAGCATAACCAGCTTTGGTCTTCTCCATTCAGAGACAACAAGTACTATACTCACCGTGAGAATTATTCAAGTAACTTATAAGTATATGCTATACATTCTTAGCGTTCTAGCTTAAACTGACTTTGTTTGCTGTACCCATAGTTGGATACTTACCTAATAGACTGACTACGGTAATGCAACCAGAGCAAAAGTGGGCAAGAAGAAGGTAATACTAATCATCACATCCTGAAGCACCCAAAGAAAGGAAAAGAGGGAAGTAAGAGAAAGATGCTGACTGGGATTACACTACTTTCTTAATCATTACTGCCAATGTCATGTTCAGCATTATCCATGTTCTTTTTTAAATTGCAAAACTGAGAAATTTTCAGATACCTGCTAATAACAAACAAACACACACTCTGTAGAACCTCTTGCGAGCTTTTTAATACTTTAGATAATTATTTGTCAGCCCGTGAAAGGCAAGGGAAGGAAGTCTGAAAACCTTGCTATTAGAGATAACAATAGATGGCAAAACAAAGTAATGTAGTACCAGAGTCTTGTAATCTTAGTAGCTATTGATATCTAAAAGTATGAAAGCAGCTTTCTGAATTGCCCTTAGGAACTATTGTAAACTGTCAAAGACTGATGTACGCAAATATCTACAAATCTGAACCTATAAAAGAAAAAGAATTTCTCTGAACAAGGCTTGCACTTAACTGTATGCATTATAAACACCTGATGACACCTCCAGTCTCAAACTAACAATTAAATTAATTAGCAGATTCTTCTAACTCAGATAATCTGATCTATTTTCCTGAATGGGATACTCACCTGTCAGATAAAATTGTACGTTTTATTGTACATATTTACCTCTTCTATGTGCAATTGTTATCTCTTACTATCTCCAAGAGAAATTAGAGGTGTGCTTTTTTATTTTAAACTGAAGCTTCTTTAAAATAATACCACCATTGTGGCATTTTGCTTATAATAAATTTCTACTATGTGTAGAAAAAGCTTACAGAAACATTTTTATCAGAAAATTTAGAAAATAAAGTAAGTAGGAAAGCATGGTGAAGATTGAAAATTTTAGTAAGATTCAGGTTTTGTAGGGCTTTGAATTACCGCTAACTTATTTGTTGTTAAATTGATTAAACTTACTTGATTTTAGTTAAATTACACTTCAAGTTTATGATTTAATTCTTGTGTTTACCCCAGCGGTCATGAACACCCCCTATGAACTGGGCCACATAGTCAGAGTATGCTACGATGAACTCTTTTTTTTTTTTTTTCTTCACTCAAAAGGCCCAGAATGACTCCTTTACAAAATTGCAGAAAATATCTCAATATGATATGCTCCACTTCCCAATGACTAAAAGCAGACTGAAAATTAATTAAACTGGTGTTCAGCAGGTAAGTATGCCACTTACTGTGCACTGAAGAAAAAAAAAAAAGACACCAGGACACATGGCTCTGGGTCAAGAGGAAAAGAAGAATGCTCATTGATATTTGAGAGCGGCATTTAGTTATTATTTTTTATTCAATCTTACTGCCTTCCTTTCTTCCTGCCTTCTCCTAAAATGCCCTGCATTTTCATTTATCCTCACTCCTACAGGAAGCAAATTTCAACAGTCTTACACTACCTAAATAATAACAGGCAGGATGACCCCCCTAGTTAAAACCTCAGACTGAATCTCAGCATATTTGGTTGACTGCTAAGTCTACTGAAGCTTCCCTGCTCAGCCATCAACAAGTACCAACCTCACATGCCTCGGCCTGTCCTGGGGGTGGGGAAGAGAGTAATAATACTTCCTTTGTCCAGTTAGTTCTTCAGAGCAGCGACTTGCTTACGCATATGCACACACATCCTATCCTACATAAAGAACCTCTATTTCAGTTCAGGCTAATAATAGCCACTACAAAGCAAAAACTAGCAAAACTGAAAAGTTACATTCCCACAACTCCTACAAAAAGCAAAGAGCTCATTGATCAAAAGAGTATTTTTGCTGTTAAGCACCTGAAGAAGGTTTAGAATCATTGGGGGACAGCTAAGATAAACTAAGCAACCTGAGAAAATTTCAGGTCCTTTTATAACTGCTCGTGCAGCAGTACGCCACGGCTGGCAGATAGGAAAGCTCTTGAACATAACCTGCCATAGCCTGCATGGCAAGAAGTTCTGCAGTTTATGAGATTACAGGGTTAAGGCCAAATATACAAGATCTGAATACATCCCCAAAAAATTCTTACTACTTCTTTGCATGGTACTGCTACCATCAACAGATATGGAAGAGCTGTGTTAAGTTAAAAGATCTTCTGAAGACCTGTCAGAGGAAAGAGCAGTTTCTTAAAGAATTTCATTCCCTCCTTGCTTCATTTACTTCTAATCGCTGTCACTTAAGCACACACAAGCATCTTCAGCAGCACTACAGAAATGTATGGTTTCTTTATAAAAAAATATATTTGAAAATTATTGAGTCCCATATAAAATTGTGTCAGTTTGCTATACAAGCTTAATTTTATTCATATGTATTATTCAAAATATCTTTACAACTTTTAAGTGCCAATCAGTTTCTTCAATACAGCTGCATTTCAGTTCTGTTTTCTTTGTTCCTTCCTCTTTTGTCTCAGTTACTATATACTTTTAACACTTTCACTGAGAATGCTTTTTGCTTTTCCCTACCCCTTTCTCTATGCTGTTGATTAGCTTCTTCACCCTCTTCCCAGCTCAAAGAAAACCTTTTTTTTCTTTTTTCCTCTTTTTCCCTTTTTTCTTCTATTGTCCTTAGACATAGGATCATCACTGATTATATTTGAGGTCAGTTACCTTCATCTGACTCCCCCCAGTAGGAAAAAAATGTTAGATATATGCTCTCCTACCCCACAAAATGAACCCCTATTTCAGCTACATCCTCTGCTTCAAACCTTCTTCACTGTCCCCTGCAACATCCTGTTCTCCTACCCCAGGGACACTTCACTTACTCTGCTGTAGTCCCTCCTAGGTCTTTCCAATTCGATGGCCAAGTTCTTGTAGGCAATGCGGAACTGGCATAAAAATTGCTGCCTTGCACAGAGGAGGGTTTCTACTGATTACCTGGCTGCATCTATGCAGAGTCTTCCCTATTAACGCAGTAAGAAACTGTAGGTAGGTAACTGCCTCAATCACTGATTTCCTATGTCTGTCGTGTGGTATGGGCTCTCAACCCCTTTGAGAGACAGAAATTCTGGAATTCAGACAGTCAGTGTCCAGACACTTGTACTGGGAATACCACATGCAACACACACATTGGGCTATGACACATTAGCAGTGTTTTTCCTGGAAACAACCCAAAAGCTTCTCACTTTCAGAAGTTCTCATGCTATATAAAACTATTATATTTATTCATTTTTCCTCTTTTCTCACCTGAAGCTTGATAGCTTTATCTGAAATCCTCTCCCTTCTTCAAAAGGATATTCTTCCCAAGCTATGCATTACCACTCAGTCCAAATCCTTTTGCTTTCCATTATAAGCCCCTTATGTACAGAGTAAGCAAGCACTGTTCTTTCTCCTTCTACATAGGATGAAGGCAAACTTAGGTAAATCTGTGACAGTATTCTCTTTCCCCACTGCTTCTTCCTCTCTTTAACACATTATAAAGATGGAAAAAAACATCATTGCTTTTCCACAACTTCATACCTCTGCAGATTATCAATTAAAAAAAAAGCACAGGCCATGTGCAAGTAATACAAATATAATTTGGCTCAGTCAGTCTTGAGAAACCAAAGGAAATGGTCATGCTAGAAAAAAAACCTCTTAAATGTACAACTGAGGATGAGGCCTCTTAATGAATCTGATTCTTTTTTTTTTCCCCAATTCAACAGCAAAATTTCAACATTTATTTTCTTCTTAAAAAAAACCAAAACACAACAAAACATAAAAAATAAAATGCTTGAATCTTGTGCATTTATAAATCAAAGACAAGAAGCTGACCAAAAGAACAGAATTTGATAGAAGTATAAAAAGGTCATTGTATATATCAGAAAGAGTAAAGCATGAGCTCCCAAACAGGTTCTGCTGTCTTGTTAACCCAGCAGCAAGTCTCAAGTTAAATATTGTAATCATGCCAGTCATTAGTTACTGCTCAGCCTCCTGTCTCCAGCCTGGAAATTAGTCTGCTCGAGCCCAGATAGCTGAACAAGCAGTCACGTTTTATCATATAACTGAGGCTGGGAGGCCAATCCGAAGGAAAGCTACATATGTTCTAAATTAGGAAGAAAATAACTAATTTAAAAGAACTTTATTTACAGAACAATAAAAAGTATGCATTTAAAACACAGCAATGTAAAAATATAACAAACCAAAATCTCCTATAACTATGATGTGATTTGCAAGGGAAGTTCACATAACCTTAAACTATAAACTTTAGTTAAAGAGTTATGAACTACTGCTAAACTCAGTTTAAAATTAAAGAGCCATTTCTTACTGTAAAGTATTACAGGCAACTATTGCAACCAACAGATGAAGAAATTATTGCCTTTCGCATTTTGTTGAAAAGCATAAACTTATTAGGTTAAAAGTGTGCGTTACAAATTATTATTGAACAGAATTAGCATTTAAGGTATCTTTTACAGGTTTTTTTATGTAATCCAGCTCATGCAAAGCATAAAAAATTTTAACATTTACATTTACTATATTATATATATTTACTATATATATATATAGGTTTTTTATAGTCATTACCAAGATATACTACAGGAGTCATCTTTCTTTAACTGAAAAATAGGTCAATAAATTAGGAACTACTTCTTTTTTTGAATCTGAGAAAGTCTAGGCAACACCAAGGTAAGAGACTAGGTGAAATTTTACTTAGCCCTGTCCACTGTTGTAAAAGTATATTATATTATATTAGACATGCAAATGATATATGCAATTATATATATTACATATATGTCACATTTTTGTGACAGAGACAGAAGCAAATTGGGCTTACTACCTCCAATTTCAAGTACAGAAATGTAAACTTTTAATTATAACAACTCAATTTCCAAATAGCCATGTAACGTACCTTAAATCTCATATAACGATAGCATTCTACAGATAGAATTGAAAGGTGAAGACTTTCAAGGACAGCTAAGAAATATGGATGCCAAAATACTGGTGCTCAATTCCTTTACGTGGCTTGAATTCTGCAGCTTAAAGTTTCACAATGAATTGGAAGAAAGCAAACTGCAATGCTTTCATCACCATAAAAGTTAAAGTTACAATACTCACATGTAATAGAATCTTTGAAACAAGTCAACCTATTTCAAGTATAAGCATCATTATTAAAAACTCTGAGCTATCATCACAGCTGCAGTCTGTCATATGTATTGTATGCAAAGTAGCTCTGAGAAAAGGACTGTGGGGTTCCTTGTAGACAATAACCTGAACATGAAGCAGCAACGTACCCTTGCAGCAGAGAAGGCCAGCTGCACGGGCTCTATCAGGATGAGTGTAGCATCCAATCCAGGGAAGTGGTCCTTCACCTCCCTTTGGCACTTGTAAGATTGTGTCAGAGTACTGTGTCCAGTTCTGGACTCCCAACACAAGAAAGAAATGGACATACTGAAGAAGTCCAGGGGAGGGCTAACAGACTGGTCAGGGAGCTGGAGATCTTGCCCTCTGTGGAAACGCTGAGGGACTGGATTTCATCCAGCTTTGAGAAGGTTTATTGCTGCCTATAACTAACTTCCTGTTCAGAGAATACAGAGAAATTGAAGACAGACTTGTGGAGGCTCACAGCAATGAGACAAGAGGCAACAAATACAAGCTGGAAGATGCAAAATTGCAATGAGATACTAGGGATTTATTTAGTTATTTATTACCATTTGAATGGTCAAATAGCGGAACAGGTTGTCCAGAGACGTTATAGAATCTGCATCCTTGAAGGTGTTCAAAACCTGACTGAACGTGGACCCGACCAGGCTCATCTGATTAGACCTGCTTTGAGCAAGTATTGGACTAGATAGCCTGTGGGAGTCCTTTCTGATTTAAAATACTTTATCAATCTAAGAAGTCTACTTCTGCCCTGCATGGGTGTCTCGTTCACTGCTAATGTGAATTAACAATGTGACTTTCTATTTTCTATTAATGCAAATGATCCCATACCTCTTTTTAGTATTGATAACCTTTTAAAGGTTAAAGGTGCAATGCATACTAGTATTCAGCATTTCACACTATCATTGCTCAGTTCTTCAGTACCCTTTTTGATGAGAACACATATTTGATGAGAACAACTTGGAGAAAGACAAAGAATAATATTTCTTCTAAGCTCTTCAGCATCATCTTTGATTACTCTTGAAAATGTCATGTTAAAGGATGTACAACATTATTGTTTTGGTAAGTAATCCTTACTGTATCCACTCTTTAAAAATCCATTCTAAATAGACAGTAATTTGGGTTACACTTGTCAGTTTGATGCACATAGAATGCGTTCTACAATTGTATCTAATTTGAGCAGTTCTACATTACTACATTTCCACAGTCTTGGTTTCAAAATAAAAAATTCTGATTTATTAAAAAGCAAGAAGTATACATTTCTGAGAGTGGAAGCAGATTTATTCTAACTCACTATATATGGACTTAGTGCCCTAATTATTTGTAAGCTAATCACATAATGTAACACTGAAGAAGTTCTGTTCAGCATCATTAAAACTGACTTTGTCAGTGTATCTCTAAAGGCTGAGGTATTTCTCCACAAAATTTTAAAATAAAATCCTAGTTTAGTCCCCAATTCATGAAAGCACTGTAAGTTAGGCCATGTGTAAGATGTTTTCTTGAATAAGAATAGGTTTAGGAACCCATATTACAGTAATTGGTTATTTTTTTGCTCCATCTATGACTTTCTGCTATAGGATAGAACTAACCAGAGCAAATAACTTCCCAAGTTCCTCTTATGAAAGAGGTGTTAAAACAATACTTCAACTAGTTACACTTACACAATTCTAACACCATTAGCATTTTTGCTGTAATGTTACTTCACATAGCTAAGAGCAAAAGACAGCTCATCTTTTAACTATTATATGAACAAAATAAGCAGTCTAAATTAGCTCAAATTCCTACCAATTGCGATAGCTTTGTACTTGCCAATCTGAAATGTGGCTACCAGACTAAAAAGGAAAACATTTTCTAAAATTACAAATACTAAATGGTTTACTGGAAGCTTACTGGCTCAGCCAGAAAATACACAGCATAAAATATATATGTACTGTATTGTTGCATACAACTGCTCATAATTTCCTTCCTTATGTATTTTTTTACCTCTTTCACACTGAGGGCCAGTAAATCCGTAGACACATGCACAGCGATTAGGTCCAATACACCGTCCCCCATTCTGGCAGCCATTTTCACAGACAGCTTTAATTAACAAAAAAAAGTTTTAAATATTATAGTAATGACATTCCAAATATTACCATATGCAGCATTCAATTGGGTTTTTTCCTTCTCAACAGCTGTAAATCTTTCTGGACCTGAAGATCGAACTGATCTTCTTCCTACCCATCATCACCAATTATGATTGCCAAGTCAAATTCCTTTAGCCCAAATTCCATTAGTACCTGTTTAATGCTAATTGCAAGCATCTGTTTAATTAATCATATTCAGCATAGATTCTCAGCACATGTTTAACTTAAGTATATTTTTAAACTGTTGTGCAGCTCTAGTCACTTATCATAAGAACTTCTATCTATCACTTAAGTTACAGATAAAAACTCAACTATTTTGAGTTTTTCGAGCATATTAAANATGATGTTTAGAGCAAGGGACAGAGTTACTGGTTTAACTCAGTTTTAAATACCTTCAAAACCTGTTCCTAAAAGATCCCCTACAAGAAATAAAATTATTTTTATGGGGTATAAATCCAATGTATATATTGATGGAGAAGGTACTTTACAGTTGTGGGACTTTGGAGCACCCACTCAATGGTGTAAATCAAGAACAAAGCCTCCTGCCAAAGCACTGAAATCTTCTCAATTTGATAGGAAGACAGTTCTTCAGTGAGGTTGAAAAATACCATTAAAAAAGTGCTTTAACTAATTAATTCTGTATATTTTCAGGCTCATTGCTTCCAGGACATACAGCACTGTTCCAAATCAAAGCCTTTCACCTTAAAAGACAGCCCCATCATTTTTAAGTAGCTCTGAAGAACTGCGAAGACATTTTGGTCTCGAAGTCTCTAGGCTGCCTTCCTACACAGGTCTCCCAAGTTTAAAGATGGCATTTGTAACAGATTTGAGTATCCAGAGCAAAAGAACCCCAGCAACCTAGAGAAGGCAAATATTTCGATCTGGGAAAAATGTACACATGCATCCTACATCACAATGGGGAATATAAAATATACTCTTATGTGGAAATGTGATAAAGCTTTACTTCTTACAAAGAACTATAAAACTGAAGTTTTACTGAGAATGCGTATCTTATGCATAAAATGAAGATACTTCTCCGCCAGGGTTTCTTTACTGAATCAATGGACAATGACATTTCAATAAGACAATCAACTTCAGCAGATTTAAGACACAATTACATTTTAGTAAAAAGAAATAAAGACATATTTACATTTATGAGACATTCATTCCATACTGTGTCTAGAAGAATAATAATCTTACTTGAAATTTTAACTATCCTATACCCTGAAACCCACCTCCACAGATTTTCTGGAGTGCTTTAGAGTCACTGCTTGATAATTCCATCCTTTTTCCCTTCACTCACTGGAAATACGCCCTGGCTGAGAGCATTCACGTGTTGACTCAATACTTTAAAATTAGCAGGAAGGGGCCAGCAACTCTTAAAAGTAAATCCAACTGCGACCAGGGTCACCTTTTAGGATTACAATTATTACCTAAAATGCTAGGGAATTTTATCCAAGTAGAAATAAAGCAAGAACAAGACTGCTCTCCAGCTTTTGCAAAAATGACTGAGACAAAAGGATGTTCTTCCACACTATTCAGTCTAACTGTTCTTTGCAGAGTTGCCTTTTGTCTCTAGTTCCTTCAGTCTACCTTCAGCAATTAATTTCTCAGCTAATTAGTAGCCTCACAATACACTTTGAGTCTTTCTTCATCTCTGCAGCCTTCAGTGATTTTTACTGTTTGCTGAAGTTGTATAGCTTGTAAACATTGTACTGTGATAGGTAGAGCTGCGCAAATAAGTGACTTTCTACATTGTCTGCCAAACCAAAAAGGTATCCAAAAGTTTCAACTGTGTTTTAATCTTTTTCCTTAGTCAAGTAGAAAACAGAAAAATATGCTTTAAGCTAGCAGTTAGGCTGTTTTTCTGAGATGGAGAGACTTCCTCAGAGAATGAAAAATTAGTGATCATCTGTTAAGGAAAGTGGTATCTATGCCACCATGTCTCCTAAACCTCTTTGGTGAATTTGAGTTTTAGAGAACACAAATGCACTTCATGCATGAACTGACTTTCAGCTAAACACTATACCCCAAAACAGCATTAAATTTCTCACAGGCATTTCATTATATATCAGCATATTGGCTTTTTTATCTTCTACTCTACCTAAAGTAAGAAGGCTAACTTGCAGGACATTGATTGAATTTCAGATGCAACAGAGCAGTTACTTACGCTGCCCGCAGTAAGTTCCAACGTAGCCATTCTGGCACTGGCACCGGTCATCCATGCACGTGCCGCCATTCATGCACCTGATGCTGCACTGTTGTACTGCAACGGAGCCAAGGCAGAGAGATACCAGTCTTAGCCAAAATAACACATTGGGAAGCAAATGTGGACAAAACCAGAGACAACTGGAAGGAGACATGAGCTTTGTACAATATACACTATGTATTTAAGTGTACACCCAGGTATTCTTGGAACGAAAGCTGTCTCAGCTGTAGCTATTAGTCAGCCACTATTTTAAAAGCAACAGCAAAGAGGTTTTTTAGAGTCTTCCATGACTATATTTAGTAACTTAGAACTTTTAATTCTCTTGGAGGCTGTACAATGTTCGTTTCTTAGGAAAACAGACTTCATGAAAATGTTAATACCACACACATTTATATTTAAACTTGCTTATCTCTTTAAACACACTTTTTTTTTCAATTTGTCACACAAAATAAACATGCACACATGGTATATCAAATTTTATCAAAAACTAGAGATATACCACAGTGTAAGTTACATGCATGTGTGCAGTAATGACAAGTTATTTTTAGAGAATTTACGCAAAGATAATTACTTAAAATTAAATCTCTAAGGAAAATAAATATAGTAAGTCCTTACCAGATTTTGATCCACAAGTAGGTGATATTTGTCCACTTGCACAAGTACACATGTTAGGACGGGAACAAAATCCATCACCACAGCTATTTCTACAAATTGCTGAGGAAGAACACAATTAAAACCACAGTGATTAACCCAAGTCTTAAACTACATGAAAAAAAGCCGAAAGTATGTTAACAGCTTCTTTAAAAGAAAAACAAACACTTGAATACTCACTTCATTGGAGCAGTTAATATAAGTATATACATGCAAAACTAATTGCAAGTTAAACAGAGCAAACCGAATTTTGGTATAATTGGTATCTCTGACAAAATTAAAGACAAATAGAATTGTATATGGCATATTCAAACACTGGTCTGACCACTGAAACCAGATAATCAACTCTTTCTCTAATTAGAAATACCAGCATATTACACAAGCAATGTAAATTAAAATTACATATTTTAGACCACTTTTGACCACTTTACCAGGAATCCAAGATTTGAATGGATATAAACAATATAGATCATAAATGCCAATTTATGGTAGGGCTTCTGTCTTATAATCGCTATTTTAGAGGCATTGTACAGTCTCTTTTTTCTAAGATTACCCATCCTTTACACAAAATTGTGTTGTGAGAAGCCAATGTCCAAATGCTTGGCTTTGCAGATTTTGTGTAGTTTCCCTAAATACAGTTTCCTGTACTCAAATATTTCCACATTGTCATTTAGAAACTAACTTTTTAGAAATCTCAGGGAAGCCTGTCCACACTATATTACATATGCACAACATGCACACCGTTGTGCTGTCCCCTGATGCATCAAAGTCATGCATTCCCTTCTCACTCAGCAGCCAAGGGAGCTCCACTGCTCAAAGGAACAACAGAACCAGCAAAGACTTAAAGGCTAAATCCAGACTGTAAAGATCCAAATGAATACAGTTAAATAATCTGCTGGATTAGCAAATGCACTAAAAGAGAGCCTGAAATACTAAGAGCCAGTACATCACAGGAGGACCTAAAAAAACACATATCGGGCAAGAGAGAGCATGTAAAGCAACAGAACAAGCAAGAATCATAGTTTCTTTGTAAATAACTCTGGGGGTTTTGAGAGAATCAGATAATCTGGAAGTACATCTCCACTGAAGAACTAGAAAAGGTAGATACTTTGCAAGAATATACCAATGACCTAAAAAATTGTCTATATACATTAAAAGGAAGGAAAAAAACCCACACCAGGCCACATACAAAAGAAAGCTGAGATAAGACCTTTTCCAGAACACTTGTGCTCCACTTCTGATTTAGAAAAACATGCATAAATGAGACACAACTCCCATAATAAGCAAATTGCTTTCTTGCCCCATTGCAGAATTCAAATATGCCCCTGAAAAATTTACATGTTTCCTTTTGCCCTTTCTCGACCAAATCAGAAGCTCTGTACTGATGCCGAACATGACCAAACCAGATCAGATTTTGTAAACCCACGCCCTCCTTGACATATTCCACTAAAGGCCATATTTTCTACACAAGTGAGGAGTAGACAAAGCCACGTTAGTGGTCTACTGACACCACTCTTGAGGCATCAAAAGGATGCAGCATGGATCATCTGCATTTATACTTAAATTCCTCTGCAACTATGCCCTAAATGTGAAGGCATGAGAGGTGAAAGAGTTTGTTAGATTTCACTATTTAGTTGAAATTAGTTGAAATTAGTTGAAATACTTTTTCCATTAGCAGACATAAAAGTGAGCAACAGGACTCAGATTCAGAGCACTTGACAAACACAGGGAACAGGCCTATTTTCCTTACATCACTGTTCAGTCACTCTTTATATAATGTAATTCAGTCTCCTGATTAAGCAAGGTCTACATTTAGACCATTTTATTAGTTTATTATTGTTTGGAAAAAGTTTTTTATCAACTGAAAGCCCTACAGCTGAAAGCATACTCTAAATATGCTTTCATCAGGGCACTTCATTTAAAAAAAAAGAGAAACCCAACTAGACCTTTCTTTTTTAGATAAAAAATAACTTTTAATCATAAATATGTCACAGATTGCCAACAACCATCATTATGTTATCAACTGAAAACACAGTAATGTCAGAATGGTTTCCTGTTGACCTACCACTACCTCATAGATCTCTCTTCATGAAGTAAGACTTTAAACTCACCAGTTATAACCTGCACTACTTATAATTAATGCATTTCCAGTAACAGGTTTGCCAGTTAGTCTGTCATCCTGTGCAAGGGGCTTAGTCTGGCTGAACAGCTCTAGCAAGAGGGACCATCATCTTCACAAATGTTTAACGAGAGCATAGAAATCTGTGCTCTTAAACCTTCACCAAAAATACAAATAGAAAAGTGGCATAGCCAATCTTACAGATGGTCTGGCAAAATCATTCACCCTTCAAACATGTTAGAGAGCTGCAATTAAGCTCCAGGAAGTAAATAGGAGCTAAAAGATGTCCTTTGTGCACATAAATTAATAGTGAGTCAAAGATTATTCTGGATGTGAAAAGACCCAAAATATTGAGGTCTTTAGGAGGCACTGAGAGTCATAATTTAAGGATAATTTATAAGGATTTCTGAAAGCACCTAAATCATCATCTCTTCCTAATTTAATTTGGGCTAGATACCCAGCTGAATTTGAAAAACTTATTAACAGCACATTAGGCAGCCTAAATCCATTTGAAAAACTCCGGATTACATTTAAGTAAGCCAATATTGTAAGAGATGATAAATGCAAACTGAACATTCTGAGGAGCTCCTCTTATTCCACAGTGGTATCGATCCCAGCATCTTCCTCTGAATGACACAGTTAACCTTTGCTAGGAAATGCTGGGTCAACCCTAAATGAAAATCAGCAATACGTGGCATGGTTATAAGAAATATTAGCAAGGCAAATTTACTCATGTAACACAAATAGATGTGAATAGGCTGATAGCCTGGATTCACAGCCCAGAGGTCATCATTAAGTTTCCCAGATCTTGGCTTGCCACCCATTCCTTCCCTAGTTTACTCCTGGATGTCTGTAGCATGTTAGATGGAGTATTACAAAGACTTTCACAGCTTATGTAAAGAGCAATATGTTCTTGAACCTGAATGCTGAAGCTGAGCATACTTATTAGCAAAAGGATGGTGACAGGCTAGGATGAATGGTAACAGGCTCACATTAAAATTCAAGGACTATAGGAAGCATGTGTCTAATATCATCTTTTATCTAACAGACAGAAAATTCAACTTAATTCTCTTTTTGCTTTCTAGGAAGACAATCTTTCCTAACCAGAATATTGAGCAGATTCCCCCTCCCCCCCCCTTTTTTTTCTTTTTTTTTTCTTTTTTTTTTCCAAGCCATGTCACCAGCCACATCTGCCAGCATGGTACCTATTATGACCACGCAGTAATCTGAGTCTACATGCTTTATAGCTATTAAAACAAAACTACAAATGACAGGCAAGAGAATAAGTACCCCAGATGTAAAAGTTTTCCATTTGATTGTAATTCCAAGCCTAGCACAGAAGTTTCACAAAACTGCAGATCCAATTTGCTTTCTAGCAGGACCTTTTGACTTTTTTTTTTTCTGTTACTATAGCTGATTATTGGATTTATACAAGTTTTTTTTCTTTTCCTTCACTGTCATGTTCTTCTTTTTAAAAAACTAAGTGGAGACATGCCTCTTACAAACACACCAAAGAAAATATAACAATTTGCCAATCTTTCCATTACAAGAAACGTGGACTTGTAAATCCATTATTTTTTCTTTTTTTTTTCTTCTTTTTAAAAATAAGGCAAAATACAGAACTGAATTCTCTTTTCTCATACTGAATGAAGCAATGACTCACAGGAGAATATTTATTATTACCCCTAGGGCAGTAGAAACTTGAAGTCAGACACTTACGAACAATGCACTGATTTCCTCCAGGGAGCGTTTTCCATCCAGGGCAACAGTACGAATGGAATCTAGAGCCACACACATTAGGCCTGTCACATAGACAAACAAGTAAATGTATATAGAAAAATATAAAGCAGTGTAAATAGAATCCAAAGTTTTAGGTATGCACAAGGGAAGAAACCAGCCACATATACACAAAAAGTGTATCGCAAAGATCTCCACAAAAAATCTTCCCCAAAGGAACATAATACTCCTCCAAGAAGTTCCAAGCCATTTCATTTTGTATTAGTTCAACTGGTTAGCATAAAGAGGAGAGGCAGACTAGGCAACAGTGGGCCACGTTCATCCCTGGTGGAACTACAGCAAATATGTGAGGGATGAGTTTGGCTCTGCATTCACATACAGTCTTAGAAGTCTTGCTATAAAAGTTGGCTTCATGTTGCGTCTGACACAAGGCAGAAGGGATGACTGGACATAAAGATTAATAAACTAATTCAAATTACCAAGAACTCCCCAAAACATAAAAAAACCCCCAACCCACAGATTTTGCATAGTTTCTCAGGAGAAGCCAACGTAAAGTGAAAGTCAAAGTATCTTAATATTGTAATAAGCTTGAATAAAAAGCCCAGTGTGGTACATCTAGTACATTGTAATGCAGCCCCACACAATGGCTGCTTTTAATATAAGCGCGCTAAAGCAAACATCGTATTTCATAGCCGAGGACAAAATACCAAGTTCCAGTCATTACAATTCCTTAGTCACGTAAAGGGGCCGGTACATCTTATTAGATGTACCGCAAGCAAACACGGAGACCACAGGCTCGAGTTTGAGGGAGGGGGCGGCCGCAGGCAAGGAGCTGCTCGCTGGGGAGCGGGCTGCGCGGCGCTGCTGCAGGACCGACCGCCGGTGCTGAGCGGCAGCGGGCAGGGGGGAAGGGCTTTCAGGCTGCGGAAGGCGGAAGCCCGAGCGCGGCGCAGCGCGTCCCTACCCGCGGAGGACGTCCTGCTGTCCTCGCCTGCGGACCCGGCCAGCGGCGCCGGCGCTGCCGGCCCCGTCCTCCCGGTACGCGGCGGCAGGATAGATGCTGCCCGCTCCTCCCGCAGGACGGACCGCCGGCGGCTTTTGTTGCCCGGCTGCTCCCTGCGCCCAGACCGCCACGCAGCCCAGCCACAGGAAGCAGGGCTGCACCCAGAGCCACGGCCGTCTCCCCATCCTGCGGCTGCCCCGGTGGGAAACAGCGGCGGCGGCGGGAGAGGAGCCGGAGAGAGATGTGCCTGTCCCGCAGCGTCGTCAGCGGGCACGGCTTCGCTCCTCGCTGGGGAAAGGCTTCAGCCGCAGAAACTTTCTTCTCTCCTCCCCAGCCTGCCCTGCCGCCGCAGCCGTCAGCGGGACACGGTGATACCAACAGCGGGGTCCACGTCGCATCCCCCCTCCTCTCTCTCCAAAGAGAGGGGGGGAAAAGTAAAAGAAGTTGAGTTGGTCGGAATTTTCCTTCCACTCTCCCGAAAAGGAAATCCAACACAACCACGTTGAATTTCCCTAGACAAAAACAAGAACAAGACGATAATTAAACGCGTCCAAAGAGAAGAGCCGAGAATGGACTGAGAGTAGAGCAAAAACCC
>VXBL01007376.1:79363-95041 GCA_013400195.1 Aramus guarauna
GGAACTGTACTGTGAAATGTATACGGTCCTGCCTTTGCGGAGAGACTTACGAGTAAAACCCCTCCATGGAAAAACACTTGGGAGTTCAAAAGAAAGGTCCAGGTCAAAGCTGCAGGATGAGGCCCGGCCCACCAGGTGAAGCCTACGAATGGACCTTTCGCCTGGCCTTGTAAGGGCTTGGAGCAGGCACGGGGAGGGAGCCAGGCCACGCGCTCCCACCCAGTGGGAGGTCAGGGGGCCTCGCTGGAGTCAGGCACAGGAATGCCAAGCCGGGGTGTCTGAAGCGGGCATTCATTCCCATCTCGTATCCGTTCAGCCTTGTACATTGGTATTTTTGTCAGCAAGTTGACACATTTCTTCAAAACTCTTGAAAAATACCAAGAGCTAAGAGACTTTGAACTATATTAGTTGGCAGCTTCTTTCAAGACTAGTTTTTGCAAGTTCACACTTGAAGTTTGACTTGTTGTCTTCTTGCTGTTTGTCTCTTCATAAGTGTCTTAAAATGGATGCAAATAAAACCAGCTTGGCTAATTCCGTACTTGCTTTTTAAGGCCAAACCCATGCATTTAGCTAGAAGTGCTAAATAGTTAACCAGCACTAAAAAGCAAACAAAAGCAATGAAGACGTGTCCCTGCTGAAAGTGCCTGTGGGTCATTCTGATAACAACAGCACGCAATCTGGTTTTGTCATCTGAGACTTGTCACTTGAATTTATCGCTAAAAGGTTGAGCACTTCACCATACATAACATGGCATACTGTGGCAACCAGGAAACTTTCTCTTGTCTTTTAAAACAAAACAAACAAAAAAAATACCATGTAGCAGCTTCTTTTAGTTTCATGTGCATATCATTTGTCACTTCTAATTCTGGAATGAGAAGCAGGAGCCATGTTTTGTTATCTCTGAAATCAAACCCACTAGCTAAGAGGTCATGAAGCTGTTCCCTTATTCAAGTCACTGCCCTGCTTTGATGGTCCAGTGGCTCTAACAGAGGCTCCATTTACAGGTCAATATTCTGACCGATCAGAATCTAATTTTGTTTAAATCTGGAAGGTTGGCAAAAGTAATTTTACATCGGAGCATCTGAGTCTTTAAAGGTAAATCCTTGAGAAATTAAGGGAAGTATTTAATGAAGAGTTCAGGAACCTCATGCGTATAGGTGAGGTTTGGAATTTCTTCAGAACAGAAGCTGTTAAACCTGTCGTGAATGAGATGTGCTTAACAAAGCCAGGGAGAGAGAAGGATTCCATGCCTATTTAGGTGAATATCTCAAGAAAAATGCAAAGAATAAGCAGACAGGCTACAAAGAATAAAAAGGAAAGAACTGATCTGAGATAAGCTTAGGGCCTTGGATATCAGGAAGCACAGAGATAAAGCAGTAATTCCCAGAAGTTAAACAGGACAACACAAGAAAATCTTAAGGAAAAAAAAAATCTGTGAAGCAAAGAACAAAAGAAAGTGAACCAGTTACACAGCAGAGGTAGACTAGAAATAAGGGGGGAAAAGTTATGGTTCAAAGCTAAGATATAGGTATATAGATATATATATATGCACACACACACATATATATTTATATATATAATTGTTTTTTTTCTTTGAAACTGTAGCTATTTGAGCACAGGAACAAAAGCAAATGGTCAGCAGCTACCAGTCATTTGTGAAGTGATTTCTAAGACTCAGAGACTCCATTGCATTCAAGCCAGAAGAGGACCACATAACACTTTTCTAGAATTTTGAAAGAAACTATCACACAAAACTACAAAACATTCAATAGCAAGAAGTCTTAATTCTGATAAGATTGCAATGTAAATGGTCCACATAAATACACATACAAATCAAGTACTTACCAGCAAGGCTATATTCATTAGAAAGGGAAGCATTAATACTTTTTTATGTGTACAAGACACTGATGAGACATCATCTAAAATAATGATTATGTTCTGATCACTCACGCTAGAAAAGGGTGTTTTAAAATTGGAATAGCTGCACATTAACGCCACTAGTATGGTCAAGAGAAGACAACCATTGCTAAGGGGTTTGGGTTCTTTAGCTAATGGCAGTTCTCTTAGGAAATACCGAAGGAAAATAGTAGAAGAAAAAAAGTATAAAGTGATGATAACTCTAATTAATGCTACAATTAGAAGAGTTTCTTACATAATACAGAATACAACTTTGCATTAGAAAAAGTAGAACCTAACACTGTAAGTACTTGTGGGATTCAACTAGATTTCTTTAGGAAAGATGTAAGCTCTGTTTCCCACCTCTTAAAAAGCATTTGAATTCAATGAGCCCAAAGGTTCCCTCTCATCCTATTTCCTAAACTAGAATAGCTTTTTCATGGAGGATGCCATGACAATTGACATCACATGACTGATGCAGAAGGAGGAATGATGTCTACTTTGCTCTAGCTGAACTTCCACTTCAAGTCTGACCAATTCTGATAAAAATAATTCAGAATGTTACATATAGTGGATGTTCAGGAAACACGTAAGTGTATATTTACATACAGAAAATATTCCCAGGGAAAAGCTTGTAATGCAGATTATTTTTTAATCCACACTTTTCCCATGTGGTTGACATGGGTGGGAGTTATTTTTAAGTAAGGGCACTCCTACTATTTTGGCATTTGGAAACAAAGTAAAAATCTGGGCTATGAGTTTCCTAAATCAGGATGCAATTAAACTGGTTTTAAATTTCCTGGTTGAAAATTACTTCTTTTAGTCCTAAAAATTGTATCTCTCAATGGCCACATTTGATTGTCAATTAAAAACAGTCTCAGCTATTCATTACCCTGAATCATTAAAGCACCCAGTGGTGGATGCCTAGATCAGTAAAGGTATTAAAAGTACAAATGACACAAGAATGTCAGGATTAAAAAAGAAAACAATTTTTTTTTTCTTCTTAATGCTGCTATCCAAGCTGATGTCATGTTATTTTCCTTCCACAGCATTAAGAGGAGGTGAATCTATTGTAGACTGGTCCTGTCCTACAGAAAGTTTTCTTTTAAAGTTAATGAAAGACACTGCAGTATTGGGTCCATCTGTTTGCCCAAGGCCATAGATTGAAAGCATAAGTCACATAAATTACAGCACATACTTGATACAAAAGAATATTCTTGTCTTGAAGGGTTTTTTCAGTAAGATAAATGTTTTTTGTTTTAGTGTTTTGTTTGGGGTTTTTGTGGTGGTTTTCTTTCATGGCTAAGATACATACAAAAATGTAAACAAGGCAGAATATCTCAGCAGATCCTTCCAGGACTGATTTGACCATTTTTCCTGTAAAACCTCATATTATTTGGGGATTCATTCATTCATTTTTAGCTTGGGAGAGGTAGGGTGAATCACTCTGTACTGATTTTTCTTTTTTTTAAGTGGGGAAAAAAAAAAAGTGAAATGTGCCTAATTTAGACAGCCTCCAGAAATGAAATCCTACTTTTAGCTCCAAAATTTATTGTCAGAGGGAAGAAATTGAGAGAGAGAAAAAAAAAGTATTCTCTTTTTTTTTTTCCTCTAGATGCAGATTTTATGTGCAAGAATTAGCAATGGAAATAAGATCTGTATATATGTCTTAAATGAAATGGGGGGGTTGAAGCCATCCTTTCATAGAGCTAAAACACCTCAGTGTCTATTTTAAAATGAGTTAAGTTAAACAAAATATAAAACACAACAGAGATTCTTGGATATTCTGTTTTGTCTATGAAAAAAAAGCTTGTAACTGCTGCAGTACTTCCCAGATTCCAGGAAGATGTCTGTAGTTATAATTATTTTGATTTGTCTTCATTCCAGAAACTCTACCCTGGAGGGTCTGTAGGTGGAGCACATAAAAGGGCTCAGTTATTCAAGAGAAGTTTCATCTGGCATGAAACCCTGGACTACATGGTTTTAACTATTTAAGAACATTAATACTTTTATAGCTGTATGATTTAAAATCGTTGTCCTTTACAGGGTCCTTTAAGCATTATTTTCTGACTCAGCTTCTTTTTTAACAACATCTTTAAAAACAGAGAATCCAAGTATCCTAAATCTCACCGAGATGGCATGTTCAAATACACATTCCTCTAGCTATTCACCTATCTAAAAAACAAAATCATACATAATATTTATTATGTAGTATATTAACATGTCCACAGTTACTTCGTTCACTTAGGCAGTTTTTCTTTGTCTAAACCGATGGTGAAGATTTAGGAGTCACTGCTACAAGGATGTCAGTGTTACACTACAAATTAGGAATCTGAAAACTAGAGATCATGTTTAACAGGATCTGTTCTACATTTCAGTGCTTCTTCATGCCTACATGAAGATAAAGTTTTAACTAAAGACAACGAGGATGAGCTGGGAGAGTATTTAAGAGTTGCAGCCAAGTTTCAGTTCACCTGAATTCTACCATTCATGTAAATGGTGCAATTTTGTATTGACTGCTACTCTGGCTGTATCACTGCTTAAAGTCTATATTCTCTCTTTTTAAATAAATATTATCTCATCTGTGGAATCACAGAAGTAAAGCAATCTTGACAGCAGTCCCAAGATTCTCTGATAAGCCCCAAATTAAGCAACAGTGTTATCTAAATAAAAATAATTCTTAACAAAAAATTAATAAACAACTATTTTCTATTGTGTTTGTTTAGTGTTATTCCTCTCTGATGGACATGAGATCATCATTTTTTCATCCTAGAACCAAACTTTATTTTTACCAAATTAAAATAGGTTTATGGACTATAAATACACATAGACTGCTTTATTGCATGCTGTAAGACACATGCAAATGTTTAGTTGCTAAATTACCATCATGGCGGTTCCTTTATATAGGCACATACCTATAAAAGGCAAAGGTGATAATTTTCGCTCAACTATGAAGTGAAGCAGGTGGGTGACAAATGTATGTAAGGTTCACATCATCATAATCTCGATATATAAAACTCTGATCAGTATTCAGGAGACTTAAAAAAGGTCCATGCTCAAAACACATAGAGAAATAAATATCTGTTATATATTCTATTATAAAAGTATAATATAGAATATTATATAGAATGTTATATATATTATATATATAAACATGGAAATGTTACAAAATCTGTGATGACACTACATATACTAAGATCAATTCAAACTACATTAGCTGATTTCAGCAGCACTATGCCAGCACATTGTAATTATGGCATGTTGTATACAGCCTTTGTATAGACTAATGGAAGGAAAAAGAACAGGTCATACACTAATTCAATAAGAAAACTGGCAGTCAGCAGAAATGTTTACAATATGGCTTTCCAAAAAGAACGTTTTGCTGAGAATACTGATGGTCTCAAATTCAGCTGTAGTGACTGCAAGCAAATATAGGTACATGGTTTGATATATAGCCTGGTACACACAGCCTCTTCTCTAAAGATCTCTAAAGATGCAAGAACTTAAAAATGCTGTGAAACTGTCTGCTTTTATTTTTATTTTCTTAAAACTATAATTTTAGTCTTTTTAAATATTAGAGTCTATGGTACAATCAGTCCTGATGTTGTTGTTACGTAAAACAAATCTGAACTCAAGATTATAGACTCTAGGTTTGCAGTCACATGAATCTCAATGTATTAGGGAGAGAAGCCATGCTAATTCCATACAGATGTGCTGTTGCATTCCTGTAAATTTTCAGACCGAAAAGGAAGTGCTAGTTACACCCCTTTCCCCTTCAGCCTACGGTAGAACAGATTGCATATGTGTTTTGCATTCAGAGAAAAAGAGTCATAGGTCTCTTTGACTAGATACTCTGTTTTTAACTTACCATTGACATTGTAAAATTGAAAACCTGTGTTTGCTAACTGAAGCATCATATCTGTTATACATATATATTTTTTTAACAATCTAGGAAACCTAGCCTTTGGACCTCAGATTTTTTTTCAGCATGCACAGACAAAAAAATGAACAGCTTTATTCTCTTAGATATTGTCCTTTGCTTAGGAAGAAAGCTTGTCTGTATTTTTATATATGTGCAAATATACAAATATGTGTTAATATATGTAAAATGTAAATACTTTTGAGAAGGACTTGGTATTAACTTCCCAGTTACAGGTAAGAAAACCGAACAAAGAAAATGTGATAATACTTACCTTAGCCTAGAAAGTATTTTGCACAGAAAAAGAACAAAGACTTGTAAGACTACTGTGACAGAGTTTTTCAGACCAGCAGCTAAAACCAGGCCCTGTTCTCCACTGATTTCCATTAGCACAGGCCTTAAAGAGACTTTCAGTAGTGGAAAATATATGTGAATGTGACAGTAGAAAAATCCAATATCCATCTTCCCAGCCTGAGAAAATTTATAGACCCAGACAGAGAAGGGAGTAACTACAATAATCAAAGAAGGGCAGAATATGCTGGTTTGGGTGAACCTGTTATAAACTTTTCAAGCTGAAAAGTCACCTTTGCACATCAAAGACAGGTTTTGAAAGAAGGCAGATTTCAACATAGTTTCTTTGTTCAAAACATTCATCCTTCCATGCTGTGTACTGGATCTCATGAATGATGGCTATGCTTCAGCAACTGGTAATATAATTCCTGTTTGTAAACATACTGTAATAAAGCTGCTTTGAAATCACTGCTCAAGAGACTCACAAAGGTCTGTTCCAAACAGAAGTGGTCTTTAACTAAGAGTCAAACAAAATTTGTACTTGAACCCGTGAGGACACTTCAGGCCACTTAGAATGTGGCTGGGTCAGGACAGATGCCTACGCGCGCAGCAGATCCTCTTGTCATTATAGTCTACTGCACTGTGCTATAAAATATAGCTTTATTATGTTGTAGTTAGTTATCGTTATTGAAACAATCCTGTTGTGGAAGTGTTTTCTAGAATCTTCTTTTTAGTCAGATAATGCCAAAGGCAAAAGGAAGGCAACCTCTATTCTTGAAGTTCAAGAACTTACAAAACATCTTTTTTCCTCCTTCATCTGTTGATTGATATCTGTTTATCAAATTACTTGAGTGTCATTCTTAATTGCAAAACAATTCTGCTATTATTTACAATTGTTACTGGTTTTTATATTATTATAGTGACATCTAGGGGCTTTATTAATGGATCAAGACTGCGTTCTGCAAGTGTGGGATAAACAGGTGAATTAAAGTTCCTTAATATCAAAACATTATGATCAATATAAAAGAGGCAAGAATTATCTAGGAGACAGTGCAGCAAAGAAATATTGGTAAGCTTGACAGGTGGCTTCATTGTGCACATAGCATAGCTATTTACTAAAAAATATAGAAAGATATGAATGAAGGAAAAAAGGGATATTTTACAAACACCTTCAGGATTTATTTTTCCAAAGAGGAAAAAGAGCAAGAAAGATGCCGAAATATATCAAGTTTTTAAGTGCACTTGTCTATGAAGGTTTAATCCACAGGACAGACAACAGTCAGTCTCTTGGTCCCAAAGAGTAGTTACTGCTAGAGTCTTAGAAAGTGACATCACATAACTTATATTTGACATAATAGAGGATGTGGAATCAGTAAAACAATAGAATAAATTCATCGTTGTATTAGCAATCTGGATATATATTGCATTTCAAAGCACTAGACAAAG
This sequence comes from Aramus guarauna, assembly GCA_013400195.1. Classification (NCBI taxonomy): domain Eukaryota; kingdom Metazoa; phylum Chordata; class Aves; order Gruiformes; family Aramidae; genus Aramus; species Aramus guarauna. The sequence goes on from VXBL01007376.1 coordinate 86,916, forward strand.
AGTTATTATTACTAGTGTGTGAGATGACAGCCAGAACAAGACTTTTAGTCATGCAGATGGATGCAGTGCAAATGATGCAAATTGCAAATGATCGTGAGAGTATGGGCCTGAATGAGAAGCAGCGTGGGGAAACATGCAGCTAAGTTTTATTTTATCTTTGCAAACTGTGTACTAACAGCCTGAATTCCAAGACAACAAACAGAGAAACAGACCTGGATTTAAATTAGAGGACAAAGACTGATTAAATTAGAAGACTAGAACCAAAAAGGAGACTATAAGCTTGGAAAAGTGATAATCTATAGATGAAGGACAGAGCATGGAAAAATAAGAAACCCAGAAACAGAGTTCTGCGGTTTTAAAATGAAGTTGGAGGGCTAAAGAGTGCAGTTTATCTTACCTCATCCTGTCTTAGATACCTTAATCTCAGCAATGTTAAGATTCATGTTCACCAATCATTCAAATCAGACTTTTTTTTTTTAACAATCTTAAGGATGTAAGATGGCGCCTGACTATTTCCTATAGCCAGCTCTCTTGACAGGCAGCAAACTGGTGTATTTGCTATTTCAATATATTCTCAGCTGCATCAAAAAACATCAATTTTTTATTGTCCAATTTTGACAACAGAATTAGGAAAATAACATTGTTATTGAGAATTTAGTCTATAAATGAACTTCAGTAATGGAAGAGACTGTAAGGATAGGATACAATACAAATTTTTATTGTAAATTTAGCTATATGTGTTCAAAATTAGAGGCCCAGTTTAAAATAGTCCTTTATGCTGTTTTCAGTACCAAGGGACCAATCCATGGCTCTAATCTTAGATATCTCTGATAGCAAAGTATGCCCCCTGTCCCCCCTCACCCTGCCCCCTTTATTTTTCATTACTGGCTAACTTGGAACACACACTTAAGCAATAGCAGATCAATCCTCTCCATGCTTCCAAAACAGTATCAGTCATCTAGAAAAGTATCTCAACAGAGAAACTGGAAGATAACAAGACAGAAAGAACAATACAGCTTTTTTTTTTCCCATTAATTTGCTTTCAAGATAGAAGCGATGGAGCCATATTTTAAAAAAAGTTTTATATTCACAGGATTGCGTCCATATATGTCCTGGCATAAACAGTTGTCTTCCTCTGTATGAAACTATTGAGAAAATTATAAAATACCATCCTATATACTTTCATTCTTCTGGGAAGAATCTCAAACGAATTTAAGGTTTATTCTTTAAACATTTCATTACATGAGTAAAAGGGGATAAATCTATTTACTTTCTTTTTGTAACTTCATTGTAACACATTCCTTTGGAACATGTCAGTTTAATTTCCAGATTTTCCTGGCATTTAAAAAGTACAGTACCAGAGCCTCCTGAATTCTCTGAAATGTGATGTACCTCAAATCTGCAATTTGAAACTTCAGGGAGTTTATGTTTTAGTTCACCAAGAAGTAGCTAAATTGCTAATGTTAAAAAAAAAAAACCAAAACCAAACAGCCCACAGTTTCAAGCACTGTTAGACTGAATCAAATTTACACTGATCTCCAGAGAAAGATGTTACAATGATCTACCATCGGTAGTAGTATGGCACTGGTGATTTGATTGTATGAGAATTTTGTTAGAAGAGTGCTGTCTCTTACTTTGAACTATTTTTTTTAAATAAATAACAAAACAGAATCTGGACTCTCCAGTATTAAAAGTAGATATATTTTCCATTAAATGTTAAATCCATTAAATCATCATTCACACAAAGAATATTCTATTTCTTTCTACATACTCCCATAAAAATTAAAATTACTAAAAATTTTAACTTGCCCAGAGCCTCACTCAGTTAAACTATCACAAATCCACGTAACCCAACTTACTTTCATTCCTTTCCTTTAGACTTGCCAGCAGCATCCATACAAACAAGGTACAGGGTAAGGAGAGGAAAAAGAAAGTACAAAACATGGTGAGAGAAGTCAGCAGACAATTAATTCATATTTGCTGGAAAAAGTGTGGATGAGCTATGGATATATTGCTTTGTCTAGAAAACAAAAATGTTCTTCAATACCAGTTACTCCAGATTCAACCTTGGAAAAACTGAAAGCAGAAATTAGTAAATGTGATTGCATGGGTCTACATATTATTGATGTTAATTGAATTATTAAATCTACAGTAAGTTAAAGTAGTTTAAAGCCTTTTTCATTTGCTTATGTAATGCAACTCAAATGCAAACTTCCTCACCCCCTTACTCTCTAATATTATCATTCTTTATGGTATTGGCAAAATAGCAATACAAACAATAATGTATATTAAACTCATTGTGAGAATTATAATAGCAAGCTATAAGTGCTTTCCAAATCAGAGATTATTTGCATGCAGATTATTAGCATAATGATGCTTCAATCCCTGATATGTCTGTAAGGACAAAATTTGTCCCGTAAGAACAGCCAAGCAGTGGAGCACATTGTCCAGAGAGGCTGTACAGGCTCCAGCCCTTGAGTCTTCAAACCTGGGTGGGGGATGCCTTGAGCTGACCCTGCAGTTAGTGGCACATTGGACTGGAGACCTGCTGAGCTCCTGCCCAACCTGAGCCATTCTATGATTCTACAGGCATTGCATAAATAAGTGATAGCTAGTTTTTATTAAAGTTTTATTATTGTTGCTTTAGTAAATAATTTAAACTGCTAGGTTTTGGTTTGTTTTCTTTCTTTCTGTGTCTTTAAGTTAATGATTTTAATAGCACTTTTTTAGTAGCATATCCTTATAACCAATGGTCTCTATTTTATAGAGCTCAGGAAGGACAGACTTCCTACCTATTCAAGTGTATTCAGAGCAATCTTTTCATCCTCTTGGTAGAAGTTCATAGAGCTAACATAGCTCTGAATTTGATATACAGAAATGTAAAGTTAATTTGGTGATTTTTACCTTTGATTGATTCTGCAGTGGAGGAGAAACTTTTTTTTTTTTATTAAGACAAGCCATTCACTTTTTTTATTTACCTAACGCTCACCTGGAGTATTGTACAGGAAGCAAACTTCATTTATGAGAGAAGGCAAGAACCCTTTAGCTCAGCAAGACTTTCCCAAAGACTACAGGGATGCTGCTGGTCAACTGCTATATAAATCCAGACACATATTCCAACTGTGACAAAGAAATAACTTTATCAGACTTCTTCCGAGGAAATACAACTCTATTCATTTTCAGATCCTACTTTTTTAGATGATGCATCTTCCACTCTCTACCTGTTCTCCTCACACTTTGTCTATACTAAACTATTTTGGTAGTTGTATTTTTTTTATCATGTTGAGATTTAATACTTTTTTTTTTTTTAAATACATTTAATTCCAGGCATTAGAGCTATTCCTGAATCTCTACATCTTTTTTTTTCTGGTCATTTTACAATAATATTTAAAAAAAATAAAAATCTTTTCTCCTAATTAAGCAGATCAAAAAACTGCAGCTCTACCAGGTTAAAAATGACTAAGGCAAAGTAAAGACATTAACTAGAAAATATCTAGAGTATAAAGTAAATAGTCCAAAGGACATAAACATCAACTCATTGACAGTTTACATAAGCACATTATAATTTGCATTGTCACCTCAAAAAGGGAAATTGTACTCTATATCCTGGAATATTTTCCACCCCACATTTGTATCATTCTGCAAGTTAATTACAGGTATAATCAAACTTCTAGTTTCATTCAACATCCTCCGTTCTTTTTAAAATTATATTAGGCGGTACTATACTAACAGTGCTCCTCTCTCTTTCAGCTTTCCATGTGCTAGGCTGTTTAAATGGTAAAATATGCCTTCAAGAGCCTTAGCTGAGCCATTTAAACAGTGCTATAATCTCCCTATTCTCGCCACAATTTTGCATGTAGGCTCACTCAGAAATTTTGTATTGATATGATTGCCTCCCATAGTCTTTCTGGTTTTTGCTCTCCCAAGTACAATTCTCAAAGTATCAGTACCAGTCCGCAGTAAGGCACCAGTCTTTCCAGGGCTTCATTAGAAAAAATAAACTTAAGAGGAAAAAGGTCCCTTTAGCACTGAATTTGGAGATCCCTCAGTCCGCTGACTTTAATCCATATACTATGCTTTAGGGATACTACATTTTATTAGATCTTTTAATCAGTCTTACACAGTATGGCATTAAATGCCTTACAGATGCTAAAATATTACACATGCACTACTTGTGCTTGACAAAGTAGGTTTTCCACAAAAATATCTCAATTAGAGCTAATTAAATATATATTATATATAATATAAATCTATATTAATATAATACAAAAATATATTAACTATTAATTATATTGCTGAGGAAGTCTTTTGACTGGTTTATTTGAAATCTGTATAATGTGTTAAATTGCTTACTTTCAGTTNTCTTTCAGTGTAGCAGAAGTTACCAAGGCTAACCACGTTGAAACTTTCAGGTACATCTTGTCTGAAATGTTGGATTTGAAAAAAATACTTCAGGAGATGATATTTAATATGGCTTGAAACTAAAAGAGGTACAAGGAAAAAGTTCTTCACTGAGAGGGTGATGAGACACTAGAAGAAGTTGCGGATGCCTCCTCCCTGAAAGGGTTCAAGGCCAGGTTGGATGAGGCTTTGGGCAATGTGGTCTAGTGGAGGGGGTCCCTGCCCATGGCAGGGAGGTTGGAACTGGATGGTCTTTGAGGTTCCTTCCAACCCAAACCATTCTATGATTCTACGATTTTATCTCTTTACTTTTTGTTTGAGTGAACAATACTGCATATCATCTTTATTTTTTCCTATTTAAAGGACAGTCCCTTCATTTCTCATCTCTATAATATTGCCAGAATTTTTCTAATTACTGATGAAGTCTAAATTTCCTCCTGTTACCTCTAACTTTTGCCATAAATATTTTCTCTTAAATATCAAATATCTCTTAAATATCAAATTCATACTCCATACTGCCCATTTCCTCTGTACTTCTCTGTATAAGTATAAACAGTGTCTTGTCATATCAACACACTAAAACAACAGCTAGATGGTGGAAGCAACACACTGGGGGGCAAAATAGGTCTTTTGAAGGGTACTGAACGCAGAAGACTTACCCCGGCTTAGCAATACAATTTTACATAAGCCTAGAATAAAACCTAGAGACCAGCAAAAGCAACGCAAACCCAAACCAAACCACCAACACCCCCCCAAAAAAAAACCCCAAACCAACCTCACATTCTTTTCTACTAGCTTGCCACTCTCATTGAGCTCTGAGACTCCTCAGCATCCTTCAGCCCACAGCACATTCCCAAGACTTCCTGGACCTACTTCATGCCTGCCATGTGCTTAAAGGTTTCTCATTAGTTCCTTTCATGTGATTTCAGGGCTTGCCATTCCTTACCGTAGGTGGTGACGTGATTCAGGCCCAGCCGAGCACCACGCGGCCGCTCGCTCACCCCTCCCCCGGCGGGGTGGNTGATAATAAGGGAATTATTCTGTAATTTGCTAGGTTCCTTCATACTATCTAAAAAATAGAAATCTAGAAAATAATTATCAAAGACTATCAGAATCATTGCAAAAAATCAGAATCTTACTGCTGTTAGATCTATTAAAACCTACAGAAGAAAATATAGTACATGACACTAAAAAAACGTGATTTTCCCATGCATTATAAATATATATTATATATGTATATAGAATATATACAATCTCCTAAAACTGTTGAAATATTCTTTCCTAGAAATCCAGCATCATTTGAGGGAGAAATTCAAGCAGCAGTGCAAAGTTTCTCCTCTTTCTTGTAATTAATGCATTTTCTTGGAGATATCCTGGAAGGTCGTAGACAGCTTAATTTCTGCCTCATTGACAGGGTTTAACTGACTACTCTTGAAGCAGCTGTTGATGATCTTGGCTGAAAATGGAGATGGGGGATTGAAGGTGAGTAGGGTGTCACCTTTTCAGAGTGGGAAGTGTGCCATTGAATGGCTTTAGCTAAGCCTAATCTCATGGAGGGATTTATTTATTATCCAACGGTCGTTTTAGCTGGTGTTTTCATACCAGGTGCAAATTGCTTGCATTTATTTTGCATGCATTTTAAGTAACTTTGTATTATTTTCCTTACTACATTTTTGTATATCAGTCTTATTTCTTCTGTAGCTTCCAAAGCCTCTTCACAATAATCTAATTTTCCAGGATTACTGCCACCAGTCTACATACTTCTTGGTTAGTATGTTTAACAACCTTGGATAAAACCCATCTGGAACCTCTGGATTTATTGGTTTTGAGTCATTGCAACTCATTTTTCACTTCTGTATTACTGACCTTGAAATCATCCAAGATAGTGAGTGCACAGCCAGTTCAGATGAGATTTCATTACTGCATTTTGTCTCCAGTAACTGAATTCAGAAACTATGAATAGCTGTCCTGAATATATAAACTTCAGTAGAGAAATATGCATATACAGTGGAGAATCCCACATCTTCAGTTATACTTAAGACAGTTAAGTGTGTGGGTGTGGGGAGGAGGCGTCTTTCTGAGCAGTAGTTTCCAGTAGCAGTAGGTTACTTGTTACATTAAATTAAGCATAAGTAAGTTTTTAATGTCTTATGTCTACTTAGGTGTGTAAAACACTGATAGTTTGCGTTCTAGAATGCTCTTGTTCTAGAGGGTCCACTTCAGGTAGTGAGGGAGTAACTCAGTTCCCTTACATGGAGAATTAACAATGGTAATGAGTAACAAAACAAGGCAGGGGAAAAGTATTAGGTCATCTACTCCATTCTTCTGCTAATGTAAAATTGCACCTTACTAAGTTTTTTCCTACTACTTTGTGAAGTTTGGTTTTCATGTCTGGATTTTTTTGGTATTGCCACCAAGACTGCACGTATGAGCCTATACTAATGCCAGATCTGGTGGTAGTGTTCTGTGTGCCGAGAACAGTGTACTAGAACAGCTACACCAGGGTTAAGCATGGTCTAACGGCCTCAGCAGGAAAGTGTGTGTTAGGCACCATATGGCACAAATCCAATGGCTACATGTGGTGCAGGATAATGTGCCACACACAAACAGAGCTTTGAGACAGATAGTATTGCTGGTTTGGGTTTTCTGTGAGTTCTGCTAACTGTACTCAAAACTCATACTGTGTCCATTCCGAAATCAACTTTACATATTGCTAAGAAAGGATCTTGTCTACCAGTTTCAGCCTACCAAGCTGTAAAGCATTCAGTATTTTCTGGAGAAGAGCTGGCACAGTTATGACAGATTGCAAATAAGTAAATTCAGTCTTTGCTTGAGAGAGCTTTACTAGAGTATTCTTAAGTTATCGAAAGCTTGCTTTTTCTGTAAGAAGCATCAGTACCTGGAAGCAGGTAACTGCCCAAAATACACTTTGTTTACAGCAGCCACTAAAAGGACAGTTCTCTCCAGCACAACTCTACTTGCAAGACAAGCAGCGATGGAAAGTTATATATACTACCCTTTTTTATTGTGACTGAAAATGCCTGTAGTAATACACTGATTTTTTTCATCCTTCCTAATGATGTAAGGTGAGAGATCATGACATCAATGTTTTAAGGAATATAGTCTAATGCAAACATATAAAGTAAGGTGTCCTCCTGTTGCAAAGAACTGGAGAAATCTGTCTTTTTTGAACTGGAAAAACAAACCCCGAAATATAAATAAGTTCAGTATTTCCAGAGGAAAAAAGAAATCAGGAAGAAAAGCAATATAAAGTCCATTTATAGAACAGCTCCACAAAGGAGCACCTATTCAACAGAGACATTAAATCATTTAAATTTATTTAAATAATTCTTTTGTTTGTTTGTTTCTGTCACATTCTAATTATCTATTTTCAGACAAGCAGCTTTCTGCATCTTAATCCCATAGTTGGGCAATCTTATTTGCTTACCTTACTATAATGCTCTACTTATAATAATTCAGCTATCACTGGACCCTTTGAAAGGCAGGATTTCAATATTTACATTCAATATTTACAAAATCAGGCTTAAAAATATAGAATTGTAATTAAACATACTTTCTGTTACAGAAACTCCTTAAGAATACTACATCATGCTTGGGATAGCCTGTTTCCTTTTGTTCCAACTAGGGCATTGACTCATCACCAAATGGATGAAAGGAAAACCAAAAAGACTAGTGTCCTGACTCTGGCTAGGCTAGAGTTAATT
>VXBL01007380.1:8533-128056 GCA_013400195.1 Aramus guarauna
AATAAAGAAAGAACAAAGTACTTTAAAAGGTTAAAGCCAAGACAAAAAGTGATATCACAGTTTAACCATTCAAGGAAAAAAAAGGAAAAAAAAATGTAACTACTGCCTGATAAATCAGTGTTGTGTGCCATAAGCCACAGTAAGCCAACACAGCCAAAGAATGGCTTTTCTTGCTGAAGCAAAGATACCACAAGCAGCTGGCAGATGCATGTGTAATTGTATTCACAGAGAGTCATTGAATCCATTAAGCCAGCCAGACTCAGAGAAGTTGATCAATTAAAAAAGCAGAATAACTACGATTTCTGTAACAATCTGTGCATCCCATTACATTGCAGTACAGCATTTTTTTATCATAGGCTACCACAATTTTTTGCACAGATGAGTATGTATATGGCACTTTGTCAAAAGCTTATATGCAGATTGCTTAGGATCAAACAAACCCTTTGAGGTACCTGCATTACCTGAATGAATGCTGCTAGCCGCCTCCACTGCTCCACTTGAGCAAGTAGGAACAATAAGCGCAAAGCACCTTAGCTTTCTCAGCACCTCAGAAGGAGTTCCAAAATATTACCTACATCTAAAGTTATAATAGAGGAAGGGGAATGTAATTCCTTGGAGGCTCCTACAAGTCAAGTTTAAGCAGCAAATCAGCAAGCTTTGCTTAACTAACTGTAAGATTCTTAAATGTCACTTCCTCTTTAAAAGTCTGTCTGCAGCCTGAAAGATTTTTTGCAGTCTTAATCACCTCAAAAACAATTTAAACATGTGGCCCAAGTGATGTGCATTTAAAACAGGAACAGGCCAGAGCCAAGATGTTTGGATCCAGTTATTAACCTTCTCATACCTCATGGATGTTGGAATCCAGGGGTTTTGGTACAGGCCCATCTCTGAACTCAACACTCATTGCCAAACCTCACAGTCAGTAGAAAATATGCTTTAACGTATCAAAGCAGGAAAAACAGCATAAAGATGTCAGATTTTTCCACCACATCAATGGGAAAATGTCATTATAGCACCCATGTAAATTGTGAAACTGAAAGCAGCTGCTGAGGCAACCTGACATGGTGCCATCAGCGGGGGGGGAGCCCAACTCAGGAAAACACTATTCCATTTTTAGCTCTGAAACAGAATCTCTGCTAGTTCTAGTGTGCGATTCCAGTTTGGTGAATAACTTACCATAAATAGAGCTAGTAACTGCTATAGAAAGAAGTGCCTTAGTACACGGCAAACAAAACACGTACTAAATATCCCCAACATCCTAACATACTGCACACTATCCTGCTAACTGTTTTGCAATCATGCCATTCTAACAGAATTTAGCTGATCATTTTTACCAATTACCATAGCAAGCAAAGTGTTCTTCCAAATGAAGGGTGAAAGTCAGAATGGGAGAGTTACTGAATGGTTACGAGTTCCTGAATTAGAAAAAAACAAGTTTACAGACGTCAAAGAGTTAATTGACTGTGCCTGCTATACTTTGCGCAATCATCCATTTGCACATTCAACATATTTTTCATGTGACTAGATTCACCTTCACAAATCCCTGATAACCAGCAGTTAATAAGGGGGTAAGAGGAAGGGACCGCTCACCTTGTCAACACAAAATATTGTGGACTAACTACTTGACGTAGCTGATGGAGCCAGAGTTAAGGGAAAGGAAAGGAAAGCTTTCTTTTTTTCAGGTCTATTGTCCCAGTAATGTTTTCTGTTGATTTGTTGGAGTTTTTTGTTTTGGTTGTTTGTTTTTTTTAAAGTACATAAGGACTGGTCCTTCCCCCTTTGTCAAATTCATTACACAGTTCAACTTTTGGATTTCAAGGGTTTCTTATTTATCACTTTTTTAAGATAACCCATGCAGCAAGACATAATAGCATGCTGATAGCAGGGCTTATCAGTAGCTTTAAAAAAAATGGGTCCCTACATTGAATTTCCTCTGACAGCTAGATGGCATTTCTGAAAGCAAAGCATTTGGATTAACCTGCCGCTGTGCTGATCATTATAAAACTTTTCCTAAAGACAAGACACATGAAAGAGATGTAAAAAAAAGGTCCTTGTAACAAAGCAATCCATTCTGCTAGTAAACCTAAAAAGCAGCAGTGTTAACGCTTTTATAAAGCAAGAACAGCTAAATCATTTTCTTTACTGGAAGAAAACCAAGTTTCTTTTTGCAATTACTGTCCTCTCAGAGTCATTTATCCAAGCATACACTCTTTTCCACTGTACACTAGCTTTCACTTGCATGCCCTAGAACAGTAGACCCTCAGAGCTTTTTGATTTTAAAAACAGATTCACTTGCCAGGGAGGGGATGAGGGTGTGTGTGTGCTCTGAATGAATGAATGCCAATCATTTAAAATAGGTTTATTTTTGGTTCCTATAACCTAAACAGTCTTAGGAAGCACTTCATCCCTTTTCACTCCCCCATCCTCCTAAACTTTAGTTCTATTTGTATCCTCTGTGATGGAAGATCTTTACTTCCCAGGTACAGCTCTTGCACTTAAAACAAATGAGTTACTCTGCTAGTAAAAATTAGTCTATACTACACATGGTTCAAAAAAATCCCAAACAACAAATTTGCAGAAAACCCAATACTGAAGCCATTTGGAAAGCTGTCTGGAATTGTACAGGTACTTAGGAATTTTGTTAAAATACATACATTCTTATAGTGCTTTTTGGAAAGGGAAAAATGAGGAACATTTTACTGCTAGGCACTGTTCCGAGAGCACTATAACTGAGCTCACACTGTATGATTCACTTACGTACTTTTTTCCCCTCCTCTATTGTAGTAAAACAACTAAAACACCTTCTTTGTTTCTTGCATCTTTATATACATTTAATGCTAGCACTTACCGTTGTGGAACAGATGGACCCCCACCCCCCCACAAAGAAGCTGATAGCTGAGGGTCTCTGGATCCTTTATTTCTTGATTATTCCCGGCTCTTAGCTTTGCTGCTCTAAATTCAGCCTAGTTTGCAGAAGAGCACAGAAAAAATTAATAGACAGCAGAGTTGCCAAATTCCAACCACTCACGAACGGCAATGAAGACGTTCTCCCTAGTTCTGGCTGATTCCAAAGAACAAAGCCTGCTGGCAATGAGGAAGCGGAGTTTAAGTCCTCTGGCTTCAGTCCAACTGTTGCTCTTGCTTTTACTTCAGAGTACGTGAGAGTGTTTGTATGAGCTTGTAATGCATGTAAGAGATGGGGGCTGGGGAAAAAAGAGGGTGTGTGTAAGGGGAGGAATGCTAGTCATATCCAAAAATAACATGAAGGAAGTAATGTAGTGATCCATCTCCCCTCATTCTCCCCTCTTATCACATGTACTGAGAGTGTCTCCCCCCTAAGATTCTGATCTCAAGAATAGGTAGAGAAAAAATTCCAATGTGACTTGCAGCTCATTTGATTGTGCTATTAAACTGTAACTGAGGAGCTCCACACTTACAAGGACACGTCATGAAACGCATGATTTAGTAGCAATCTACTTGATAATACTGAAGCCAGAGTGCATTTCACACTGTATGCATGTGTTTGCAAACGGGAGAGAAAAACCAGAAACTACTATGAAGCTTACTATGTGCCAGAAAAAATAGCATCACATTTGCCTTTCCAGAAGTCCATAAATTCCAATCCTAGATATTTCGAGATACTGCTTAATGCTGATTTTTAAAATAGCAAATGTTGCAAGTTGACAATATAATGCAGATATAGGGATATAAAAATCTCTATTAGTTTAATTTTGCCATACTTTTCCAGAAATTTTCATAAATAAATTCCACATTCAGAAGAGTACTCTCCGTCAAAAAGGAAATCAACACCCACAACACAACACAAACAAGAAAATCCCATAGAACAAAAACAAATTAAGGCTTCTTTCCTGGATAGTCAGAAAGCTATTGTCACTTTTCTGTAAAAAGCTTTAGCATGTTGGTTCCAATAAATGTGGGCTTTTTAAAATCTTAAAAATGATGATTAATAAGTGAACAACAAATTTAAAGCAAAAGTAATAAATCATTAGTGATAGCTTCATTTTTTTTTATTTACTTTTATTTAATCTAGACTCTGTCAAATAAATTTGAGGACCACTAAAACTACATATACACTCAGAAGCAGTTTCTGTGATTAGTTAACATTTCTGGAGAATTTTTACTGTATCCAGTAGGGCTTCAATCTCAAGCAAGTGACCTCAAAATATTACAAGCTATCACAATACAATTTATACTTTTATCATACTACTCTCTGCGAGTAGTACTTCACAGAGAGTAGTATTACTTTTTAAAAGGTTTAATTAAAACATGACAATATATAGAAAGGTCAAAGCAATTTTGGATTTCATATCACATAGAACAGCTTAGCCCAAGATTCTCAGGTATCTGACCTAGTACTTTATTTTAGAAATATTTTAGTATTTTAGAAAAAGCAAAACTCGTCAATTTCCACAATGAATAGTTCTGAAATAACAATTCTCACACCAGAAATAAAAGTAGGAAAGAAGGGAGAAAAGACTTTGAAATTAGACTCCAGTGTGCTACTTTCAACAATGACAGCATAAACCAGCCACCTGTTTACACAAGACTTTGTTCCTCAGTACAGGAGACAACATAGATCAAACCTAGTGATTTCCATACCCAGGGTCAATACTTTTTCTGGACCTACCTTTTTTTTTTTTAATCCTTTAGTAATACTAATGGCACTTTAGATAGGAGCTTAAATTTTATAGAACCAATATAATACACTTCCCTACATTCCCATTACATTAAAGAAATTACGGAGCTTTTCCAAAGCTGGTAGCAAAAAGAATTGTTACGATAAATTTGAAAACTACAAATACACTCTATGATGAAGGTAAATCTCAGAAGCCTATAGAAACCATCTGGAATGAAAGGAAGTTATGATGATTTAAGTTTGCCTTCCTGCATATTCACTAGAGACTGAATTGCAATATATTGTAAGGCCATAAAAAGCTACACTAAACCCAAGTTTTTTATCAGGAAGTTCACTGAGCCCTACTGTGATGTGCTTTTCTGCTGGTACTTCACTCTTTGGTAGCATTACAGAGCTTGGCTTCTTTTGCTGTCTTGAGGTTTGCCAACCCAAATTTAACCTGTCAAATTTCACATGCAAGAAAAGATCAAGAACAGATAAGATTACCTGAGGGCTTTTAGTCCACACCTCATCCCATCTTGAATGTCAGCTGCACTGAATTTGCTTAATTGGCTAATTACAGTTCTAACTTGAAAAACATACGCTTCAAATGGACAACAATAAATCCACATTCAGTTCCATTTGCAATTGAGTCTCCAGAAGAAAGAGGTTAGTTCAAAACCCAGTCTTGGTCCAAACATTTGAATTGGTTTTGCTATTATGGAAAAGCACAGGCCTGAAAGAATACGAATTCAGCAAAACTATAAAATTACAACACAAACATAAAAAAGCAAGCAAACAAAAAAGTAATGGGGAGCTGTTTCTTGATTTCTTCTGTCTGAGCACTGCTGTCATAACCAGACCCAAAACCATGATGCTGCTTTCAGGAGAATTTGAAACCCAAACAAACAAAAACTCATATAAGATATGATAAAGTTGTGTAGTTCAGTACCTGGTATTCCACAACATTTATTCATCAAACGAATCGTTACTAGCATAGATATTACATTCTTGTTATTCTCCGATGTCTACACAGATGACAAACGGCACAAAAACATACCTGGAATTATTTGTTATTGTGTAATAAGTGACTAAAAGATCAAATTTTTTAGGGGTCTTTGTCACATGAACCATTACTACACTAACATTCTTGTTATTTAACTCAAATATAATGTAACTCTGCCACATTTAGAAAAATTATGACAACTGTACATTTGCTAATTTGCAGCTGATCTGCTCCAAGTAACATGTCTTATTTTCTGCTTACAAACATTTCAGTTGCAAGTTTCAAATTCTGATGAACATTCATCAGAATTCAGTTTGTTTTCCAACTGTTCTTATTTCTAGCTAAGTAAGAAAGGAAAAGAAAAAATATATATGATAGTTGCTTTCACTGAAAGTTCATTTTCATTACACGCACTTTGACTGGGAAGATATAGCAGTCATAAATTAGATAAATGCATCACAAATTATACTTAGCAAAAAATAATACAGATTTAAAAGACTCCTTAAGGATGAGCAAAGAGTTCTAAGCAATGGTAGAGTGGACTACTGGTAGTAACTTTTAAAAAGCAAGATTTTCTTATATTACTATATGGTAAGGCCCATTTGGAGAGGTTATGGCAGACCCTCCTGGACTGTTTGCATGAAGAAGCAGTTATATTCCTTTTTTTTTTTTTTTTTTTTTTTTTTTTTCCCCAAAAATAATTGTTANTTTTTTTTTTTCTTTCTCTCTCCCAAGAATAATAGTATAATATAATAATAGCCACGTATTAAGAGGAAAAAAATAAAATTTTACTCACTTCTTTTGAGCACTTACTAGACACAAGCTCCGGTAAATTGGGCCATATTTAACAACTTCAGTGTCTTGTACTCTGTACTGACAAATGCGTTCCCAATATAGCCTATGTAAATTTGGCATTCAGCAGTAAAGGTCACCCAGTGTTTGGAGGTAGGGTTCACTTGCAAGAAAAGGGCTATAATCTAATAAAAAAAAAACCAAGACTGGTGAAAAATGCAAGAAAGAAGAACACTAAGGTCAGACAGTCTATATTTTCCTAATTCAAACATTTTCCTTTTAGTATCTACATACTTTAGTTGTTCTAATAATGACCCATGCTGAGTTTATCTTTGATTAGGAAAACATTTAAAGGTGTTGCTTTTTCTAGCCATACAGCCTCTCCATGGTTTCTGTGACTACAGACCTAAAGCATACTCTTTCCTGATCTCCTTCACACTCTCCACTGCTCCTAAAGACTTGTATTGTTTTAAAAAGTGGAAGTGCTTCTATGGCATAGGTTGAGAGAGGAGCTTTTTCTCTGTAAAGGTAATGTATGAAGTATTTGCATGTTCTAAAATTATTTAATGTCAAAATTTCACCCTCAAAAGGGCCTAAAGAACATTCTGACATTTTTTAAAAGACTATGTGGTTCCATACTCTTAACTGGCTCTTAGAGGAATAATGTAAATTAGTATTTATTTATGAGATAAGAACACCCACCCCCCACCCCCCCCAATTTAATAAACTTTTACAGAGAATATGATCTCAATCAAAGGAAATTAAAATTTTTATAATGCTTTCATTGCATGAAAACTTTCTTATCTGAAAGAAAAAAAAGAATATACATAATTCCGCCTTTGGGGTCTCTAATGTTTCTATTCACAAACATTGTTAATTCACTGACACGTAAGCACTAGAGATGCACAAGGTATTACAAACAGCCATATAGGCTGTATGTATAAAGGAATGTGTTCAGATATCTCAGAACAAGTTAATTAATGAGATCTCTTCCACACAACCCAAGGTCAGAATTAATATACCTCAACTGAAGTTTCAAAGAAATCTCAGGTTTTTCAAACCCAATATCTGTTAAAATGAACAGTACCTACAAGGTACTAATCTTGAGGGTAATCTTGAGACTGTATCTGTATCATACTGACAGTATGCATTCAGGTAAGTTTGGTTTTCCAAAAGTTTTATGGCTGCATCATAATATAAACTGATAGAAATATATATTTGTTACAATTACACAAATAAAATTCCTCATCATCTGCACTTAAGCCTGAAAGTTAGTCAAACCACATGAATTGTATTCCAGAGAACTAGAAGAATGTAGGAATCTTGTAGAATATGTATCTCTCATTTAGATGCCAACAGGAGTTCCCCAAAGATGGAAAAGCCGAAGAACCATTTTAATAACTATTACAAATCAGCTGCTAGATTTTATTTCAATGAAACTTTGTTTATTTTTAGGGGAGATACAAGCAGGTGTCCCAAGCCCAAGCAAGTCAGATGGCTGAAGTATTTGTTCACAGAGCTAAAGAATCATCTACTTCTTTTGTTTGTTTATTGAATCCATTCTAATTTCAGGATAAGTATATAATAATCAGCCCTGAAATAGATTCCATTTAAATTGCTGAGCGATTAAATGTAAAATCACCTTAAAAGGATGCACGAACTAGGGTAAGGGCAGGGTGGAGATGTGGGGAACCAAACATTTCTAAAACTCAACTCATCCACTTGTTTAATTCATGCATTGTCCATATGATTCATACACTGGGGAAATTCTGCCTGAGGCTATAGCTCATGGGAATTGTTATTCTTAATTGCCAATGAGTCTGAGAATCTCATGCCTTCTCTGATGCATCTATTTATCTGCAGTTTTAGTTTGCCTTCATTCTCATGTTGAGAGAACTTACAAACCTAGTGTGTGGAAACAGGTAATACTTCTCCATTACATTCTGTCATAAAGTAAAAATCCAAGTACTTCTTTCTGGATAGTGCACATAATTTTCAAAACTGAAGATTCATAAGTAAGTGAATGCTTTGAAAGCTATTAAAGAAAATTATAATTTCTTATGAAACGAGCGTAAATCCAGTATATGGCTAGAGAAAGGTGTCAATTTGGGTTGTAACAAAAACCAAACTACACCTAAAAATTGTTGCAACTCTTGTTATATAATTTCAGTTTGAATGCTCCCTAGTTCTGCCCCATTTTCTCTTTTTAAATTTATTTTTTTAAAAATTTTATTTCGTGCCATTATCTGCTAATTTCTGTTTACTACAGAAATTCTGTGAGGAATATCAGAACCAAACATAGCTCAAACACAGCATAAAACTTCCATTACTAAAGAAACTGGAACCACAGGCATTTAACAGCCTTTCTTTCCAAGCAAACAATGCAAGAGGCTGGGACAACTGACCAGACTCCAGTACCAATACAGCTCTAGTGTTCTGAAAAAGCAGAGAACCTGCTATTAGTTCTTAAAAAAGAGCTTCCAGCATTACCAGTACATCCTTCCATATGCAAACTGATGTCCAGGATGTCAGCAGATGACCTTGCTACCACCTAACCACCAAATACATTTTAGCTAAGAATCAAGAAGTCAAAGAGTAATGATAGAAGAAGCCCATAAACAATTTTCTTTCAGTTTAAACTTAGAAAATATGGTTTCAATAAAGTAACAGAATAATCACTGAAACCTGTGCAATGTACTTTTCTTCTTATTTCATTTGCAATTCTAAGAATCTGTGACGAACACAACCTGTGAATAACTATTTATATTAGTTCTTAGCTTAGTTTAGATTTTTTTTTAACATGAACAATGCCATGATGTAATAACCATCAGGAGCTTAATAATAAAACATATCAATACAACAAGACATTTGTGGAGCCCATACCCTTCCACCCACCACATAATCTCATACAGGTATTCTGAGGGTGGGGTTTTTTGTTTGTTGGTTTGTTTTTAAAACCACAGTGCTTTTTAAAAGTATACTCATGGCCTTACACCATTCTAGTTGAGCTTTCAAAGAACACATTTTTGCAACCTCTATTAGTGAAAAGAGTATTAAATGAAGTAATCCAGCTACTGCTGCATTTCCATTTCAATGGAAGTATATTTTAAGATTGAAACAACAAGTATTTTGCAAAAAAAGAGAACAAAATAAAGTGTAGCTAAGCTGGGAAGGAAAGCCCCTGGTTTTTCTCATGTCCTAAAGGTTCAGTTCTTGAACTCTGATCACGTTTTCAACCAACAGCAAGGCAATTGTTATCCCCTGAAATCATACAACAGTTACTAAAAAATAAGCTGCATTTTTTACAACAAAATCATGCAAAACTATAACCATCCTGCCCTTCTCACCACACAATAAATCCTCAGCAAGCAGCAGGTTGAGAACCAGCAACCACAAAGCTTTAAAATGGGAAGAACAACCTCCTTTTAATGAAACACAGAGATTAGCTTAAGCTGAGTGAAAAATGCTGCATTTTTTCCAAGATGTATTTACTAAGCCGTAGAAGCATTCAGCAGAGTTGACAGTTAGCCAGCATTTATATATTCTCATAAAGAAAGTAGCTAAATTGAAGAAACAAACCTTTGTATTGGGTTCTGATATTAAATTAACCCGTACTTGAGAAGCTCTTATAGCCATGATATTAAGACTTTGGGGTTTTTTTAAACAAGAAAAACCCTATGGTTCTTCTGTTTACTACTAATGTAAAATGTAAACTGTTTGCACAAATGCTTTATGTTAGACAAGAGTAGCATTTAAATAGGCAAAAAAAAAATCCATGTCCATCTGCAATGACATAAACAATATGTATGTCTCCTTACTAAAAAAAGAGATCTTCTCTTTCTGTCACTATCAGTGTTTTCTTTTATAAGCAAGTTACAAAAGTGGTGGCAATTTTTCCTTTTCAAACTTTTGCAACATTAAATTTTGAGAGATACTATATATTAAAAATTATTTTTTTCTGGAAGGTTAAAATATTTTCCTTATCAATTAAACAGAAAAAAAAAAAGAATTACATTTGGATATAGAGAGTAAGGACTAGAAAAACCTTCACAATCAGTATTTGTCATAAAGAGAG
This sequence comes from Aramus guarauna, assembly GCA_013400195.1. Taxonomy (NCBI): domain Eukaryota; kingdom Metazoa; phylum Chordata; class Aves; order Gruiformes; family Aramidae; genus Aramus; species Aramus guarauna. The sequence continues at coordinate 19,043 of VXBL01007380.1, forward strand.
TACTGTTATCAGCAGAAAATGAAATTAAAATTACATTTAAATAATCTGTCAAAAGTATATCTAATTCTTAATTATTTTTTAATGAAATCTCATTCATTTACATATTCTTTCTATATTCTTTCACTTTAGAGTCAACACAGAAATTTTTTTTAAAGAAACTATGCAATGTCTCTAAGAATGATTTCCAGAGAAAGATATTTTGGCAAAAACACTGAGGATTAGTTCGGGTGGGGGAAAACTTCCCAACAGATCACCTAGCAGAGACTGCTGACTGGACCATAAGGGGGTCCCAGTTCACGCATTGCCTGGAACGGGCCTCCCTTGAACATCAATCAGTGCTTTTTATATAGAATCAAGCCTGTTTTGGCTGTTTGGATAGCTGTGGAGTGAAGGCTGAGTTTTACCAGGCTGCCTGCTTCACCTACTTCTGGGACAAATCCCCTTTCATGATTTGAAAAAAATCTTAAAAATGCTATTCAGGCGGATTAACTGTACAGCAGTAATTCTTCAAAAGTAACTTGAGGTAAACCACATATTTCTATTCCTGAGTACAGAGGAAAATCAGTTCAGGAAATGAGCTCATAGGTAGATTAAAATATAAAATGAAAAAAACCCAGAAAAAGTCATGCTTAACACACAATACTGTTCCCCTTTCTAATGTAGAAGGTGGGGTGTATGTGAATGCAGATGCATGGATTTGGTAGTGTTTCTAGCCAATAGTAACCAAAGCTATAATCCAGATTTATTTTTTTTCCTGTCTTTAATGGAATTTTAAAATTTAGGTTTTTCTGTAGACTTTCAGATCTTTTATGTTACCAAGTACCAAGCAAGTTCCGCTCATCAAAACTGTATTTTTGAAATATTTAAAATATTCAGCCATTTTGGAAAATCAGGCTATTTGTTAAATATCAGGCTATTTATTAAAACACGTAACAAACAATTTAAGAAGCAACATGCAGTATTCCTGTGGAGGTTTTTTTTGTTTGTTGGTTTGTGGGTTTGTTTGTTTGTTTGTTTTTTTAAATATTGCAACGTACATGTCCCAACCTTTTTCTTTTAATTACTGATCTTCCGAGCTTTGAGCTTTTTGAGTATTAGGGAATCTAGCTGCTTCTTGTGTAGAACTTCCAAAACAGCTATGTTTTTTCATAGCAGGTAATTTTCACCATTTAAAAGTTATACCTGGTTTCCAATCCACTATCTCAAAGAAACACTGATTTGCTGTTTAAGACGCATGTATCTGAACTGCCCCTTCTTCAGCTGCATATTGCCTTTTCCAGGGAACATCAGCATACGGTTAGCAGTAATTGTAACCACATTTATGCTTATAAAGTATTACCTCTACCCCCAAGGTACTAATAGTTGGATTTTTCTTTCTTTTCAGACCTCCCACATATGAAGTTTGTATCCCTTTGCATAGCTAAATTATCCCAAATTCTGGATACAGTTTTCCCTCAGGCTCACTTCTCTTGCAGTGGCACAGAACACTATTTTATAAATGGTCCCTAAACATTACCAATTAGTTTGGGCCAATTCAGGGAGTGATTTCTTACGTCTATCCAATCAACTTAATACATACAACTTTTTAATTTTACAAGCAATGATATTCAGGTTATTCTTCAGGGATGATTTCTTGCAGATATGCATGATTTATGTTTTCTCCACCTTAACATGTTACAAAGCTGTTACACAAATCACATTCTCTTCTCTATAACAGCATCAGCGTCAACCCTCAAATCTGCACCTTACAATCCCTTCTATGCCCCCTAGCTACCAAACATTATATGCCATGTTGACATTGATACTTCTACTCTGGTACGTACAAGCTGACTCAACGGGCAGCTGGGCAAACAAAATAATAATTTTGCATAACAATTTGCACCTAAAAAGAAGGCTTAAGCTCAGTAGGTGTATTAAGTTTTGTTTCTTATTTTAACAGAACCTTTAGGCAGTCAGCTTTGAAATCTCTACTTATGATAAATTCTGTTTCAAACCAGTCTCCAGTTCAACAATTATTATGCTAGAAAGAGGCAGAAATATTCAGCTGAAGGGCAAGCAGGACTGGAGTGTGGCCGCACCAAGCAGATCACTTCCAAATGTTTTGCAGGTACATCCAGAAGGCAAACTTTCATGTACAGTTGAGATTCTCTAAGATCACGGCTTCTACAGAAAAAGGCTAACCCTCTTGCTGCTGACACACTTCCAGTGCTTATCTCGTGGTGAGCTAGCATACATGCAGGTGTTTTTTTCTACTAGTCCTTTGAAATTCCAGGCTCTTTTAATGAAGGCTTTTCACTTGAGTTTTGTGTTTATATTGGTGGTGGCACGATGAAAGAACAACAAACAAAATCAGTGAAATAGGAACAGTTCCACGTCTTTGTTATAAGTTTTACGTTTTTAAGAGATAAGCTTTCCTAACTTCATTCCATGTAAAGTGTCTCTATGACAAAGCTGAATTTCCAAAGTTTTACACAGAAGGAAGTTTCAGGATACGTGGAAACGATTAGGCAAAGTTGTAATGTACACGTGTCCGGGCAATTAATACATACAGTATTTTAATCTGAAGCTTTTAAATTAGGATAGTCATCTTCACAGAAGGCCACTTATAAATCAGTCATAGACATAGCAAGAAGGTCATTAGATGGAAGCAGCTGAGATGCCATACCTCTAGTGCATTGTTATGCCTGCAGCACTTATGTTAACCTCCACCCCTGCCTCTGCACCCTCTTCCTAGGAGAAGCTATGGCCCTTTAAAACAGAGCCCAGAGCCCTTCTTGCCTGCTCACATCCACTCCCCAGCAAGGTGCTTCCACACTTGGGTGGGCTTAAGTAAAGTGTAGGTAATGCTATCTACGTAAAGATTGCTCCTCTGCCCTGGTAGATAGCCAGGGAGCGAGTTACAGCACTACTAGCAGCCAGGGCACAAAGCCTGAGAACTGTGCAGGAAGAATATAGGTACCCTCCTGGAGGCCACAGTCTGCTCTTTAACTGTCTATCCTACATACTTAATATCCCTTCAGCTTGCATTTGGAGATGAAGTGCTATCAACATGTTGTCTTCCTTCAGTTCAATATTATTCAACAGGATATATACGCCCTGTGCATATACAAAAAATCTCGGTATGGTATAAGCACCAGTAACCAGTAGATAAAAAGCAGAGAGACTGCATGTGTGTTTCATGGGAGAACCTGATCACATTTCACGTTATCCTGCAATGCAAGCTCTGAGCTAACTGCATAGCAAACAGGATTTATGGTGAAAAATGGATACTCCATGCATACACTATCCCAAACGTCTTAAGCAGATATCCTGCTGCTCTCCAGTGCAGTATCTGTGATCTTTGCATACCACAACAACAGCTTCACAAACTGGAGGGCAAACTGCCCAAGCAGATCTGGAAACACATTCTTAAAGTTTCACTCTTGCAGCATGGCCAGCTGCTCTACAGCAGCTGATGAACAAATGCAGAAAACATCCACAAAGCATTCAAACACTCCTTGCTCCCTCACAACTTCACTGTGCACAAAATGGTTAAGCTAGGTTAAGAGGACTAGTGAGTAATGAAGCTGGCAAGAAGCTGTCTTTCCCCTCTCACTGAAAAGCTGGCTTTTGTTTCTGCATTCAGCGAATGAACTCATGCAGCAATACCTGCTGGCAAATCAAGGCTTGTTGTATTGCTAAGATACATACAATGCTGCCAAGTCCTTGATGTCTTCACAGATCTTTGCTACACAGATCGGTATGCCAGGGACTCAGCAGATCATCAAGCCTACACAGTGGCAGAAGTAACATCCCATTGCCACATGCCAGTCAGAGCTCTGGGGACACAGACAGAGCATCTGCATTTCCCAAAGTTCGTTCACAGCCTCCCCTTTGGATACCACTGAAAATGCCAACTCCTCATTTTAAGTGGAAGACATCTTATTTTAAGCATGAAGTAAATTGACGCAAAACTTACCATACTTTCCTTTTCCCTTTGCCCCTACCTACTCCTATAATAGATATTATTAATATTCATTTCTTACTACTTGTTGCAGTGATCCATGCATGTGGGGGATAAATTTACACTTACTTGCTTATTATATATTTATACAATACCAAGCACAGGGGCCCTTGACTTGGTGGAGGCAGAAAAATATTGTTATGCTCTATCCTTGCAAAGAAATTAAAGCTGGTTACGTAATAGTGCTCTGTTTTCTACAGGCAGTTTACCTACTTTGTAAATTAGCCAAAAGCGCATATAAACAGAGTTAAGTCTGTCTGTGACACCATGGTTCCATCAACAGCTTCTCAGTTCCAAGGGCAGCATTTTGCAAACATTACCTGTCTTGCTTTATGGGTTATCTGTAGGAGGACTTGCATAGCATCTACCTTTCAACAGAAGTGTCTGTGGAAGGAAACCTGGCCGTTTTAAAGAGAACTACAATCTGCCAAGCTTGTAGGTTGCTGAACTGCATACATCCTTCTAGTCCAGGAAGAGGGCATGAGCCTGGCCAAATATAGATGGTTCATAGACAACCCCTTCTTATTTCACTGCTCTTCAGAAGACCAGCAAGGTGCTGAATGACAAGGAGAGTCAGGTGAAAGATGCTACAAACTCAAGTTACTGGGGACATGAAATAGTATTCTAAGAGCAAACAGGTCAATACACAGACAAGTGTGAACAACAACATTTTCTAAAAATTGCTACTACATACAAAAAAAAGCATATTTATATTGAAGTGTAAGTATTTGAACATACAACATTGGCTGAATAAAAATGATCAGACTAGCTACCTGTACAATCAAACTACTGGACAAAACACCATAAAGACTTTGAACTACTTAGAGCTAATGATATGTTCCATGTAAAGCACCCCAAATTGCAGAGTCTCAATTTTGCAAGCATATATTATCTGTGTACTAAGATATGGCAGGCTTTCCCAGTAAATATGCATTCAAAACCAAAGAAACATTTCTGATTTCCTTTCCATATTCTTCAAAACGGAAAAGAGATAATAGAAAAACAAGAACAGGTAAGCAGTAGGCAAGATAGATAGTTCACATCCATTATTAAACTAGCATCGTGAAGTTGGAGGTTTAAGAACTTGTTTTATCTTATAGCTACAATTGACATTTGTTGTGCAAAAGGCAACTATTGAAATGGAAATGCAAAATAGGTATCTCTAGCAAATTCTTCGTAGCATCTTATAGTTAATGCTGCATTCCTTTTTAAAAGGAGGAAAAGACTTTTCCCTTAAATATGTGTAAACTTTGTGAAATTACACATAAGATTGAAATATTTATATTGAATAAAAGTTATTGATTTTCTGTTTACATTGCTCATCAGGAACAGAGCATAAAGACTTTTTCTGCTGATACAGAACTTCAGCTTTTTTCTTTTGCAATCCCACTTTTTGTTATCTGAAAAAAGAAAAATTTAGTTACATCACAGAAATTTATGTTTTAAGGTGTCCACTAGAGAAAAGACAGGATTAATTTGGATTTAGTTTCAGTTTTGAACAGCTATTTACATTCTAGACATAGTTTGATAACATACGCAGGAGCCTGATTGACACAGACTGTAAGCGCACATAAATCTATCTCAATCAGAAGCTACACTCTTCTATCAGATTTTGCATCCCTTTTGTAATATGGGTTCTCATGAAAATGTTCTGGATAACCCAGCTGAACGTCACTGCAAAGAATATGGTAGCACAGTTGGCACTATTCCCTAGTCAAAGAAATACAAAGATAAGCTACCAAAATGTCAGATCCTTCTAAGCACCTAAATACAGGCAAACATTAGCTCAAAACTAAGCAGACAAATGTAGAACTCTTCTTCCAAGTGACTAGTTCTGAATAGCTGCTTTAGATTCCTGAAAGCATCAGCATACTACTGAAAACAAGCAGTTTGAAGTTCCAGTTATTAACATAAAGTCACTAAAATCTTTCAGTGTATGGCAGCTCTCAAAGGAAGAAGCAAAATGCAGAATATTACATTTTGCTTTAATATTTGTCATTTTGTATCGAAAACCAAGGAGGGGGAGAAAAGACTATAGGCATCCAAAAGTCATGAGAATTTTTGTAGGACTTTATGAAGAGTAGGGTGGGGGAAATATCCAGACCATATGCTAGAGTGCAGTACAGAGGTGTTTGTCCTGCTGCTGAACAAGGACAGTATGGTGCAAAGGTGTTACACCTCAGGTCCTTCCACCTGGCAAAATGGTATCAAGACTCTGAAAGTCAAGCCAAGTGAAATTAAAAAAAGAGGTTAAGTATGAACATCAGTATGTCTACAGATACATTAGGCAGAACATAAAGTCAAGGCTATAAGGAACATAAGCCAACTAGAAAGGGCTGAGAACCTTTCTGCTGAAGATATTCTTCTATAAGCATCCAAGATGAGACTTCTTACAATCGACCAAAAGAATCTAGCCTGACATTTTCCATTTTCCTTTTTTTTTTTTTTTAATTAAAATTTTCCCCACAAGTTTAGTCATGAATACAAATTAAGACACAGAGGGGGATGAAAGTAAAAATTGAACTAAACTCAGTAGACCCATTTGCAGCTTTCCTTTCTGAGAGGTGTCATCTGGTATGTGTATTTCTCACAACATGAGTTAATGGCAATGATAATTCTAGAGATAGGACAATCATTTTCCAGTCATCAGCAGAGATGAAACAGGCTGATGCCACATTAAGTGGAAGGATAATCACATGAAATGTGACAATACATGATGACTTTTTTTTCTAATACAACATGGTGGAACCTACATATATTAATTAGTATATTGACAATTCAGTACAAGTTTCATTTAAACTTGGGGACTAAACACCAACAGTTTCCTTTACCATCCTTGAAGTACTCCTGAAACGGGTGCTCTCACGTTTAGGAATAAGTAGCAATTAGGGGCTTGCTAATGTTAATATACAATAAACCAAAGATGTCACTGTTGAGACAGACATAGATAAATTATTTGGCACTAAATCAAAATGCTGCATAAGTTATCTGCTGTTCTTACACCATAAATGCTAACTCCACAGCAAGTTGATTTGTCCCTGATGTAAATTGTCTTTGTAAAATGCAACTCTAAGGTATCACCTTCAAGTACAAAGAATACTTGGAAGTAAAAAAAAAAAAAAAAAGGTCAAATCTAAACCCTTCAGAAATAAATAAAGGATGAAGGACTGATGGCACCTTCTACAGCTACAAGCTACTTCCACAAGAGAAAAGGAAACTGTGTCTTCAGCTCCCACAAAGGAACTATCCACACAGGCTCATTTTGGGTACACGATGAGCACACATGCACTTCTAGCTAAGAAGTTAAAAAGCAGTTACAAAATTATAACCTCAACAGTTAAGCTTGATATTCTATGATACTCACAATAAGCATCTCCAAAGTTGTTAAGCATTTTCAGAGTATAATCAAATTGCATTTCATTTCCACTGGTATCACTCTGGAGAGATGCTCCTGTTTATCCTAAGAGCAAACTAAATTGTGCATGAAGATGCTATGAGCACCCTATATTTAACATCTGCTCTTAAATAATTGAGGCTAATAAAAAAACAATTTAAAACAAAAAGATTTTCTTCTGTCAGCAAACTAATTGGAGAATTTGATAACAAAAGTTATTCACAAATGTGTATTGTATGTTCTTGATAAACATTGAAATAATTTACAGGTCAAAGCTTAACTGCAAACTTTCAAAACATATCCTTTCCTGGCTCACTCAAGGAGGGAAAAGAATCTTCCTAAATTTACTCGAGTAAAAAGCCACCTTAAATTATTAAACTTAAAATATTCTCATGTAAAAGGAAATTTATCTTAAACCATAAATTTGTTAGGGATTTAGAAATACCTTCACATACTCACGTGAGAAGTGCCAAGAGTCACAATCAAGAAAGTAGTCAAATAAAATACAAATCAGTATTTCAAATGCATTTTGCCTGTCTTGGACCAGTCAGCTACATCAATGTAGCTTGCTCTACAGTCTGCCCAGCAGAACTTTATTTTACATTCTTGTCAATTGATTTTCTTTCCTAGTCTTCATCAGTATTCATGTTTATCAGTGTAAGACACGTTCTTCACTAATTCACAGAATATGCAAGTCAGCTTATTTCTGCAGTGCCTTGCTGTATCCTGTGAGGTGCTTCAGCGAAACATCAGGTACAACTCCATAACAGAAAAGTTGGGTGAGAGACAAGGTCATGTATCCTGTTTTACGATCAGGAGATTTGCTTAGCCAAGCTTTGCAATATTAATTGTATTTATTAAAGTATTTTACATTAAAAGTTTGGGAAAATGACCATTCTAAAACTGAATAGTATTTGCCCTCCCTGGCTCCAGTGATTTGCGTGTGCAACATGGAGTTGGTACGTTTGTGGGTTTTTTCTTTACTGTAAGAGCATGCCTGCAGAAGGAAGTGCATCAAATTAACACTTTTTTCAGCTTTCCATTTGTTCTTGAGATGAAATTTCAATATGCTTTTCTCAGCTATGCATGCTTAAAATTAAATATTTCCCTCATAATTTCTAGGTAGGTGTGTAGGAAGTTAGTATAACAAAATTCAGTGCAAAACCTTACGGAAGATGAAGTAGTCTTTACAGTCTCTCCAGGTAATTTGATTTTGCCTGCTCACTGATTCCCTTGTAGATTTCATCCACTCTTGATTTTAACACACAGTCTCACACCCACATATTTACAAGCATCAAGACATGTGTTTAGTGGTCTGGCCAAGATCACTTGTACACAACTTCAAAAACAAGGGATGTTGGGTATCAAGTCCTTGTGTTTTCTCTAAGTTTCCTCTTGATTAGCAATAGTAACAGATGTCTATATTCTTTAAGAGTTAACAGTTGTTATGGGAAGTCTTTTCCTATAAGATTTCTCTTTTTTGGGCTAGCAGAAAAAGAAATAGCACATACTACAACCTTATTCCCACCCTTCTGCTGTCAGAATGTGTAGTCTTCCACTAACAAGATGCTGTGCTCTTACTGAACTGCAGTTATTTTGGTTTTATAGAAGCAATGCAATCTTTCATTTGATCAACTGGGAAAGATGTTCTGTGCTATCATTTCAGGCCATTTTTTAACACTTATTCTGCTGTTTCTTCTGGTGCTTACATACACATTTCTATTCATGCTTCATTCATAGCAATCTTAAAATTAATTTGTTATGAGTCCCTACAAGTTTTTTCATAGCTGATAATTCCATTTCCCTACCACCTCTTACATCTTGAGAAGACCCCAGTCCTATACTGCAGAGACCTTTAGTAGAATTTGTAAAAAACAAACCCAAAACATGCTTTCAAAATCCTATCAGTATGGTTACTGCTGACTGATAGTTTCCCAACCAGTCTGCGCAGTCTGTTTTGAAAACACTTCCAGCCTATATTACCAGAGAAGGATGAGGAATACAACAGCCATTCAATCTGGCAAACAATTTACTGTCCTATAAAAGGACTAACCAGACAAAACTACTCATACATCCATACAAAGGAGCACCTAGTTTACTATTAATCCATAGCGCCAAAGTAACTCCTGCTCAATACTTGCTTACCAAGTCAATGCTATCCCTTACTCCCTGTACTCCCCCCACAGAACCTGACATGGCCTTTCCTCATTGAAGGCTCTCTGAAGGCAGAGATTTAAAGGAGTCCCTCAGGCTCTGCTATGCTGTGCGACTTCCAGTTCCCTCTGGAAAAAAAAGAGGGATGCGTTCACAGAGTGCACATTACCTTGAAAAAGCTAACGAAGAAATAGATAATTCTCACATATTCAGTAGACGTAACAGATGCTGGTCTTAAAAATATCACACACGTACACAAAAGGCATAGTAGCCTCCTTCCAGTTGAGGCCTTAGGCCTCTCTTGGGTCATAGACTTCATCCTATAAAATGGATGCTAGAATCTCTGGTCTCCCTTCAACAGAAAAAAAGTATATTAAAAATTGGTTCCTAATTCCATCTGGGAATAAAAATTAATTTAGAATAGTGAAAATTTTCACAACGTGCAAGGTCTATTCCACATAATATCCAATATTCAGTTGGATTTCAGATTATAAATTTACTTGTACTTCTTACCACGGGAAGGCTTTTGTTTACTTGTTTCTAAATTTGAGGTAAGAAATACCTAGATCACAATATTAAACACTGGTATTTGGCTGCTTCTGGCCAACAAAAGCACAGAGACTGTATTTCAGCTCTTCCCAATGAATGCAGGCCCTTCTAGGAACAAGATCATTGGCGCTCACTAGCACCTGCTACTGTTACTTACAGGGGATATCCAGAAATAACAAGAGCTATCTGCCAATTCTCTTTCAAGCTCTAACACTGCTTCCCCTGTATTTTCAAATAGGCAGTGTGATACATGCTCAAATCAACAAAATGCCCACAGGTCCAGAAGACAGGTCAAGTATGCTGAGTTTATTCACGGCAATTAGTTTGGCTGAATTAGTTTATAAGATTATAAACATTTAATCTGGCATGCTATTGCATGTAATACAAATAGTTTTAATCAGAAAGTGAAAAGTGGCATTAAAAAACAAAGACTTAACAACCCACTATGGAATTTTCTTTTTGTATATCTTTTCCGAGGCTGAAGTTGTTAGTGGTTTCTACTGAGCCTAGGTGACATGTTAATTTATAATAGATAACTATGAATTTATAAGATGAATCAATTCTCAATTTTAATGATGAGGTCCTTCAAGACCTATTTATGCCTTTGGAGCTTAAAAAAAAAGCAAAGGAGAATGTTTTCACTAAAAAATAAAGGAAAAGGCTTTAGTAGAAATGTTCAGGTATGCAATGAAACTTGCCTTTTTTAGTTTCAATGGCACTGGAGCTTTCTGTAGCTATGAAGCTATAATGGCTCATAACAAGACAATAATCTAAGTTCCTAATACGTTCAAATACAGAGGTAAGCAATGAATAACTTAAAAGAAATACCATGGAAGTTTGTTATAAAGATCCTTAACCTAGGAACATTCCATGATCAAATTCCTTTCTACGTCTGTAACATCAAGGCTTAATAAAAACAGAAGTTTGTCTACCTTTTAATCTTATTTTATCACTCTGCTGGTATGCTAATCTATCATCAAGATGTGGTAATCACAGACTACAAATGTTAATTAAAATGACACAATTCAGTTTGAACCCAAAGAAAGCCATGAAGTTCAGGGCTTGAATTTCTGTAAGTGTTCTGTGGAAGGGTCAAGCTCAAACATGTATAAATGCAATATACAATGATATCATTTTTGTGTAGCCATAGTGAAGTGGTGGAGAATTACCACTGTAAGATGACACACATTTTATGTGAAAGAAAGCACTTGATGTCTTGCTACGACATAGACTAGAAAGTACTAGACCAGTACAAGAAAGACATGGACCTCTTGGAGCAAGTCCAGAGGAGGGCCACAAAGATGATCAGAGGGATGGAGCACCTCTCCTATGAAGCCAGGCTGAGAGAGTTGGGATTGTTCAGCCTGGAGAAGAGAAGGCTCCAGGGAGACCTAATTGCAGCCTTCCAGTACCTAAAAAGGGCCTACAAGAAAGCTGGAGAGAGACTGTTTACATGGGCATGTAGTGATAGGACAAGGGATAATGGCTTTAAGATTAGATGTTAGGAAGAAATTCTTACCGTGATGGTGGTGAGGCACTGGAACAGGTTGCCTGGAAAATTTGTGGATTCCCCCTCCCTGGAAGTGTTCAAGGCCAGGCTACATGAGGCTTTGGGCAACCTGGTCCAGTGGAGGGTGTCCCTGCCCATGGCAGAGGGCGTGGAACTAGAGGATCTTTAAAGATCCCTTCCAACCCAAACTGGTCTATGATTTTATGATTCTAAATCTGTTTTGTCACTTAATTTGAGCTATTTCAAACATCTGTCTTACAGGAACCATATTTATGCAATTCTGGTACAAATAACCTGCAACATGATGATCCTCACAGGGTTATTCCAGGAAAGAACATGAAAGAACAAAGTGCTTTGTGACCTGTTCTTTTACTCTGCCTGCAAGGAAGCTTATTGACTCATTTTCTACATATTTTTAATTTTCCTTGTCTTTAAATACTCATTTCACTCATTTGCCTCCACATAGCCAAGATCATTATGGGGAAACTTATGAAAGAGAATTAGTGTCTAATGATTGAATTGTAATAAATAGCAAGCATACGTGTTAGAACTTAAACACTCTAAATTTTATGCTGGTTTTGTGTTCTCTAAAAGCATCCAAAAATGCTTCAATCTACATAACTCCTCTTATGTAGGACATGTAATATCATTGGTAAAACCTGAAACAAAAGAGCTTCTGTATAAGGTAAACATAAATGCACTTTATATTCAGGAATAGAACCAACAGAGGCAAAACTCCCAATGCAAACAAAGTATTCATGTGAGGTAAGAAGATATTTGAGTAAAATCAATATGTACATTCCATGCTTACAAACATTTAAGTTCTACTGAAAAATCTGTTTAATATTCCTTGTCAGCAGGACAGCATGGGCATTGGAATTTTGGACTTGTGGATCCCATACCATTTTAAATTCAACTTTGCAGCTCACCTTTAAGGACCACATGCAGAAACCATTATATCACTGACCTTTCTGGTCTTCAGATAAAGTTGGCAGATTATTTTAAGTGACCTACTGAAATCATTGTGAAATCTGCATGATCAGCAGGAATCAGAACAAGAACATACTCTATATACAATGCAGCAGTTCATGGCATAATAAATGATTTTGTATCAACAATTTGCATAAGCAATTTCTGTATGAACACTACACATTTAAACAACTGTTCTTTTTGACTTCAAGATACTAAATCTGATAAAATATACTTCCAAAATATTGTTTCAAAGTAGTCTGCAGTCTACAACTTTAGAAAAAGTTGTCCTACTGTTTTTAATCTATATATGAAAAGTAGCATCTTTTGTTTCATGAACTTGAAGTCAGACAGCTACACTGAATGCTAAAAAAAATTAAAATTTAGGTAACTGTTTAGATTCAAAATAGCTCCACTTAGAATTTGAGTTTAGACGTAGGAAGAAACACTACTTTTGGAAATTTGACATTTTTTGAACATTTGTTTCTACCATTGACACATATACTGTCAGTTCACCTATCTCTAAGTCAGAAAGACTATCTTTAAAACATAAGATGACCCTATTCCTAAAAGAAAAAAATATATTAAAAGGTAGCATTTTCCCTATTGGCCTCAAAGCCCCCTCTTTTCTGTGCATTGCTATAGAAGCATTTTCATGTAATATTTATGATGAGCAGTTAAAATCTAGATTTCTTAATATATATGCAAAAATTATAAGATATTCTTTATCATATTCACTAGTGGAATATACACACATTACAACATTTACTCAAAATAGATTATACTGAGTTTAAACTGAAATGGAGTGGGAATTGTCTATAGTAAAAATTGTATTTACATAGAAAACACCATTAAACAAGACAGACACCTATAAAAAACCCCATGTTTAACATTCCAGATACTTTCTGACTTAGATTTTTATGGCTCATCTCTTTGGATGCTCAAAGTATCTTCTATATTAAGAAAACGTAAAAGGAAAAGCAAGAAATACAATATTTCACAGTTTATTCTTCTATCCAGAGTGAAGTAAAGACACTTTAGCAACAAAATGAAGAATTAAAAGAGGTGTTATTAGGTGGCAGATGTTAAAAGCTTATAAACAAGGGTAGTGAAGAGTTTTTTGGGGTTTTCTCCAGTCACTGCTTGTTTAGGAACAATAAAAGGCAGATGAGTGCAGTTCTACTAAGAGACCCTAAAGACAGTGAGGACTTTAAATAAAATGCTAAATACTACAGACATGAATTCTTAGTGAAATTATGAATAAGTTAGCATAATTAGGAGTAAATTTTTTTTGTAAATATGTGTAAGTCATTAATAACAGAAAGTTAAAAATGCTTCCTACCTAAATTCTTCATGAAACAAGCCTTAGCACTTTGTAATACTTTCCCGTCATAAAAGTGCCAAGTATTTACAATTTGCAGATGAGATCATACTCTAAAAACATTCACGTCAGTGAAATGGAGAGGGGGTTGTTAGGAGGAGGAATTGCAGTACGGTGCTATTGGTGAGCAAAGCTGCCCTGATGTGCCCTGCCTCTCATTGGCCACTCCGGACCACTGGAACAATATTTGCTGGTTGCTATGTAGACAGAAGTCATTGCCAATTCATCCCATTAACAAGACTGAACCTGGTTCTGGTCGATAAGAATGGTTATTGTTTGAATAAAATGCACTGATAAAATACACCCCACAGGTAAAACCAATAGTTTTTATGTGCTTGAAGAATGTCAAACTCTTGCCTTGCAACCACTCATTTAACAGAAATTTTTACTTGCATATCATCTTTGTTAGTCTTGCTTTATGACAGATTTGTAAGAATCATTCCTCATGGTTTTCAAAGGGTACAAAGAATTCGTTGAGTATTTAATCATTTCAACCCACAGGTTAAATAAGCAAAGAGTTTTACAATTTATGATTTTTTTTTTTTTTAAAGTCAGCTGGAACAGCTGAATGTCTGACAAACTGACTTTATGCATCTCATGAATAATGACTGAGAGGTCTGAGCTTTCAGTATTATATTTGGAAAGAAAAAACATTACATACAAGCCTAGTACATCAAAAAGCATTGCTAAAAAGTTAAGCGCACAGATGTTAGGAAATGCCAAATAGCAAACACCTACTCTTGAGAGAATTCACTCAGCAGATAATGGTATTTGGGAGAAGAAAGGATGGTACTGTTTATTACCAGGTTTCACCAACATTACCTAATGGAACAGGAAGGACAAGAGTAAAGATCTCAGAGTCTGAAAGGGAGCCTTCTCTCTCCATTTGTCCTCAACTTGATATATTTATGCCCATTCCTATTCCATCTCTTCCGTAACCTTGGCTTCATCAAACAACATTCGGACTTCTTTTCTACACAATGCCTATGTACTTTTAAGACAACTATTAATATCATATTGCCTTTTTTATTTCCTTTAACATTAATATTTCATAAGCAACTTCACTGCAGAATTAACACAGTGAGATAAAAGGTCTTATCATTGCTTTGCAAACAGGATTGCAAAAACACTTTGAAACATTTAGGAGTTGTTTTTTCAGAGAATACATAATGCTGTATGTATTTAAAGCAACATTTCTATGCTTTTCAGTTGCAGCTGAAAACGCTGACTTCAGTACCTCAAATAACATGCTTGATTTTCAGCATTCATTGAATATTATGTTTTCCAGCTTCAGCAAAAATAAGATAATAATCCTACAAAAATCCTCTCTCATTAACAAGATGGGGTACTGGGAGAGAAACGTGATTACGTAATTACATACTGTAGTGTACTGTTTAAGAGCAACTTTGTTTTCTACATTTGGAGTCCTTGACTTTATAACTTCAATAATTCTTTACAACTGAAAGTATTTTTACATTTCTTAGAACAAGGTAAGTTATATTGTACAGCATCACAGAAAGATACGGAGTTGCATCAGAACCTTTTAGGTCTACTGTGAGAACTTCTGACTTACTGAATATCCAGCGAGATAGTTGAACACTGTTGTCCTCACCCATCCTGGTCACATCCCTTCTACATCTATAGTTTTTTGTGTAGGTGGCCGTAATACATGTTCTTCAGATTTCTTATCACAGGCCTAATGTTACCCTGACCTCTCATTTAGTTTTCTTTGTAGTCCACCTCCTTCCATCTATCCCTACTGGATTGTGGTTCCAGCCTCCTTATTCAGGCACTGCATCCCCTTCCCTTCTCCCCCAGTTCTCAAAGGCTTTCATCTGATCAGCTCCCAGTTTGTTCACAGCTCCCAGTAGTGGCCTCTTTGGCCAATCAGTGCTGATCCTAAGTGCACCCTACACTCCTGACCAAAGGTTCTTTCAAACTGTCTCAGTCTCTTTAACCCATTGGAAAGTACAAAAGTCCCTCAGCCCACAAAGAATTTAGGCTGCTTGGCCTGTGTTTCAGAGGTGAACATAGCCAGTGTAAACATAATCTTTGCTTTAGGGCAAAATTCCTCAATCGTGGAACCACATATAAACCCAGGAAGAACTGCAGGTTGCAACTTGGCCGGCTCTGGGTGGATTTTCATAGGAGTGGCAAAAGGCACATCTCTAGCACAAAGGTTGCCCTGTATCAAATTTCAAAATATGCCCTAAAGAATTGGCAGGATAATACATATATTACTGGGCAGCATTTTCTTTTAGTTCGGGCAAACTAAACACCTAATTTTCTGCTCATTCCTCTCTTAAAAAGAGAAAAAAATCCCACACCCTTAGCTGTCACAAAATCCTTCCCAGAACCTTTTAATTGTTTGGGACTTTGAAGTTAAGGGATAATATAGCTGTAGTCAGCAGGTCTTCAAAGGATAGAAACAATTAAGGGAGGTGTGGATGCCCCCAAAGAAATAATTTATGATATGATGTCATTACAGTATCTGGCATCGTGAATCTGAATGCACAGAGAACTAACATGACTGATGCTGATTCTCCCATGCTATCCATGGTAGAATTCCTGCATGAGACTGGCAGAAAGAAGGAATCCCACATTCCCTCCAGTGACACCTTTTGTTGCAACATCCATCCCACTCCAGCAAGAGATGGGATCAGGCTGCCTTGGCGGAAGACAACGGTTGTAGGTCTGAGTCTTAATTCCCTCCACCCCATCAGATCCTACCTGTGCCTTTTTAAGTTATGTGAATCTTGCGATTGTTGAATAGCTCACTTACACAAGCAGTTATCACTATCACAATTCATACGTTAAATGTAATACAGGTACTGACATTTCAAAAGCATTATAAACTGAAGTGCACTTTCTGAAATAGAAGTTATTCAGTACATAATAACATATTGTGACAGCTTTGCCCCCCATAAATAGAATGGTGGTCAACAATTTGCAATTGTTTCAAGAAAAATCATATTTCACTGTTCAAATTTCAGCAGCATACCTTTTTCTGTACAATAAATAACAGTTCTTTTAAAGGCCCATAAGTAACCAAAATCCTCTCAAGGTTAAAGGGACTTGAAATCCCTCCAACCATCTAGACCCCTGCCCTCGCTCTCTCCCTGCTACCCCCTGTCTATATAGACACATAAAAGGGTCTCTCCACAAAGGCTTTAAAAAAAAATTGAACAAGCTCACTTGGTACAACAAACAGGAAATGCAGAAGATAATTGCAGGATCCATCACTGCACTTTTCAGGATTTATTACTGACATTGACTGTGCCAAGAGTCAGTTCTGTTAAGTGAAATACTGAAAATATGTTATTTTAGAGTGTTTGCCTTTATGGTGACACATTTGTACTGTAGAGTCTTGAATAGCATATGCTGTTCTCTAGTATATATTCCAGGATACTATTGTTCCCTAGTAATAAAAGTCCTTCCTAAAAACAATGGTTTTCTGTAGTTTTTCCCCTCTCCCCACCCAATTAAAGCATATTTTAAATAAATATGGAAAAAGAGTTAGACTGCAAACTGCTTTTCAAACAAGAAGTCTGTTCTCTAAGGTGACAATCTATTTCTAGAAAGCAGTGTGAAATGAAGCTAATGTCTCTAAAAATATATTACTTTTCAAGTTACTCGATACCTTCACTCTCCCAAAGAAAATTTCCTGCTCTGGCTGATGGCCAAAGAGATTATATAGTAAGAGGCCATATCCTTTTGCCTTTCATTATCTAGGCTATATTTCATACTATTACAATGTAATGAAAATACTTCCTTTCTAGCCAATATTTGGCCCTAACACAGATCAGCATTTTTTCCACTGGTATTTTTAAGTAGCTACTCTGAAGAAAAACATCATGGAATCTCCACATTTCTTCATTTTGCCTTCATGCTGTGACAAAAATCAGAAGTATTCTGTTAGATCTATGATGACTACCCTCAAAGGGTTCTCAGGCTATAAGGTTTCATGAAGCATAAAATTAGAAAAGTGAAAGGGATTCAAATATTAGGTAAAAGGATAGTTTCGTTTTTCTCAGCCCAAAATAGGCATACCAGAATAGCCTTTTATAGAAATAACGCAATCACATACAAATAAGAAAAACAATTCAGATATATTTTAAAAACTTGCCAATGATTATTTGCCATTTGTTTTTCTCCCTTTAAGTTCCCCTCCTGATTTCTATGGAAAAGCAACAAAAAAAGTGCAGTTGCACAAGGTAAGAGAATCTCTACAGGACTTGCTGGTCCTACTGAAGTTACACAGTGCATGTATAATTTGTCTTCCTGGAAGAAATGGGGGTTTTGATCATTACGTAGCCAACAGAGGAGTTTGCATGAAAGCCATGGTGTGTTGTGAAACCAGTAGAGACTATCATCTTTTCAGAATCAATATCTGTTTGTATGTATGGAACATATTTCAGCAGGTACATGCATATTTGCTAACAAGGAGCAGAATAAAGGAGTCAGGAATTCTGGACTCTAATAGTAGCTCTGGAATGGGACATGCTGCTCTAGTTACAGCCACCACAGCTAATTACAGACTTGTCACAGTCATTCTCTACAACTAAGTGACTTCATGAAATTCTATACCACAGATGAGAGGTGGCTATAGTTGGGGTGCAGCAGAGCTACAAAAACAGAGTAAAAATACAAGTCTTGTGAAAACCGCAAAACTCACACAAGATTAGGTGAAACAGTAATAACAAGAATCGTATTTGTAGCTTGCACCAAGCTCCATCTATTCAACTATGCCTTGCACTTACATCCCTGACTGATACTTGCCTTGTTTGCATCTTGGGATATCTTGTGCTCTATGAGAAGAGTGAGTCACCAAAGGATCTCATGAGGTCTGTTGTACTAGTTTTCTTTAGTTCTGTAACCTGGTTACATCAGATAGAAGGCCAAGCTCTTTTCTGTCCACTAGCTTGTTCTGCCTCTCAGTTCTCTCTCACTGATGCCTGTGTTTCAATGCCAGGTTTTAAGACTTGAGAAATAAATGGAAAGTGTATTAATCTGTCATACTCTTGAAATCAGTCTCCTAGCTTCCTGTTTACTGCACTGCCTTTATGATAAAAGGTATTTTGAAATTGGAACGGGCTACACAATATGCTTGCTTTCTTGAATTGCAGAAATATGAAAACATTTATTAGAATACTGAAATAACAGTCAAGAGACTTCCTGTCCCTGGCTTGCTCTCACTAAACACTGATGTGCTTCAAAATCAACTTAAAATGCAACCTTGCTTCACTTAACTAACACATGAGAACTGGACACTTGCAAGCAATTTCAAAATATGACTATAGTGTTATCATCAGCTTTAAACAAGTTCCTTTGGAATGGAGTCCTTTCTGTTTATTCAGGACCTTGGGTTTAAGTGAACTCTTCAGAACAAGGGCTTTATTATGGGCAGTACTAAACCAGTGATCTCCGCCCCTGCCCCCAGCCCAAAAAACTAGTAGCGTTAAGAATAATTTAAAACTTTCCCAGAGCTATTAAGTAGAAATACTGCATCTGTGAGAAATTCATCTCCCTGCAGCCTAAATGGTCATTCTGAAAGATTCAGGCATTCCATTCTTCAACAAGCCAAGAAAAGGTTCAGTTTTATTCTATAGGATTCTCTAAATAAACCTAACAGAGCAACTGATTTAATTCATCTTATAACTGAAGTTATCTTGCTTATGGAAGAAAGTTTAATATTAGAACAATGGCAAAAGCCTGCAATATTTTAGAAGCCTCAGCAGCTCTCCTCCTCACTTTCCCTTTGGCCCACAATACAAGGACTTTTTGGGGGGTCCAGATAAATATGCCTGATTGAACATTTGATACTGTGTGTTTAGACAGTAGCTCTTTAAACTGCCTCATAGGGCTTCAAATAGATGACAATCTAATTCACTGATGTCTCAAATAATATTGATGATACACCAAGTACAATATGGAACTACATTCACTACTGTGTTGGGTTTGCATGGCAAGGTTTTGGTAGCAGGGAGGGCTACAGGGGTGGCTTCTGTGAGAAGCAACTAGAAGCTTCCTTTGTGTCTGATAGAGCCAATGCCAGCCGGCTCCAAGATGGACCTGCTACTGGCCAAGGCCAAGCCAATCAGCACCTCTGTGATAACATATTTAAGAAGGGAGAAAAAAAAAACAGTTAGAGAGAGCTTTTGCACCCGGACAGAGGAGTGAAGATGTAAGAAACCCCCCAGACACCAAGGTCAGTGCAGAAGGAGGGGGAGGAGGTACTCCAGGCACCGGAGCAGAGATCCCCCTGCAGCCTGTGCCAAAGACCATGGAGAAGCAGGCTGTCCCCCTGCAGCCCATGGAGGAAGGATGAGGGGGTGTAGAGATTCCACCTGCAGCCTGGAGGAGACCACGCCAGAGCAGGTGGAGGCAGCTGAAGGAGCCTGTGGTCCCATGGGAAGCCTGCACTGGAGCAAGCTCCTGGTAGGACCTGTGGAGCCATGGAGAGAGAAGCCCACACCAGAGCAGGTTTGCTGGCAGGACTTGTGACCCTGTGGGGGACCCATGCTGGGCAGTCTGATTGTGAAGGTCTCTACCCCATGGGAGAGACCCACGCTGGAACAGTTCATGAAGAACTGTAGCCCATGGGAGAGACTCATGTTGGAGAAGTTTGGGAAGGACTGTCTCCTGTGAAAGGGACTCCATGCTGGAGCAGGGGAAGGATGAGAGGAGTCCTCCTCCTGAGGATGAAGAAGTGGCAGAAACAACGTGTGATCAACTGACCGTAACCTCCATTCCCCGTCCCCCTGTGCTGCTGCAGGGGGAGGAGGTTTGAAGCTGGGAGTGAAGTTGAGCCCGGGAAGATGGGAGGGGTGGGGGGAAGTGTTTTAAGATTTGATTTTATTTCTCAATCCTCTACTCTGTTCTGTTTGGGAATAAATTAGATGAATTTCCTCTCTAAGTTCAGTGTGTTTTGTTCGTGATGATAATTAGTGAGTGATCTCTCCCTGTCCTTATCTTGACCCACAAAGCTTTTTGTTATACTTTTTCTCCCCTGTCTAGTGAATGAGGGGAGTGATAGAGCGGCTCTGGTGGGCACCTGGCCCCCAGTCAGGGTCAACCCACCACAACTACAATAAATGTGAAGAATGACTAATTAAAGACTTTACAGGAACATCTAGTCTTACAACTGAAAAAATAGGATCTTCTCAAAATTTAGCAGAAGTATGCCCAAGTAGGTCAAGCCCTATTCCTGTCTTTTAATTTCCAGCATGTATGTTTCAGTAATCTTCAATATGTCATGCAATTTGCCCCCATTGTTACTGGGTTTCTTTAATTTTAATTAAAGTAAGGATAAGCAAAGAACAGTTCTTCATGGTACCATCAGTAAAATTCCCTTAAATTGATAGTCACGTGCCTTCCTCCTGCAAAGATTATGCTAACCCTTTATTCACTACAGAACAAAGAAACCAACAAAGAAACTCCACATTCTAAACAGCCTACGCCTAAACAAAGCTGCAAATATCAAATACTGCATCTGTGTTAACACCACTGAAATACCTTCTAGTCCAGATAACAGGTATTAAAAATTATAATTACACTTTTTAAGAATTGAATGAAATGTTCAATGCCATGTTTCCATCTTAGAGATGCACCTAGTACACATGGACTTGGTAATGGAATAGTGTTAAAAAAAACCAAACAAAACAACACCCCCACTCCAGTATCTTTGAGATTTAATTTCAAGTATTCAAAGTTTTTGATGCTTCCATTCTTAATGCCCACTTGAATCTTTTAATCTTTACTGATTTTTAATTCAGTCATGGATTTAGTCACTGGTTTTTGATGAACAATGAGGAAAAAACCCTTTTTGTTTAAAGAATCTTATCTTACATACCTCCGATATGACCAATAATTTTGAGGGAGATTAATTAGATAGCTTCAATTTTGAGTACAGGGAGGAAAAGAAAGTACTAAGGAATAGTTTTTGTACTGTTCAATAAGTATAAATGAGCAAACAAGAAAACAGATACAATATAACATGGAAGTCAAAAATAAAATAGTAAGTATGAAGCTATTCCCTGGGGAATACTGTTCACCAAACAGTACACAAGAAAGAATTCAAAGGTTGAAAACTTAATTAGCAATAAGTAGAAACAGTTATTCTAAAGAACAACAGAACAGCAATTTGATGTAAGACTGAACACATTTCATGTATTAAGAACTTCAAACTGAGGGCACACGTGTTCTACTTGTGGGAAGACAAGAATAATCAGCATCACTCTATGGAAGTGGAGTACAGCCTAATTTAGACACAGCTAAAGGTACTAGCTCAGCTGAGGTAGTTAAAAAACCAAAAAAGCAGCAGGAGGCTAAAGAAGAGGTATAACTAGTCAAAACTCCTAATTGTATTCTAGTGGAAGAAGAATAAGCATGTTGGTAAAATACCTGGCAATACATTGAGGAACTTTGCTGGTCTGACACTCCTGCAGCTGAGTTTCCACAGTCTACTTTGATCTCCAAATTGTATTTGAAAACCAGACTGAATCTAAGGAAAAAAAAATAAAAATCCCTAGAATTAGATTCTGGATGTTATGCATGAGTGGGACTATCTTATACTGTGAAAGAGAAAACTTTCTGAAAACTCACAGAAAAAAGTAGGGAGAGATGAACCACCTTGGTAGACACATTTAAAGGGTTATGAAGTCACTTGATTTCTCAGAAAGATACTTGACCCTCTATATGAAAAGAAATTGCTGTTTCTTGAAATGCAGATTTTAAGAAAAGGGAAAAGGGGATAGGCACAGATAGTAGCGTTAAATATTCTTCCACAAAAAAAAAGGTATCACTTTCACTTGATTTTCTTCAGGTAAATTATTAGTTGATTTTTAAAGCAGGGTTTCCCATTAATAATATAGATAAAAGTATATGATAAAACACTAGAAATTTCATCTCCTGTTGTATTTTATGATCATTGCATCTTCCCTACAATGTTCTACCTGTAGTTTAATTAGTAGAAATAAATAAAGGACATTTCTATTGAAAGAAAATATGTAAGCACGTGGTTGGCACAAAAGGCAGTCAGATTGTGGTATTCCTTCTAAACCTGCTCCCAGGAAGCTCTGCACCTCAGTTTCATCACTTATGAGCACAAGATAAGAATAAGATTTTTGTCTACAACAGTGGGATTTCTTAAAGAGATGTCAAAACCAGATTGAACTGGCAAAAAAAAAAAAATTCCAGTAAGGGCAGTGCCTAAGGCCTCTCTCTAGCATTCCAAAGCAGTGGCTGTTTCTTCAGTTCTTTCATTTCACCCATAAATAGTGTGTTTGCATGTACTGTAGTTTTCTTGCACTGCCAATTCACTGAATGCCTTAGGCATATATGGGAACATCCATGCACAGGGTCGGTGGTTCCTCATGTCTCCCACTGTCAGACATTTGCATTCCAAGAATCTTTATTAGGTGTGTCAAGAGAGCCTTTCTAAGGCATCAAAAGTTGCTTATTTCACCCTAGACATTCCTTATCTAAGCAAGCTATTGCAATACTCTTCACGGGAAAACACAGATAAGCTACCAAAAGTCCAGCTACAGTGTTGCCAGCTACCACTATGCAAATTTCAGTCAATATTTAAAGGGGATATTTAAATTTGAACTGCAGTAAGTTAGATACATTATTCTCACATATGTACCTGAGAAATAAATAGCCCTGCACTTCTTAACACAGCAAAGGACAACCGGGCTATTTCCAGAACAGTGCTTTTTGCTTCCAGCCCGTCTCTCAAACTCTTGCTGGCTGCAAAAGCAATAGAACCGTGTAAACTGGGTGTAAATAGAACTCAGTGAGGACTTCTGTATCTAGACTACCACGCTTTTTTGTTGCCCCGTGCTTCTTTCAGGTGTATAAACCCTATTACAACACTGAGTCAAGTTTCAGGTTGTAATAATCCCTGTGCCAAGTTTTAAGATTATATCTTTTCAAAAAAGAAAAGAAAAAAAAAAAGGAAAATTTTTTAGGTCCACTGAGACTGCTGCAACCGACAGTCTCATACCTGGTGCAGAATAGGGGGAATTGGCAACGCGCTGTACAAACCAGAGTCAAGAATAGATTGGGCAGGCAACATGTTTCAGTTTGAAAACAGACTTCACTGAAGTTCATGAGAGATTCATACCACCTGCTACAAAAATTATCTAAACATGGGCCTTTCCTGAAAAACAGGGTTGAATTTTGTTTTCACAAAGATTAGTATAAATTATCTTCCTCTCGCTTGAAAATGGCGATCCACTAGTCTAGACTGCATAACTTGCTCTAGGAAAAAAAATAATTAACTTTTAATATAAAAAGAACTTCAGTTCTTCTATTAAGGTATTCAAGACAAGGAAGGGAATCAAAGAATACAAAGAAGCTTTTCAGCAAGTGTACTTTTTGTAGATTGTTTCCCATTTCTTAGTATGCAATCTCCTGTGATTTTCGATATTCATTCTATAACTTAAATATTAATCCACTGTTACACAATGCTCATTTTACATCAACAATATAAAAATATATGACTAGACATAATATCCCCCTGCAACCCAACTTTCGCACTCCTTTTTCCACAAAAAAGGTGAGGAATAGATACTTTTCCAAAGATTACCTGAAATATGAAATTAGTTTGTTATGGAATTCAATAAAGGGGGATAGGAACCAAAGGGCTGAAAACCAATATTCTCCTGGCTATTTCCTTTCCTCCATCACATTTTGAGGTGTCTTAATCACATGTTTATACAACAAAAACAGATAGAGAATGGGATGTAAGTAGCAAATTTCTAAGCCCCTCAAGAGCTCTATTTGTTAAAGTCAAAGTTTTCATTTCCACCCTAAACCCCACAGAATTGCTCTGAATTAAGCATGAAGAACCCCATGCAAATTCTTTCTAAACTGAGAGGTTATTACAATATGTACTGGCTCATTTTCCAAAGGGTCTGAAGTTTAAATCTGCATATAATACACTACAACACTCTTTCCAGAAGCGGAAAAGTTATGGATATCATTACATACATTCAATCTGGAGATGTTTGTTGGGATAGCAATGTCTGCTTTCATGTCAACATTTAACTCCTTTCCTGTTCCTTAATTAGAAAGCAGTATTTAAGTAATAGGTGAGCTAGTTAATCTTTGAGAATGCCAGAACAAGAGAAAAGTGAACAGTTGTCATACTATGAATAAATAATAGTGCAGCAAATCAGGATCATCCTTGGGATCAACATGGCCATAGAGGTACATGCCACATTTTTGTTGCAGTTTAAACTATCTAAACATTACATAATGTAGCAGCCTTAAAATGTATATCAAGCAAAATAACCACACCTATAATAGAGGCTGCATACAAAAACCTGTAATGTCTATTAGTCAAACTGCACTACACTAAAATCAGCAGAGCAGACTACATGATTAATTGAAGCAATAATTAATGAATTCAACCTGTACTTAAAATGCAAAGTACTGAAGTGCAGTCCAATCTTGTGCTGAAGGCTGATGTAGTAGAGCCATCTTTTAAATAGGCAGGAGGTAGAGTAAGAAAGTCTGATTTGAATCACAATGACTACATTCAATTAAAGGTTACCTATCCAACACCATCCACATAGGGCAACTTTAATGTTGCGTCTTCCTTCTCAATCCAAAGTATTTAATTTCTGGCCTTATGTCATATACCTGAAGAACAGTCCTTCTGAGGACAAAAGCTGTGAAGGAACATAATATAGTAGGCCTACTATAACTATTAAACTAGGGAAGGTCTTCATTGAAAGTCAGTTTCTGCATCAGTTTATACAGGAATTTGCTGTGAATCTTATACCAGCCCTGGGTTCTGGAGTAACTTTGGCTGTAATATCACACTACATAAGGTCACATGCATCCAATTTTCAGGTTGCCACTTACCTGGCTTACAGCAACAGTGGTGTTTCATCTATCTAACAAGAGATTAAGTTAATATCATTTAGGTTGTGGTTTAGGGTTTGTGTTTGGTTTTTTGGTTTGTTGTTTTTGTTTTATTTTGTTGGGGGGTTTTTTGTTGGGTTTTTTTTGTTTGTCTTTTTTTTTTTTTTTNTTTTTTTTTTTAAAAGGCGGGTAAGGGACTTCAGTCAGTGATTTAGAAATCCTTTGGGAATAAAGAGAGATTCTAGGCTGAAACTCTGAATCACCAGCCTCTGAATTTGCAGTCAATAGCATGTTCTAGAATTGCAATGCCTCTGTAACAATTCCCCAGTGAACTGCAAATCATAATCTTCCCCTACTTCCTTTATAGGTAAAGTCCCCCAAAATTACCTCTCACGGGTTTTGTGGAAAACAGGCTTTTATAGATTCCTTCTGGCCATATGGCAAGACTGAGGAAGCTCAGATAGAATCAACTCTCCTTCTGTCCCAACCCTCCCTAATTAAACTTGAAAGCCCTCACCAGCGGCAATGCTGTTTTGAAAAAAAGGCAGAAAACATACAGTAACGTTTACCTCTGTAAGGCTACAAGTGTTTTCCCTTACTCTTCATGACACAAGAGACTCATTGTAGCAACATCACAAGCAAATCATGAATTGAAAATTAAGTTGTCCATCTCTATTGTCCTAAGGAACAAAGGATTGAAGTCTTTAGATTCAGTCACTATTAATATTAATTGATTATAAAGACTGTAACATTAAAAATGCTCTCTGTAGTGTATGGGAAAGACATATTAAAAAAATTAAGTTCAGCATTCTAGTTTGGATTATGTTATACTGCTTCTTAGCTGTGATTCAAGCTCTCCCTGAATTAACATCAACAGAAGAATTCCTTCTAGCAGCAGCAATTCACAAGCATTCTTGGGGAAACTATGCAGTACAGAGAGAATAAGTATTTTCCTCTCTGAGTTTTTATCTTTCCAAGTTTGATTCACTGATGACTGGTTAAGTATAATCATAGTTTTGGAGACATAAAAATACATATTTAATTAAAGAAAGCTGTTAAAGGGCAGAAGCAGAAATTGAGATTATTTCTTTTTTTTTTTTTTTTAATCAGTTTGGAATATTATACCAATCTTCAACGACGTTATGTTATACATAGTATCGAAATCAGGTGTCTCAGCTTTGTGCATGAGAGAACTCAAAGAATTTAGGAACATAAATTCCATTCACTGATTATCACAGAATTCACTTTCTGAGGACTCTCCATGCAGCAGTTGTGAGAATTAAATTTTCTACGGATTAGTCATTCAGAATTAAAGCAGGCCCTTCCAAAAAAGTTACATTTCCTCACTTTTTATCAATATCCTCAATTCTGTATAAGAACTTCCCTGGAGAACTTTTAGGCCTTTTTTAAAAAAAAGTAATACACTCAAGTAACTTTTGTTGATCTGCTTGAGGCACATATCAATTGGTCACTACAAATTTTAAAAGGGTTTGGTTTACCTTGCTCGTAAACAAGCTACTTGATAAATAGCTATGTCAGTTATCTCAATGTAAGTCTTTACGGTTTAAAAAGTAGTAAATTCTGGGTGAAGGTCTCTAACTGGAACTGCGACTGAATTTTGCCAACAAGTATTGAACAGAAGCAGCTGATTTTATATATAAATAATAGGAAAAATGAAAAGCCACTTTTATACCTTACATTGCATTTGTTAATTTAATTATCTACATAATTTAATTCCTGTTATTTTATAAACTAATTGGTTCTGGTTTCAGAACTAAGAGTGAAACAGATTTCTAGAAAGAAGGGAGCAAATCAGAAAAAGTTTCAATGAGCTTCACATTCTACTAAGTGGGACATCAAATACGGGGATAAGAATTCTAAGCCAGCACACTTTTTAATCAGCCTATACTGGACAATAACCGAAATTTACTCTTCAAACACTTAACATTTAAAAAAAATTAACTTACATAACTCAAACTATGCATATTGCATTACTACTTTTTATCCAGAACTATGCTTTAGCTGAAAATAAGCATGTCAGTTCACTTACGCATTATCTTTGTTTAAATAACCTGGGGGTTTTTTTAGGGAATAAGGTAAAAATGAAACCAGTTCACATTCAAGCTTTAAATATGGATAATTGCCATTATGAGATCCAGGTTCTACTTGATCTCTGGGCTTTAGTATGATATTACAAGACTATCTCTGTGCCCATTCATGGCCTTCACAGCGAAACATAGGCATGTAGAATATCTAACTGTAGCAATGAGTTACTGCAAGCAATTCTACCTTAAAAAACAAAATCGAAAACAAATAAAAACAACCTCTTTTTTCTGTTCTATATATCACACAGTGATTGCTTGTCTCAAACACTGAAAGCATTTATTTACCTGACTGATAACACAATATCTATTTTTGCAATGTTCTCTAACTTGGCAATAGAGGAATATATGCCTACATACAAAAGAGAGAACAAGAATTTTCTTTATTGATTTTGCAGATATTTGAGAGAACGCCATTGCATTGCAACTGGCCCTGTTTCAGTTAAGTGAATGTACCTGTTAAATTAATCAAAAGAGAATTATATTTTTGTTGAACTGGGTTCTGCTTTACTTATCCCCACGAGGAAATTGTGTGAATATTGCACTTAGCACCTTTGGAAAAGTTTATTTGAATACAGCTTGTTTTCCTGCATGAAGAAGTGTGCTTCAACTCCTAGGTTTTTAGGATGTTTTGTTTTGTTTTCTTCCCTGTTTCTTAAAAGCAAAGCTGTCATAACACTGAGGGACACACTTGACCGAAGAGACCCACCTTCCCCTTCAGAATCGACTGTCTAGAAAGCATATACCAAGGATAACAGGTACTGACAGCATCTGATGCTATACCTGGCCCCTAATTATCAGTGTATTAATACTTTATCCATTTTAGTAATATGTCACAAGGGAAAAAAGTGTAAGAGCAAAATGCTAAGGATGCTAGATTGCGGCCAAATGTTAGACAGCCTTCTATGAAGCTTATTATCAACTTGCACTTGTAAAGACTAGTCTACAGAGTAAGAAGCCCTCAGCTCACGGTTAGTTCAGTTAATACATGCCTCAGCTACTCACAGAGCAAATTTACTTAAGTGGTCTTCCCATAAACAATGATTTACTGTTGGGCCATGTGTTAACTTAGTAGCCAAATTTTTTGTGATATTAAAAGAATTCATAGTTAGCTATGGTTACCTGTCAGTTGTACAATAAATGAGAGATTAATTCTACTTGTCTACCATTTTTCCTTTAGCCACCTGAAAAGCACAACCCTATCAAGAGGAGAAAAAAACAAAAGCTGTTCACATATTATACATGCTATTTCTAAAGCACTGAAATATGCAGTGCCTTTCATCTAAGCAAGTGCAAAGTACTAATTATTTTTATAACATTCATACATGCACTGCAAGTATACATTATTAATAAGATGGAAGAATAAATCACTTTGATATGAAGCAGCATGTTAGCATTAGGCTAAAAGAAGCATGTCTTTATAACAGACTTGTTGCACAAAAAATTTAGTCCTCTACTTGCTTTGACCTGCAGGCAGCTGAAAACACCCCAGTGTTTTAGGAGTGATTCTACCTGCTAATTACGTCCAACCCCCAAGCATTTTAACTTATTACCCTTTCCCACAGGAAGTCTGACCTATTCAAGTTCACTCTACTCCTAATCCTGAGTTGTGTACTCATCAATACTGAGTAGTATCACACTAACTGTAGCATATTTTACTGAAAGAAAATAAGGTTCTTGGTGTCTGGTCTGTAATAAGCACATTGACATGCAGTACTTCAGTACATCAGGTAAGATATTTCTCTACAGGCATTTGACCCTTCTGCCACTTAAAGGTGTCTTTGTATATACAGGGGAAATTATCTAGTTGAATTATTCCTCCTGATTTATTTCATGAAATAGCATCTCTTCTCTACCCAGACTACCTCAGTGTATATTTAAGAAGTCTGCTCATTTCCTGATTTACAGAAACATGTCATATGGATATTGATTCAACTTTTCAATGCTTAAGCAAGTCCCTTACTATTTCATTGTTCGCAATTTTTCACTGTTCCTACTGATCAATTGTCCTTTTATGAAGTGCCTCAGATGAGGCAACTGACAGGGGCACAGAGTAGCAATTAAGTTAATTTCTTACATTAATTCATGTAAAAGTTTTCTAGTGGACAAAAACTTAAAAAACAGTTAAGTGTCTAAGGGGACAACACTTCAGTGAAGGTTTATTCTGTGCAAAGCTAAATTTCCAAATTCTGTTTATTTTGCTATCTCCTCACCACATAACTGTAGACTATTTTTCAATATCCAAAAGTGTAAAAACCCCCAAACTTTTAATCTTTATTTCTTTCCTAAAGCACATGGAATATGAGAAACCATTGTAACATGGTGAGAAACCATTACAATGCCTCACAAATAAACAAAACAGCTGTTCAGTGTATAGTGCATATTCAGAGGTTTTGTAAAGTTCTTCCTAAGGCAAGAACAACAGGCTTCTTTCATCATTATATCCCTTGAACATCTCTCCCACATACTCTTAGAAAGCTACCCAGAATTTCCTTTTATTATTTATTTCTACCAGCCGCACTGTTGATCAGATCGATGGGTTTCACTGAAAGGAAGATTTTTCAGAGGGTTCATGGAAATAACAGGTCTATTTACTGGTGTTCTTGCACCACCCACCTCAAAATGTGAGTACAATTGTACAAGTTATAAAAACAAATGCTAAAAACTGATGCCTTAACTTTCCTGCTCATTTTATATGTCTGTGCTCAGCAAAGGAAATACAGGTATTATGGGAAGGACTCGCCCTCTTATTTCCATATGTGACAGGCAGTAGGAGGGCAAAGGAATTTCTTTTACTCCTTCTTTTACCTTTGCATGGGCTGAAAGTGCAAGCCCATGGCCTACTATACGATCCCCATTTACAGTCCACTTAACAGAGCCCTATCAAACTGTAACACGTGTTAGAAAGAACGCACTTTCCAGGCGGGTTCTAGAACTAATAAAATAAGCTCAATTTTCACTGCTGTCTAACAATGTTTCTTCTATGTTTGGTCTATTTTAAGCTTTTAGTCCATAGCCTTCTCTATGTCCTTCAAAGTCCTGCTAGCTCTAACTGCATGAGCTGAAGGCTAACATTTTCAGTCTTCAGCTATGAAAGTTTGCAGAAAAGTCCTATTGTTCAATTTCATCATCCAGATCTCTAAAGTTAACTTTCACATTGTCAAGAATGCATTTACAGAGCATATTTCAGACATGACAAAGTTTATTAGGAAAGAATTTTCAAAGCATCAAGTTTCAAAGTGATAATTGTATTTACTTAATTTATATTTATAAAGCAACATATTGTATCTTACAAAGGTATGTCCTGTTTAAGTAATGTTATTACACTGCTGTAATTACCCTTAAGAAACTTAAACAATCCAAGATGTGGTATTGCCTTTAGGCAAATGAGCAAACACGTCAAAGAATATTAAGCATAATATTTTAAATAGGATTTGGAATAGCACTGCATACCTGTTGAACACGGATAAGTGACGATGCCAGAATTACTGACTGCAAACATTTCTCTCTATGAAAGGCCTCACTACTCCATTTCTCTTCACATTTCAGATCAAATAAATTAGTCCAATCCTAAAGCACGTGGGTTTGTTCCCACTTCTGTTCTACTTAGCCTCTAGATTTACTTTTAATTTTCACAGATCAACACTTTCAATCAGCCTGTGACAAGCAGATTGCTAATGCATTTCCTCACTGTCAGACTTCTTGGCTCTTGGTGCTTTGCACAATACTGTAAAGGCCCAGAGACAGTATATAAGATTTATACAAATAAATGCTGAAACATGAAGTAAAAGCAGCATCTTGGAATACTGCCTCTGGCCCTATTTCAGCACTACTTTTGTTGGAAATCTGTATTTTAGAACTACTTCAATTAAGCTTAGTTTTTAAACTAAAAATGTTTAACAGGGACAAAGCTGGTGTAGTGAAAGAGCTTTCTGAAGACATGTGGTGCCTTGTTATTTTAGAGTTCATCCAAGTCTCATTCAATTCCTATGTAAATAAAAGGCAAAAGTGCCTTATATTTTTTCCTTATGTAGATAGCAGCACTATTTTTCTTATTTTAGAAGTGACAGTTTTATTAATTTACTTTTAAGCTTTTCACTTTAGCTGTCAAGCATAGAATCAGTTTAAAATGTACTTTGATAACATTTCCATCTAATTTTTGAGTCTTTTTATAAATACTAGTTAATACATTATTTATTTATGAAGCATTAGCAAGGAACTTTAGATCTGCATTCTTTTACTGAGAGGCAGTCAAAGCAGAACCAAAGAATAAAGAAGTGAACTGAGGTTCTTTTAAAGTTTCAGTAATGTAATCAGAAAAACACCAAGACAGAGACATTGGTATTCACAAATAGAGAAAAAAAAATAAAGTAACTGAACTGCAATTCTCTTCCTAAATCCAATCTGAAGGAGCAGTCCCAGTTTCAACAACTATCCCATTGTTTTTACAATTGCCTTTTATAATACCCATCTTCATGCAGCTAACAGGCTTTATTCTTATTTTCAGGATGGAAAATGAAAAAGAATGCAATTTTCCAAAACAAAAACTATAACAGATATTTCAGCATTTATGAAAAATACTAAACTTACAGCTCTGAAGAAAGAGAGCACCTTGGGGCTTTTACAAAAAATAGTCTGTGTCCCCCTCCAGCCACTCCCCTCTCCCCTAACCACACCCAGACATTCTTGATTTTAGATCTTTGAATATTCATTTTATAACGTCAATGGACTTGTTGGCCTAAGTTATACTTGAACTAGCAATCTGTTTATTTTATAAGACTTTGATGAATTATCCTGTTATCACAATCTGGACCTTATAAAGATCATTTCACCTAAGAAAGAGCCTGGATCTCCAGACACCTATTTTAAACACTGTACTCTATGGTTCTAGACAATAAAGCAAGACACCAAAATCCCCATTCGAATAGAATGTTTGATTATTATATACTACAAGAGTCTGCTTAAATGCTCTTCTGAAGTAGCGTGATGACAAATAATACAGAACCCTCTTTCCAATATCCCTGTGGTTCTAAGGTAAAAGAAGTGTGACTTACAAGTTAAGGAAACTGATGCACTACCAACATTTCTCAGATATGCCACACTATTTTCAAAGCAGATTGGTAAATTACCTAAATAGGCCTTAATTCCACTGTATGTTTTCTCCCAGATGCAGAAAATTCTGACAATGTGGACTTTCATTGCCACAAAATGAATGGAGAATGGAAAAGAAAATATTCAAAAGATGCATGTTATCTACCTAAAACCTGCAGGCCACAAACTACCACAGGCAGCCACTGCAATAGCTTGACTGTTTGTGCTACGGTATAAACCCTCACTTCCCCAATAAAGCCCAGCAGTCCACATTACTGTTCTAAGACAAACAGAATTAAGAAACAGTTTCACAAGTCACTGAGGTGACTTTCAACATTACATTCCAGATCGACTCTGAAGAAAACTGAAACTCCAGGGATGCCTGGAGATGGACAGGCCTTATCTCAAATTAGCAAAAGCATACAAACAAAACTCAACACATAAGAATGGCACAGCATGGTCCAAAGGAAATAAATAAGGAGGGAAGAAGGGCTAAAACAAAACAAGGTCAAGACTGCAAATAGTTATTATTTTAACTTGTAAATAAAGAAAAAAAAAAAAAGTAAAGAAGGGATTATTGGCATAAGGAAGCGTAAGAAAAAATATTCTCGTGACAGAAAAGCATTGAGGATGTTGACATATTGTTTTCATATGTATAGCTCTATCTTAATTTGAATGAAATAAAATACTAAATGATAACACATTACTGCTGAGCAGATTTCTGAAATGAATGTACTACTAGATTAAAATGGCTAACAACATTTTTCTATTTACACTCAGCAATATTACACAAGCTGTTTATACTTTCAGATGATCTTCAATGCTCCATACACAGAAAAACATCTAAATCTACAAAGGTAACATTTTTGACCTAAAGAGCTCCTTAGGTGCAAGAACCTTCCTCCATTCTTAAGTAGTACTCTCTCTCCACAGAAAACTAGTAAAGATAGGTTAGCAGGATTCTACTCTGAAATGATTAATAAAAGACTAATGTAGATTCACTGTAAAAAAGTATGTTTATTGGGCAAAATAGTTGCATAAAGAAAACCAGTCCGACTATGGGGAGAACACAAGAAAAATGTTTACGTTTGGGAGTAGCTTAACAATTAACTCTGTAAACTATCACCCTTTGGAAATAAATACAAAATATTCTGGAAACACTTCTTTACAAAAGGTTGCACAATAAAAAAGAACTACTATTTACTACTCTATTTTTATACTGTTCTAAACATTAATAAACAACTATAACAACACAGTGTATTAATGGAATAGAAACTATTGTATAAATTAGGTAAGTGATTTACTGTATAATATGGCATTTGTTATATACTAAAGTAAAACCACCACAAATACACACAATAAACAGAAAATCCAGTAGACTAACAGACCAAAGTGAAACACGATAGAACTGCTGTGCTTAAATGTTAAAATACTTTGTATAGTAACTTCAGTGAAAATGAAAAATGTTGCTTCGTCCTAAAACCATCAATACCTGAAGAAAAGCTATTAGAAATCCACTAGAGCAAACAGGCCTCTGATAAAGCTGTAAGGTTGCTAGACCATCTAGAGAAACACATGAGGAGACAAGTGTGTTAAAAAAAAAAAAAAAGGAAGAGCCACTTTGCTATAATTACAGTACTAGTAACGAATTTTGACAAGCTTAAATGATAATTCTCAATAATAAAAATTGCAAAGATTCAGAAATAAACCATTTTTATAGTCAATACTATCTCTGGAACAAAGTAGTGCTTCAGTTTCTGCAACAGAACTGCTGCCTATTTTTATCCTCTCTCAAAGACTAGTGAGCTTCATTTTAAAAAAGCACACATATAGGAAATAACGTGAGAATCACATTAAACCTCAATATTTGATTTTTACCATAAAAGAGTAATAGATTTGGCTGTTAAGGATTTCCAAGTCACAAAAGCCCCCTCGTACCACATAGAGCACATACTAATCCTTTTAATCTTTTATAAAGTATTTCTGCAATCACTGTAGCTATACTATAATGCTTATACTCTAGTAAAGTCTGTTGTTAAGACACATTAAGTATCTCAATGTTCAGAAGCAAGTTTAGTTCTGGGGCCCTTCCTCATTCTTGGGCTAGCAAACAATGGAATTAACAAATACTTCAAACAACTTCATCATAAAATAGCTTCATTAAAGTTTTTATCTTGAATAACGTAAGTAAGTATTTAAACTTATGCAAATATTTGAAAAACAGGACCTGAACCACTTGGTTCTAAACTCTAATCTGAATAGTTAATATTTTACAAATGGAAAAGTAACAGTTCAGAAGATGACTATTAAAGAGCTTATACAAAAAGGTGAGGAACACACCCAAGAAACAGATTTTTTTGAACTAAAGATATCAAATATGAACTGAAGATTATCAAATATGTTGTTAAACATGTTCCATTAATACACATACACAAATAGCTACTCATAGTTTATAAAAAAGAAGTAGTATTAAAGACTTGGCATTACAGAACTAGTAAAACACCTGTATCTCCCACCAAGGCAGTAGTGTTTCATTACAACTACAAAACTTACTTTAAGAAACAAAACTAAATGTTACCTCTAAACCACAGTTTTCCTACCTGAAAGCAAGCCTAGTAAAGAAGCAGAAACTACATCTGTGACACCCTGTAAAGACTTAAAAATCTACCAACTGCTGCCTCAGTAGTTCAGTCACTATTGCTTTGTACACCTGGATTTCCACCCAGCTGTGTAGATCTGTGTTAAGCGTTACTTAATTTGACATCCAATGTTCTTTGCAGCTGTGCCTTATTAGAGTACTGGGGGCTCAGGCCCTTTGGTATAGGAAGACTATGGTGGAGACATAGTTTATTGAATGTTTTCCAACTTCAGAGCTTTTAAAGGCTGTAAAATTGGGTAAGTTTTGTGAAGTTGTAGAGATCAAGGTAGTTTGGGTTTTATTATAAATTTCGTAGTTGTACTTTGCATTTGTTTCTAGATTGTCTAAGAACAATTCTGGATTACATGCAAGTAATGTTTCTAGGTGGAGATTTTGGGTACTTGTTACAGAGAAATTTAGATAAACAATACTTATGAGAACAAAAGGGTTATAATGAGAGCAAATAGATTCCTTAAAGCAAAGAAGCCCTGTTGTTGTCACGTAGTACGTGGAAAGTGCTTTTGTTCTTTTTTTTTTTTTCAATTTGCTGTTGAAGAAGGAAGAGTATATACTTTGCACAAAACATTTCAATATCTGTTGTGCTGCAGAATCTGGGTGAATACTTTAATCATAATTTACAGCTCAGGCCAGACCTCGAAAGTAATTAAATATTCAGGTAGTGAGGCAAATGCTGAAGAGCTCTAACTCATTCCCACAAGGGATTTGCTTTAGCTAGCTCAATGTTAACTTGGATATTTTAAGTACTGCACTGCTGATGCTCTTTGAAGGAGAACTACTGACTACAATGGTTTTGAGAATAACATAGAAAATTTCTGTTCCAACTTTATATTTTATATGCTTTAGACCTTCTTTAGAAGACATACACCCTAGAACTTCTCAAACTACTCAATACTTCACTAGGTCATAGATTGGAATCAGGGTTGTTCAGCAATGTTAAAATTGTTCTGATCAGTGACAATAATCTTCATTGTTAGATATCTAATTTTCTCTTAGCAGAGCTAGTAAGTTAGGAATTAAATTTTGAGGAAATGTAGTGGTTCTTGAAATTCGAGTGATTGTTTTCTTTTGGGATTCAAGACTAAAATCTAATTAAAGTCCTTCTGTCAAAGTTTACTTATTTTAGTCCTACAGAACAAAGTTACTTTGGTCAAGTTTTGTCACTCAAACCATAACTTAGAGTTTTTACTTTCTATATGATACAGCTATGAACATCCAAGGAATCTAAAATTTAAGAGGCCTTCCTAGTCACATAACCTTCAAATATAAACCTTGTCCTTACACGACATTTGATGGTTTCTTTGCTTATAATAAGATTTTATAACCTTGTTAGCCTTAGCCTTATAAGAAAGGTAGCAGGTTAGGCAGAATTCTAGCTTGAATTTGGATAGGTTGAGAACTTTGGAAAGTTCACCTCCAAGAAAGCCATGAAAAGGGAAGAAAGCCAGTTATAAAGATTATTGGGATGCAGAATAAAATGTGATGCATAGAAAAACAATGACAGGCTAAACAGTCAGGAATATTTACATAGTTTCTTTTGAAGGCCTTTTGCTCTGCTGTAGGTCACTTGGATGAATTTATGGCTACCAGTGCTTAATTCTGCCTAAATATCAGCTGTGCTTACTACTAGGCTGGACAACTTCTTGGGTGGTGAGAAAAATAACAATTTAGTCGGTGCTTTTCTTGTCACCATTAAACTATTGTTATTTCATCATAACTTTAGGAACTATGGCTTCTGTTTATTTTCTTCTCAGCTGAGACAAAAAACGAAAACCCCAATTGCTCTCTATTTTTATCACACTTACAACACAGAGTTCCAAAAATATTATTTGCAGTGGCTATGTTATTGAAACTGGCTGGGTTCTGCAGATTTTATTACTATGTGCAAATGTACAAACTGGTAATCCTGGCTCATGCCCGTATCTGCATCTCCTGTTCAGCAAGTTTTGTACATGCTCAGTGGCTGGCTCTTACGCCTCACAGATGAGGTAACTGTTCAGCTTGTTCTATAGCCCATCTTTTGGCAATAACATTAATATCCATTTCTGCTTGCTACCTATTTAGCAGTTTTCACAAAAAGTTTAATAGCTTTTACACCTTTTTCCTGGTGGCTGGTTTCTTCAGAAAACAGTAGGTATTTAAATTTTTCAAATTCATATGATTATGCTCCAAAGATTTTTTCAAAGGTATTAAAAATCAGAAATTCAGTCTAATGAAACAGTTGTCTAAGTATAGTGCTTTAGAAAACTAGATTATTCTTCTTACCAAAATACAAGAGAATGGTCAACTAATGCTGTATCATTGGTGGTTTAACTTTTTTTTTTTTTTAAACCATAGAAAACTGAAATTTACAGAAATGTTCCTGAAAATGGCACAAATAGCAATCATTCTTCACTTGCTCTGCAATATATCAGTGGTTTTAAATGGGCTTGTCTTTTGCCACTGCAGCATATTACTTATTTACTGGATATTCAGGATATACCATAAAACTCCCTTTCGGCTCCAGAAA
This sequence comes from Aramus guarauna, assembly GCA_013400195.1. Classification (NCBI taxonomy): domain Eukaryota; kingdom Metazoa; phylum Chordata; class Aves; order Gruiformes; family Aramidae; genus Aramus; species Aramus guarauna. Next base: position 57,235 of record VXBL01007380.1, read on the forward strand.
GAGGGGAAATGACATACATAGGTGATATTATATAACTGTTTAGAAGTTCCTAGTAATGTTGTTATGGTCTAGAATCCATTACAAATTTTTCTGCATGCTTTCTTATCTTCTAAAGGAAAGAACCCACTCCTTTCCCCATGATTCAGACACAGGACTTTGGAGTCTCACCCAAATAGCATGCAAGTGTTCGCTTACACGGTTAGCCCAGTCTCTTAACTACTGAATGAGTTTTGACTTTTGTTCTACGGGCTCCCCATCAGTGCTCAATCGTTGAAGGGCGCTGTACTTCCCCCTTGTGCGGCTCGGCCCTCAGAAGAAACCCAGCCTGCGAGAATCCTGCCCGTGCTGTGTGCGAGTGACCTCTTCAGCCAAGGCAGCGTCATTACAGAAGGGTCACGGTGCAGAATTGTATTGACTTCCAAAATGAATAGTTTTTGGAGGTACAGCTGCCATATTTTTCCTCTCTTGAAGATCCACAATTAAATGGAGACTAAAGGGGAAATGTATTTTTAGTGGGAACTTTGGAAAAGTAACTTTTTGTTAGTAAGTAATAAGTCTCTTATATTCACAAATTTGTGTGCTGTTGCCAGATGGAGAATTATTAATAATTATCGAATAAAACCAATTCGAGGGTGGATCATGAAAGTGTTTTATATTGACTGTCAAGGAGCTTTGCAAGACACTGAGAAGTTGGCATGAAGCATATTTACTGCAATCCAACAATGGCTGTATCTGCAGACTATTAACATAGCACAATTATGCAAAATTCACAAATTAATTGATACTGATGAGATTACTTAAAAGTATACTTGACTTGAAAATCATCTACTACTACATCAGCAGTTTTTCTCATGACTCATTCTGCTTAATGATTAAGATTTGCCTTCTCATTTAATGATTCTGCAAGAGTTAAGATTCAGAAAAGCAGAGATTATACTAACATTTAAAGAACATAAAGCTTTTTCCTATATTTCTTGTAAACATCTTGATATAAGCAGCCTCTGAAATAAATACAACAATGATGTAAAAGACCCAAGCAAAAAATACTCCATAGCTTGTACACAACTTCCTAGTTCAGTTGATATTTATGTACAGTTCTGGAGTCATATCACTGAAGTAAAGACTGATGTTCTGCCAGATAAAATAAGAGCAACAAGATACTAAAGCATTACAACAGTGCATCTTTGCTATTAAAACACTGAAATCTCACTCCTGCTGTCAAATTCACCTAAACTATCTATGCTGTATTTCATAAAAGAAATCAACAATTTATAATCAGTTCTGAACAGAACCGTACTTGTGCTATGTGAGTCTGATGCAACCAGTGAGCTGCGTTTTTTTTGTTTTGATTTCTTTTTTTCCTGTGTTATGGAAGTAAATGCCTGTTGTAGGCTCTATGTAGTGGATATTTAGTGATTCCGGTTTTAGAGATCCTCCACATCTGTGTGCTGCCTATTCTAAGATCATTTTCACCCCACAAAATATATTCTCAGTAACTTGGTAGGACTGACATATGTGTTGAAGTGTAATGCGGTAAAAACCTTGAAGTGATGGTGGTAAAAACATTCAAACCAACAGAAACAGTGTTTCATTGCAGTAAAACAGTATTGTCTACAGACTGACTCTTGCTGACCTTAACAGTCTTAGTAATGACTTAATAGTATCCTATAACAAATACACTTTGTGACTCTTGCTTTCTTAGCAAGAAACTTTGTATAAAAGTTTGCTATTCAAGTTATGGAAGTATGGATGTTTTCAAAATTCAAATACTAGGAAAACTAAGTTTTGCCTTTGAGGCAATATGTATCATGGGAGTTCTCACCTGTAGGAAAAACAGTTTAGGGGTTTTTTTCCTTCTAGTTGCATTACCTGTGGATATGAGTTGGCAGAGCAATTTTCTCCCTGTGCCATCCATTGGCATACAGAGGGAGGAATGGGTGGAATTCAACTCACCTATCACAACAAGCTAAGAATGAAGCGTTCAGTCAGAATATTTGCCTTAAGTTCTTGTCAACATACCAAGTGACTCTTGGTAGATGTCCTTCTTTCTAGTGACTGCAGATGGGGTCTAGGGTGATTTGATGGGGTTAAATATCTAACGTACAGATGGGTAAAATTAGGTGAAGAGGTCTTCAGTAATAATTAATAGTAAATCTTTTTTCCTTAAGTGTGGTCCCTCTGTCTGTTGTTACTACTCTATTTTACAACTCGAAAGTATCAGTAACAGTATGTTAGCTGTCCTATTACCTAAACCACCACCACCAACAAAATAATTGCTAAAAGTTAACAGCTTCTGTTGCCCTAGTGTCCACATCAGTACCACAACATTTTAGTGAGGGGGAAGGAAGAATCCAAGAGAAGAAACACAAGAAGGAGGATTCCCTTGGCTGTCATAATAGTGTGACTTCTACAATTCCCCTTTCCTGCTTCATGGAAGTCTGAAGGAGAATGAACAACTGGAAGGCTTTTGCACCCATAATTGTGATTCCTGTCCTTTTTTCCCAGCAGATATTAAAAAAGCCCAAACAAAAACCAACTACCAAACAACTATTAATGACATGACATGGCTGTCACATTGCATGATGTGTTACAATTATTTTTTTGGGGTAAGCTTCCTGACCTGTTGGCAACGCTCATGATGTAATTCCTTTGTTTAGCATACTTAGTTCCACAGCTTGTCTTGGTTTAGTAGCTCAGTTGGCTTCAGTTTGTAGGACAATCTAAGCTTGAGTACATAAACAATGTACTCGGTGTGCTGAAGTACAAATTTTTCCACTTGGTATAGAAGAACAACTGAATATACTTGATGTCTCTATAAATGATCTTTTGACCTTATAAAAATATCAGTGTCTTGATATTCAGCTTGTCTGGGATACATTTTCACTGAAGACTCAGATGAGGGTAAAGGCCTTTACTTTTATGCTTTGTCATTGAATGAAAGCAAATGCACATAAATGTCACCATGAAGTATCAAAATAAGTTTTGAAGTGGGGAACACCTTAATGTCTTCTGGAAATGTCTTAGACCAGAGTCACGCAGAACATTGTTAGAGCCAATTGTTTCTAATTTTGCCATGTGGCTCTTGAATCAAGAACTTCATTTCCCAAGCAGAAAACAATGACACACTCTAGAGAACTAAATAGGTCAGAATCTGTTATTCCATGTGCATGATCCACTGTACTTACGTGACTATCTCTAAGCAGCTCCACTGTGATACCTGTCCTTAGGCATCTTCCACAATCAGAAGATGACATCTGGTGACTTAGTTAAAAAGCATGAGCTTACCTGACATTGGGGATTGGGTTGCCAGTCACTCTGCACTCCAGCAATACTTTGTTTCCTTCAGCAACTTCCTGGCTCCGGAGCTTCTGAGTGAATTGAGGTGGTGAAGATTGATTCTCTTCCATGTTGATGAAGGGGTTGCAGAGGACCATTTCACTCTCAGTGATGCTCTCTCTTTCAGTAAAGTGTTCTCCATTCAGATTAACCCCAGGTAGTTTTGCCTCAGGCTCAGTCTCTTTATGTGACTTGTCAAACTCCTGGTTCACTGAGGTACTTACAGCTAGTTGTTTCTTTTTAGGAGACAGGTATCCACTGTCTGGAGAAGAAGAGTCCCCATCAGGACTTCGGCCTCTTGCCTTTGCTGCCTGTCTAAATATAGATGACAATTCCTCTATGAATGTGGCAGCTTTATCACACAGCTTGTTCCTGAAAGGAACTTCTCCCTGGGATGCCGATTCAGACTTTGGGCTTATCTTAGGCACACCTGAACCATCCTTCTCTGAATGTTTCAGGCTTCTAATGAAGCTGGGACTAGCAGTTAGCAAAGGTGAGGTGCTTGCTTGCTTCCTGGGAACTGTGACAAAACTACTTGCTGTTTGAGGTGCAGTTGATTGCTCTTTCTGATTTCCTGGGAGAAAGTGACTTGCAGCAGATGAAGTCAGACTGCTTGCTTGAGGCTTCTGTAAAACGTCTTGCTCATGCAATTTGGTATTCCTGAAAGAAGGATTTTCTGAAGTACTAGAAAGAGAGGTGTAGAAACAATGAGTAAACTCTGGTGCTGCATTCTGATCCTCCTTCATGGAATTGGCAATGGCTTCCTGAGCTATGTCAAGGCTCTTGCATAACTCCTCCTGGGTAAGGAAAGCAGAAAGTTCATTTGAAAATTCCCCATTCTGTACGTCTGACAGAGAATCACAGAAAAAGTCACGGTAGGATGAAGCTTCTGACATATTTTCAGGATGTTCCTTATTGGTGCCTCTCTCTGCACAGTAAGCCTCCTTCAGCATTAAAGAAAGAGGCAATGCCTGGCCACAGCTTCTGTCTTGCATCCTGGAAGACACAAATACAACTCCTTAACAAAAAAATCCTTGTCAATAAAAAAAAAACAAAAAACAAAACCCTGTTATCTTCTGGTTGTCCTAAGCTAGACACAAAACTGGAAGATGAGCAGAACCCAATGGTGCATGAAATACTGTAAACCTTGGTTTCTGTCAGAATGGGCCAGGGCTGCAAATTGTCTAGGTGGAAATGAGATTACTTAAGAGACATTCTTCTCATGTGTCTTCCTTCAGAACTATAAAGACATCCTTTGTACATTGCCTAGCACAAGCTCAATTCCACTGACCAGAGTGATTTGTTATTTCACATCTGATTACTTCACATCAATGTTATTACCCTTTTTCTGGTTTTAGGCTTACAATGATTTGGGGACTATATTTACTTTTCTCTTACCTGTAAACTGCCTTCCAGGCACTAAACCATCAAATTCCAAGAGGAAAACACTGTTCTAGTTGAAACCATTATGAGAATCTACACAAGGATATTTGGATTAGAAATTCCAAGTTATCCTTTCTGTTTAATGTTGATAATATGTTTAATATTATTTTATTTCTTTTGTCAACATTTTTAAATAGTTACCTTTCAATACACTATAGTAGCACTTTTCTCAACACTGACAAGTGGAATATCAAACTACCACATGCTAAAAGTAAAACACTAAGGAAATAGATTTCACAACCTATGTATCATCCTGCACCATGTAAGTGTATAATGTATATTCTGTACCAGTTACACAAAATACAGAAGCATCTATATGTCTCCAGTTTTCCCACATTTTTAAAATGAGGATGAGCATTCTCTGTCTCTGTAAAGCCAGCAAGAAACAAGATATCAGGGAAAATGCTCTCTTCCCAAGTGAAGGATCTGCTTGAAACTCTCATTATTGAAATTTATTTGTCCTGCGGGTCACTAGATTGCGGGTCATCTGATCTTAATTGTTGCTTCTGCAAACCATTAAGTTGAATGTAATTTTTTTTAGTAACCCTTGAAAGTTCACTACTTCTTCAAATAATTTCTATGAGATTCATTCTGCACAAGATTTTTAGAAATATATGTCCTCTTAATGGTCCAAACTATTTCTCCACTGATAGACAGGGGATGGACTCGGATGTATGTTACATCAGCTTGTGTAAGATCCAATTACCTTTAGTCACTTCACCAGGGCTTACCCAGCATGTAGTCACTAACTGACTTATAGGTTATTGGAATTCTTGGCCTGGCATACACATCTCTTGATATGCCTGCTTGTCTTGCCAATAGATCACAACTCAACACATAAAAGAGAAGTATAAGGGAACAAAAGCATTTTAGGTTTTGATATATGTTTTTACAGAATATAGCGATAGGCTTATTCTTTGCTGGGATTACATCTTTCTTTCTTTTTATCTGTGTTTACGAGGCAACAAATTTAGCAACCATGCCAGTCTCTTGTCAACAAAATCTAAAAATGTATATACAGTATAACTGACTACTACATAGCAGCTTTAAAGAATGAATCTGAGAAGCCAAGCAAACAGTTGGTCTAGAGGCTCAGCTGTTAAGGCATAAACTGGATGAATGCCAGGGAACCAAGAGTTAAACCTGGAGAGTTTATGTCTCCTTAATCTTAGTTATTTTTTAAAACTTTGTATTCAAACGGACAAAGGTACTAGTTTACTATTTAGATAACTTGTAAATACCTGTGCTTCAAGTGATATCTTTATTTAAATCTGATTCATATTGGTTCCTAGCTGGCTCACATCTCAAAGTGATATATTACATACTCAGATAAACTTCTCTGATTTCCAACACCAAGCTGCTCCAGCATTTCAATGGGTCATGGGTCAGAGGACAATTTCACCTATTGCCAGCCACCCAACACAATGATTAAAGAGAATGAATTATGAATTAGCATATCTCTTCCTAATATACAGTTTTATGCTGTTTTGTCACTCATTAGAAAAATATAATGGGTACATATGTCATACTTTTCAAACCCAATGTCTAAAATTTAGGTAAATCAATCTGTAGCTTGGTATTTAGATAAAGTCGATGAATTTAAACATATGCTGGTTATCGGCAAGTTCTAATGCTGATAAACCCTCCTTGGTGAGAAGATCTAGTGCCTAAAAATGGATTTATACATCTAGCTTTAGACAGCTGAGCGGAAGCTTCCAGTATAAAGCCTTTTTTTCAGCTACACTGTAATACATAAACCCACTATTCTTTTAGAGCAACTTGTAACCACAGCAAACTTGAGGTCAAGTATCGCTAACCCTATCAAGTAGCATATAAGATCATAATTAGAAATTTCAAATGCTATTTCTAGCTTCTCCAAGTTAGACTACAATGTATTTATAACAGTTTTTATCATCATTACTCATTGGGTAACCTGCAAAGCCATATACTATATCATTTAAAGACACAAACATAAAATACAATTTACATGCAGATCATTGTTTAGCTATACTTCCAGCATTATTACATATAAACTATTTATGAGTTCTATTTGCTATATATTTAAAAATTACTCACAAGTAAATATACATTTTAATATCATGCTGTTTAAATATTTATTCAGAAAATAATATAGATGCTCTAAGGAATAATATGGTAAGTAGTAAATTAAAAATGTACTGGATTACAATAATCTCAGAAAACATTTGAATAATTAATCAAATTAAGGTGTTCAAGACATAAATAATGAAATATGGAAACCCACAGAAAATCAAAGGACTCTCAAGGTAAGTATAAGCATCTGAATTTGCAGAATCTGTCCAATAAAAAATTGTTATTTAAAAAAATACGACCCAAAGCTAATCTGTTCAAAGGAATAATATGAAGGAAAAAAATGGATCTAATAAGATTTTTTTAAAAGAAAAAGGCACATATATTTCCTCTGAATTTTGAAATCCTGCAAAATCAGTCCCCAAAGCACAATAATTTAAATTTAGCAGAAAATATAAAACAGATCTTACAATGAACAGGCCAATATGAAGAGTCTCAAGTATAATTAATAGCAGGTAAAGTTGCTTTTTCCTTCTTTATTTAAGTAGGCTTAAAGCTGCTCCAGCTATTCACTAAAGATTGCTTGGTCCTCAGTAAGCATCGAGAAGACTGTGGCCTGTGTGTTACATCTGTCCTCTGGGACTATGTAATTCTTACCCCACTCATCTATATTTGGTAACTGAACTCATGTTTCAGCAGACTGCCGCTATCTGGAATTCCAGTAGAAGCAACGTTAGGCCTGGAAGTGGCACAAAGTTCTGTACACTTACTACTTGGAGATTCAGAGAAGTTAATCATTTAAATGAGAAATTTTTGTTGTATTTAACACAGTATTTTAGGCAGGTTTAAAATATTATTCTGGAATTCTAGGATGTGATTTTTGCTCATTAAAGGGCCTACCTCCAGAAGTCATAGAAAACACAGTGTGTGAAAGTTAATTTTTTTAAAAATAATTTCATTCTACAGCATTTTGTCTTAACAGATTTTTAATTTTTAAAGAAGATTAACTAATTTTATGACAATAAATAAGTGGCTTTTTTTTTTTAACTAATAGCTTGCTTGTATACCTCAAAATCCTCAAAGAAAACAACCCAGAGAATCATAGAATCATTTATATTGGAAAATACCCTTAAGATTTTGTTAAGTTATCAGCAGAAATTGTACATCTCTTTGTAATAATAGATAATTGTTACTCTGTAATCATATACTAGACTGTATAAATAAATTTACCTACTGAATTTTCTCATCTCAAATGAAGTAATCCTATCATCAGAAAAAGAAGTATCTCCCTCAGAAACAACACACAGAAAATCCTATGAAAACATGTATGCTTTAAAAAGACCCCACAGCTCTGACACATGTATTAACACTGAAACAATGAAAATGCACTTCTGGTTACTATAGCCTTATAGGGTGTAATGAGTAGCACAGTCCCTTACTGTCTTTACTAAGGAAGTACATTCATCTCATTAAGAACTCCTGTGAGAGTTTTGTCTGAAGGAAGAAAAATTTTCTGTCCAAGAGCATACTTGTGCCTTTTCAGGCACATCATTTCCTTTAATAGTCAGTGAAAGGAAGAAGTAAACATGAAAACTGCTGGTTTAATCTATAGACTTTGTCACATAATTTCCAGAAAGAAAAGCAGTGTGTGGGTAGGATGGCTTCTGCCAGATTGCAGCCTACTGGGAGTCAAATTCTCCAGAGCAGATAGGAGTAACTAGCTCCAAATAGGTGTTATAGACCTCTGTCCCTTCTGCCAGTGTCTATTATATCTGCTCCCTCATTTGAATTCATTTTGTGGACTGGTATTTGTTCTTAGCTCAAGGTCTTCTAGATATTGCCTTGCATTTCTTACTAAAGTTTATTCCTTATCGACAACGGAAGTACTGTGGACCCACTGTTGTGACAGAAGTGCACAAGACACTCATTAGCTCCCTGTTGGTCCCAGACCATCTTTATGTGTTGCCAAGTGCTGGTATCATACAGTTTATTTCAGCAATTAATACAGTATCTTTCTTTGCATCTTCATACAGGCAATTACTGTCCTCTATGCAGAGCTTCGACAGATTCACTGTTGGATTAGAAATACTTACTTCACAATGTATACACCTTTCTTATGATTTGGGGTCCTTACTATGTTGTAACAAAATTAAAAAAAAAGGATTTTATTTAATGTAATTTTACAGTAATTTCAGTGTGTCAAATAAACACAGAAGTGTCATTCTAAAAATTCCAGGATAAAAACTATACACAAAAACCAGAGCTGGTCATATAAGAGTTAACCACTGTACACCTAATTTTTAAGCAGTCACCCCAGAGAGTGGAATCCAGGCCCGCCACTGGCCTCTCCACTAAATGCCTAAGAGTTAGGCACCTTGGAATGGGAGCCAAAAATAGCCTGCATATAAACAGCAACAAACTGCCTTGGGCTATCTTCAGCATTTTCTACAGGGGAGGGGACAGATGAAATCCTGGTTCTTGGAATCATATGTTTAAATTGTCACTTCTGGGAAGAAAATATATTTGCCTGGAGATACCTGCAGAGAGAATTTTTAAAGGAACTGAGCTTTTATGAATACAGTTGCACTTGTGATTTGTGTACAATCAGGTATGCCTATTATTTTTTGCACAGCATGATAGAAACATTTGCCTAGAAAGTGAAAGATCTGTGTTTAGTTTGTTCCTAGTGGCTTCAAATGTTAATGAAATACTCATCATGACTTGCAAACTTACTAGGGTAAGGTTTAGGTATGTATTAAGCCATGAACAAATTTTCCCAATTTCACTTTACTAAGATTTAGGGAATGGTTATATCCTTTGATCTACGCTGAACCTTTTGGAAACTTACTAAACTTTTGATCAAGACCTTCCATTTTTATTGTACAAATAACGTGTATGCTCCTTTACAAAGATGGTAGGCAGTGGTAAATCACTATAAGCAAATTCCAGAGGGACTGAAACTTTGGAACAATTACACATTTTGAAAGATAAACATGTGCAATAACATGCAATGATGTAATAATTTAGCATTTACATGAAAAAAACACTAAGATACAAACAGGATAAAAGATAATATGCCTCATATGTTCACTCCATTCCTGTTGCAATATTATGGCAAATTCAACCGGTTAACAGAACTCCAGAGAGATAATACTTTTCACTACCAACAGATTTGATGGAGCATTGCTAGACTGGTCTCCTGAAACCTAAATAATGCTTTTTATGCTAGTCAGCCCAAGCCATTCAAAACCTCACATCACAAACTATAAAGCTGTCCCGGTTGTACAAGCTTTCCATTCCACCTGATGAAGATGCTACACAGTGCAAAAGATTTTCATTGTTGATGGGGCTAAAACCAAAATATAATAACAAGCATGGCTCTTTACCCTAGTGATTTGTGTACTTACTTGAGAAAGCAGAAAACCTCTGTTGTGGTCCCTGTTATTTTGTATGTTACATTAAATAGCAACAGGATAAAATACAAGTAGATAGACAATCTCCTTTCCAAGACCTAACGTCAAACAACATGCTTGTAAACTTCAAATAAGAATCTTTAAGAGTTGCTTCTACTTTAAGCAGCAGAGACAGATACAACCCCTTTTACCAGTTGCCAGAGAATACTCCAGTTATTCTGAGTCACTAACAGACATTTTTTCCATCCCTGAAAGTTTGAAAAAAATATCTGGTCACCAGTGCTTAAACATACTGGGTCACTGCCTTGCTGTAGTTTGATGCCATACATAGCTTTGTTGTTTTGTTTTCCCTCAGTATGCAAACATGTTTAATTTTGCTTGTAAGTATATTTGTAAATAAATTTGTTACATAGCTAGAGCTAATCCATGTTTTTTATAGAGTGTATTGGAAGTTCCTACCTGTTGTATATATATATGAACACAAAATAGTCAAGCAGTGTCAATGGCACTGAACAACCATTTTTCCAAGTTTCTGAAAGAGTTTCTCTGAGGAGTTTCCTAGGAGGAAACTGTAGAAGTGCAATGTAAAATCTCATACATCTTCAGTTTTGCTAGCAGTGGTACCAGTTCTTGGTCGGGAAGAAATACAACAGTTCTTAAAATTAAATTGTTAAAAGAACAGTAATAGTAACTCACGCCCTTCTTTTACTGAATACTTCACAAACAAAGCAAGGGCCTGCAAGTAACAACAGTTCAATAAAGTAAAAAAATATCACAACTTTCCAGAATTATCACAGCTGTGATTAAGAACAGAAAGCATAAAATGGAAAGGCAGGCTAATAAGCAACTCACAAAGAACTAATACTATTTCTTAAATGGGGGAGGAGATGAAGGCTTCTCAGTCCAAGATATATGGTATCAAGTTCTTCCTGAGGCAGCCTACCTCATACTGAAAAACCTGTTATTCAGCTTCCCTTATCTCAAGAAGGCTTGTAATACTATTCTCTCTCAAGAAGCCATGTTTTTTAAATCTGTCACTAGCCAGACAGGTAAAAACTGAACTCATGGAAAAATTGCCACAGTGAGCATCTTCAACATCCCTTAAAATCTCAGAGGAATTTTGTTAGGAATTTGAGCTGCTGTGTATAGCGATTAATACACTTTTACATCTGGAGCTGTAAAGCACTGTGAATGCCCTCACAGGATTTAGCACAAAGGTGAAGAACTGTAGAGCAATGCTATTCCATTCTTGCCAATAAATGTTGTGCCTGGGGTAATGTCCCTGCCGAAGTTACCTGAGAGCAGGAGGTGGCCTGGGCTGGGCAGTGCTGTCAGTCTGCTACCTGAGCCTGCCAGACTGGCAGCCCCTTTGCTTTTTGCCAGGCCCCGGCGCCCATCAAACTCCCTCAAGGTTCACGACGCTGGTTTCTGAGTCTGCCTTTCACCTTTTTAAAGTCCTTCCACTCACAGACCGACGTACGCACTCAGTGGCCGAACTCGAATCGCTGAGGGAAAAAGGCGGGAAGCGGGTCGGCCCTGAGGAAGAGAGGCCGCAGGGGGTCGGCGCTGAGGGAGAAAGGCGGGAAGGGGTGAGAAGCGAGGCGGCCGATTGCTGCCGGCTGAGAGGCAGCGCAGCCGTAGGTGAAGAGGTCCTGGAGCAGACGCGGCGAGAGCGGCTGCCTGAGGCGGGGGAGCCCGGAAACCCCTCCAGGTGAGGGGGAAGGCGCTGAGGGGGGAGAGGGCGGGGAACGATCGCTGGAGCCCGCCTCCCCGTCTGGCTGCTGGGAGGATGTCATGGCGCGGCAGAGGCCCACAGGACAAGCTCGGCTGTCAAGACGTGTTGCTGTGAAGTGTGCCATCAAACTTTTTGGCCAGGGGCCGGTGTGTGCATTAGGCCCTGCACTGTTGACACGTTTCTCATTGAAAACCCTCCTCAGAAAAGAGAACATGCATAGACAATCTGATTTACAGGTACTGATATTTTTGTAATAAAAATTCTTAAATTCTTAAAAATCCATATAGGCTAGGCTCACATCTGTGCAGAAGGCCTAGAGAAGGCCTTTTCACTGCCTGATTCCATTAAAATCTTTAAGGCATATTATATAATGGAGGACAAAAAATGAGGTGTCAACAAACTGGATTTGACAGTCTTCTGTGGTTTAAGTAGAGAGGCTGTTACACCTTTTATCAATTGGGAATGTATACAAATAAGAATTTAAGCAAGCCTATAATAGAGCTGATGTTGATAAAGCATAAAAACCCAAGAAGTCCATTTCATGTTGAATTAAGAAACATGGGAAAGGAGTGAAAGCTAGAGAAGACAGGACTAATGCAATCTCACAGGGGTAGAGAAAACAAAGATAAAATTTGGCAGTGTAGGACGTAACAATATAATTGAGATTGGATAGTCTAGCATGTAAAGATTTTAGATTGATAAATTTAAGAAATATAAGCACCCTTTTTAAAATATCAGCTCAGTGTAGTCCTACATAATTCTTTAAGGAAATTAGAACTAAAACACTCTAGTGGAAAATCTGTGTCACAAAAGTAACATTCTAACTGCAACAGACTGATACCTCACATACTATTTGAAAGAAAAAAAAGCAAACCATAAGCGTTAGGTTGTTAATTTAAGTGTCCCAACTGTGCAAAGCAGAATTAACTCTAGTATAGTTCTTAAGATTTTTCTTTTACATAGTCCACATTCAAGACCTGAGCTGTAATTTTGTCTAGTTTTATTTAACTTAACTGTTTCAACTGTAACTCCTCTAAGTTGATTTTGCCCTGTATTCTGTAAATGTTAGTCATATTCATGTGGCTATGCCATTTCTTTTATTTTGTAAATTAATTACACTTGTTACAACTCCCCGTACCATATCTGAAAAGTTCCATCCCTCTCTGCCCTGTGTAGTATGGAACCCCTGCTTAAGTATGTGCTTGAGTTCCATTCACATTAGCTGTTACTTGTATACCTCTGTGACAAATGTATTTCAAACAAATCTATTTTTTTTTTAAATAAAAACTGTTTGCACTTATGCATAGCATAAAACTCTCATAGCTGGGCAGTGAGAAAAATGCTTTCTAGCATCACATGGCATCTTTTTATGTTGTGTGTACTGAGCCTTTGTCAATGCAGCTCAGTTAGACTTTCCTCTTCGTAAAGAAAATGATCTCCATTAGATTAATTTTAGCTGCAAGCCTATAGTGCATATTTTACATGTTTATGTTCACAGCCAGTCATGTACGCAGATTCCTTCTTAGCATGTGAAATGTGTTTGATCTGAGCAGGCACAGACAGCGCTGAAGTTCAATACCAGATTAAAGCCTCTTTCTTTACAAGGGGATTAACTTTGAAGAAGGAATGTGCCTCTTCCAACAAACTGTGAATTGCTGATCTCTAGGAAAATAAATATTTACTTCACTTTTTGCTTTTATCATAATAAAGCTTTACATTACTTTACCTTTTTAATAGCTATTGCCAAATGTATTCCTGCAGTCTGTAGGAAGGCTCAGCCTGCCACCTAAAAACATGTCTGGTGCAAGATAAGGGTAGACAGCTGTGTATTGCTGCCAGAAGTCATAGTGCTAAACAAAGACAAATGTGCAAGAATGTGACATCCATACTTCTGGAAAGAGGAATGAATGCTGAAGGAGGAACACTGAACAGCTGATTACTTCCGCTATTAACCTCAGTAGGACTAAATTAAAAAAAAAACAACGTTAAAACACAGCTGGCTATTTAGAATGAACTGCTGAGAGATTTGTCAGTCACTAGCTTCTATTAGGGAGACACTTAGCTTGGAAGTATTTTTGGAAAGAGTTTCCATGGAGCTGGAGAGACTTCAGGCCTTTTGCTTTTTTCTGATTGGCCAACAGACAGGTGCTGACAAAGGTGGTGGCAGAAATATTCCAGACATAGTAAATATCATATGGACAAGTAACGGAAACTTACTTTTTGTTTTATGATAGGCTATATCATGTAAAAATATAACATTTTTTCCTTTCTCTCTTTCTGATGTGAAATGAAAAGAGGTCAGACAAAGCACTGAATAATGTCAGTTTAAAATACCACCACCTGTGTTTACAATTTGGGAGTGGTGTATTCTACCATAGCACGTGTTTAATGGCTTAAAACTAAAACCATATATTTTTTCTTCCAGGGTGAGGTGTTCTGTGTACTTCTGATTTAAAAATACGTGTTTCATGTTTAAAGAATCTATGTCCTTCAAACAGAAACTTACTATTCCATTTTAAATGAATCATTTACTTTTAGAGATAAATCTTGTAGCAAGCAAATTATTTTTAAAAATAGGTGCTTTTAGAAATAAGATAAAGGAAGCCTCAGAACTTGGGAGAAAACCAGACCCTTTCAGTGGCAATGAAAACTTGTGTTGCGGCACTGAGAATCCTTGTATTTCTTCATTTTGGAGTCAATTTGTAGAGGTTGTACTCCCAAATTGAATCCACTGGTTCTGTCAAAAGCAAGAGTTAGAATTTTGACAGAGTATTGATTTTGTACTTATAAGTACATGTGTCTCTAGGCATTACTGCTTCAGAGCCAATGACTAAACTTTGTGGGGGTACAGTCCTGATACTTTGGCATGGATGGACTGGAAAAATGGACGTCCAAGATTTTTAAGTAAAACAAGCTGTTAAACGTGTTCTCCATTTAGACAGGATCAAGCTTTTTCCTTTTCCTAAAGAATGATCATTTCTGGGGGAAAAAAAAATAAAATTGCAGAGACAAATTGAGTACATTTAGAAGGCATTGATGAAGAGCTATGTAAATATATTCCAGACATAACATGATAGGTTCTACTCACTGTCAAACATGAAAAATGCATGCTAAGATATGCACACCTCCCTTCTGGTCCTGTTTGATACCTTGGTTAGAATCACGTTAAAGAGGCAAAGTATGCAGTTACCTGCAGGTATGTTTTTATATGCTTTAAATTCTACAGCATCAGATGTGCACTTTATATTGGGTATTACCTATCAAAGAAGGATCAGTTAACTGTAACTTCATGTATTTCATAATTGTTGAATGAGATATCATTTGAGTTTCAGTGATACTCAATACAGCGATTTTCTGGTCCTTATATGAAGCTGGTGGTATTAGTCTAGAAAAGGGAGTCAGACTGATCAGTGAACTAATGAGCTCTCTTTAAAAGGTGAAATGTTACAAATAATCATGCAAAATATTCAACCAGTCATAGGACGAATGTGGACCTGGGAGGAAGCAGGCCCGAAGAGCCAAGGCAACCACCCTTTAATGATGATGCAAGTATGTATATGAGAGTTAAAAGTTGTTGGTGAGACAGCTGAGGGTGCCACCGAAACAATGATTCACCCAAGTGGATTACTAGAAACAACACCTTCAGACTTTGGAATATGATTTCTGGCTTTGCCATCAAAACTTGACTGGATCCAAAGAACCCGCAGATGAAAGACGGCAGTTTTTTGTAATGCTTTCACAAAAGGCTCTGAAATTCTAAGATGCCTCATAAGCAATTTAATTCATATGTAATTTGCTTTGAAATTTGGACAAGGGTAAAGTTGGGCTATAATCCACAGAACTTAGGTAATAAATCTTACTGAAAAACTTATTGCAATACCATTAACTGTATTGATGCACAGTTAGACAGAAATAGAGGCAGGTCTGGTGTGCAAAATTAGGATCCAACAGACCAAATCAATCTAGATTTTACTTTATGTAATGAGGGAGGGAGGATGGTGCCCTAAACAAAACAAAACAAACAAGAAGCTGTTTTATTCACTTTGTTGGCACACTCAGATCCTAAAATAATTGAAACAGGCTGGAGAATTAGAAAGTTTATGTTGATACAAACAGTTTTAGAGGAGGAATTAGATATCTTTTATATGGAGTTGGGGTAATAATTATGTGTAATATATTTTTGAAAATATACCTACACATGTACAACTACAATATGTAAATACACAATGTTGCGGAATTAGTTAACACAAAACTTTTATTATTTGGAGGTAATTGTACTTACTGTATGAGAATATATTGCATCAGTGATTAATGGATATATAATTTGTATGTAAACAAGCCATTACAGCATTCTTCTCTCTATTTTTAATAGGATTATCCTGGAGTATGTGTTTCAAGTCCTAAATTGAAAGCAATTTTATGAGTGAGTCTCAGGAATCAAAATTTAAAGTTTCCTCTTGGGACATGCTGTCCATGAGTATTTAGTCACGGAGTCAACTACCTCAAAAGCCCATAGAAGTTACCACCTGTCCTTTGCAGACATCTAGGTATGTTTGACCCAGAACTCTCCTCTTACTTTTCTTCTGCAAGCTGAATGGATGTTGTAATATTCCAGGAAGAAATGAAGCCTAGAGGGTTTCCTGTATTGCCAGTTTTGATGCCTTTCATTTTCCTGGGCACTTGTACTGGTCTGAGTGATAGTGAGTTTGCAGTTTTGGGAGTTGCACTGAAGGGATGGCAGAGACTATGCTTAGGGTTGTTGGTGTCCATTGACTTTGAAACCTGACGAAGTAAATTAGTAAATATGATTTACTAAAACTTATAACAATAGTTAGCTTTCATCTTTCAAAGTTCCATTGACTTAGTTTATACAGTTATTTAACTAACAACGCGTATAAGAACATTTTTTTTCTTAGAGATACCCAGAACATGTAATATGAGGAGATGGAACACCTCTGTTTCATAAGCATATATAAACTGAAAGGTGACAGTCATGACATCTGCAGTTTGTTTTGAAAATGGAAATTATAATAACAATCTCACAGCTAAAAGTTGTGAAGAAAAATTACTATCTTTTAAGGATCAACGCAAAAATAAAAGTGACTGCAGAGAATTTTCAAAGAGCAGATATTGACAGTCAATGAGTTTAACAAAAAAAGATTTCAGAAATCCATGTAAGAAGTTAATTCTCTTTTGTCTTTATCAAACTTTCTTTTGGTTTGAGGAAGGTACTTTAATCAAAACTCTTTCTTTCTTTTTTTAAGTTTATTACAGAGCTTTTTTTCTAAGTTTTTCCCTATTATTACAGCAGACATAATTGTTCTGGTACTTCACCAGCTTTCTACATGGATAGGTAACAGTTTATGACTCAGGAAATGTTCCTTTTAACCAAATACCTTAATTTCTGGTCCGTTGTAAGTCAAGTAGGAACTGATGCCTTTCATGTACAGACTTTGGTCCTGGCACAAGGCTTTCAAGTTGCTAAATGTAACAGCTTTGAAAGCAGACTGCACATTTGTACAGGCTATTGCCTCACTGCTAAGATCTCATAGAGGCTGCATATGATTTGCATGACATAGTACTTGCAAAAGAACAAGACAGAAGGAAATTAAACTAGTTTATCCATTCCCTTCCTAAGTTCCTGTGTGATCTCATTTTCTTTCTGCAGCCAGACTTCATTTTGTCATTATCTGATTTCTGAATGTTTATCTTTGCAGCCTTAATGCTGTTCTTGTATGTTGAAATAAAAGGGTACTTGAATATGATTGCATAATCTTTGCAATGGTTTGCTAAGATTTTCTAAAATGTCACTTTTAGAATTGCACAGATGTATGTTGAATGGACTAGTCTTTCATCATATGATGTATGTGTATAAGTTTACTTTGGTTGTTAGGTTGTACCTAGTACACTGGCATCTGAATGATTGTTATTTAATACATTCAGACACACATTCCCTCAAAAATACAGTTCAAAATGTTAGCAAGGCTTCATGATAAATCTCTTCAATCTGCTGTTCGTTTAGTGATGCATAGTGATAATAAAGGCACAGTGCTGGTCCTTTATTAAGCTTGCAGCCCTCGCATCTTTTCTGAGCATTTCTCATGGGGAACAGAGGCCTAAAAGCAGGGTCATTCACACTACTTATGTGTGTACGACAATTATTTTGTTTCTTGGCTAATACACAGAAAATGGGACAGGACAGAGGAATGGCAAAGGCATATGAGAGAATTAATGTTCTTGGTATTATTATTATTA
Organism: Aramus guarauna; assembly: GCA_013400195.1. Classification (NCBI taxonomy): domain Eukaryota; kingdom Metazoa; phylum Chordata; class Aves; order Gruiformes; family Aramidae; genus Aramus; species Aramus guarauna. The sequence goes on from VXBL01007380.1 coordinate 75,466, forward strand.
TTATTATTATTATGTTTAATTAGCAAACGAGTGGTGAATATTATTCTTTTACAAAGATTGTTTATTCTAAATATCATTTTAATTTTGGATAGTAACTGATACAGAGTGAAAATAAATAAATTTGTTTCAAAAAGTTTGAATAATACAATAGTAAAAAGGTTTCATTTTGTCTGAATATCTGAGGTAGTCAGTTGAATATCACTGCTGTTTTGTGTGTTTGTTTATTAACCAACTCATATGTATGATAAAGTACATATGCGTCCTTTACTCAGAACAAAGATTAAAGTCTTCTCAAAGCCTTAATATCACTTTGTCCTTGGACATATTTTCTTCACTGTATGTGGGTATGTGTCATTACCACTGGGTTACTACTGGTGGTATATGCCTTGACTGATTTTCTTTTGAAAATATTTTATATGAGAGAAAATGCAAAATGTAAATCAAATTCATAAAGCAATGAACATGGAATTTATGGAAGGCATTTAGCATTTGTGAACTAAAATTTCACAAATACTTTATATGTAATTTGATTTATTGGTAGAATTCAAAAGCAGAAAAACTCATTGAAGAAAACCAGAAAAAGGTGAAAGATGAAGAGGAAACAAAAGAGCAGAAACAATGGAAAAGCCTTTGCATTGACAACCAAATTAAACAGAATTTTAGGTCTGGAATAAATAAATTAAAAGATTTCCTGGAAACATGTCAAAGTAATTCTGTGAAATTTACTGCAGAAATGTCTGGTTTGAATGTCTGTTTTCAACTGTGGAAAGAACAATCCCTAGATAAAGGTAAGCGTACATATTTTTGTGGTTTCTTTGGAGGCGATGGCAGGAATTATCTGTATGAAGTCTGGAGAACATCCTAATAAACTATTGTAATGGCATAGTGTTTTCATACTAACAGCAAAGTTTTGTGTGCAGCTTAGATCACTTCAGGGTAATTTGTGGGAGAGGCATATTCTCTATCTGACGAGTTTTCTAGGCATTATAGTAATTCATTGGTTTGGCATCATCTGAGTTTTGTAAGAAGTAGTTTTTCATAATAGGTATATTGTAGATTATGCTGGGCCAGCTGAGTAACAGAAGAGGAAAGAATGCTTCAAATATGCTAAGGCACACAATAGACCCATATTGTGCTTTTTGAGGGTGTTTTTTATTATGTCAAGCTTGCATATCTTAGTTCATTTTTGTTTCCACTAAATTCATAGCAGTGATGACAAACATGTGTTCTTCACATGATGAATAATGAAGTGTAAAAAAGGTCCATGAGTGAAGTATGCAGCCACTGGGTGTAACAGTCTCTCTTTTGCCTAATGCTGTCCCTCCACAGTGTCAACCAGGGGCTCTGGTACTGCATCAGGTGATGCATTGCTTTTGTGGTTGCCGAGACCCATAATCCAGTCAGTTTGGGACTATTGATGCTGCTCAATTTGAGCTATTTTGATGAGCCCACTGACACATTCTCCAGGAATGAAAGGAAATTATAAACAACTTGCAGTAGCCTTTGGTTTGATCCTTTTCAGGCTAATCATCTCCATCCTTGTACATACCAGCTTCTCATTGCAGATTTTTGTTGTGTTTTCAAGCTGGATCACTTAACAGATAGAGGTTAAGATATCAGTTAATGTAGAATAACTGGGAGAGTAACACCTAGCAATGAAGTGGTGACAAGAGTTAGGGGTGGGCTGACATCAGTAACTATTTTACCCAGATCAGCAGGTGCCTCTAAGGTTTGTAGGACTGGAGGTCTGGAATGATATTGGAGACCAGGGGAAAATGCATGCTGCACACGTGCAGGCAGAATATGCACGCATTTTCATTTCCAAGTACATCTATCACATATGCTGATTCTGTACGTGTTGAGACATCTGTTAGAACCACTGGCTTCTGATTTTTGAAAGTTTCTTCCATTAGGGGAAGGATTCTTAAAAGCAGAAGTATTGCATGTGACAATCATTATGGCTGGGTGTTTTGTTTGGTTTTTGTTTTTTGTTTTTCCCAAGGCAGAAGTGTGAAAGATCTAAGAATAGCTGTTGAAGCAATGAGAAGAATCCATTCTCTACTGGATAAATAGCATGACTTACTGGAGACAACAGGTTATCAGAGGATTGTCAAATGCCTTAGATATTTTGGTTTGGGGAATTTGGCAAACAGTCTGGATTGTCCGGAGGTTATGTCTATAAAATAATTAACATTTTTAATTTTTCTTTTTTTCCTATATATATTTGCTGCTGCATACTTGGTACTGTTTTTCTCAAAATATTAAGTTAAAGCAACAACAATATTAGCAGTGAAACCCCCCATAAAGACTTACATTGCAAAATCAAGAACTGTGAAGTTCAGAGATGCACTATTTATAATTGCCTGTATTACTTGTTGTAAGCAAATAATGGAGTGAAAGTTAAGATTGTCTTTCCTGAATTTCAAAAGTGCAAAACCTCCCTAGAAGGCCTCTGTAATAATATTTTAAATGTAATTCTATATTCTTCACATGGAAAAAGGCAAGAACAAATTTTATTACAGGAGACTGACTCCATAACGTGTTATCACCAGGGCTTTAACCCCTAGACCTATGACATTGCTGCCATTACAAATGTTCTTAGCACAGCATTGACTGCTTATCAGATAGTGGTGCTCGATACCTTAAGAAGCACTTTCTCTGTGAAGTGTGTAAGCTTTTATAATCAATTTCTTTCCTAGTGTCCTCCAGCAGTTTGTTCAGATTTACATGACTCTTCAGCAATCTCATTCACTTCCAACTAGTGAGGTCAATAATACTCTCCCTAAATTTTTTTTCTTTTCTGAAGAGCACATGCTACCTTATCAGACCAACTGTGATTTTCTTTACTCTTTTGCCTAATTAAAACTGCTCCAATCAATGAGGGGTAAAATTCTTACTCTGCTAGTTGAAGTGATAAGCAGGTACGATTTAAGGCAACCTCATCCACCATGCCTTTGTAACTTTTAAAACTTGTAATTGACAAACATTCTTAGTAAAGATACATACATGGGATTATTATATGCCACCCAGAACTGCATCTTAATTGAGATTTGATACCATAGTAATCAGCCACTTGGGGTCATAATAAGTTTGAGATGATTGATCATCTAATCTTATCATTAGCGGTTCCCATTCAGGATGGAAGATTGTCTTGTCTCTTTTGCCCTGTAAGGATGCAAATTTGAATGTAAATATCTTTCAGATGTGCTAATGGCTTTTTGAGTTGCTTTGAAGGCGAGACTGAGGTTCCACAAATTGCACTCCTTTTTAATTCATTTGCATTTTGTAAGTCTACCTCCCTACAGAATACAGGCCACTTTATCCATATTTGGGAAAAGTATGATGCTTGTGAACTGAAGTCCTTAACAGAATGCCAGATAATTTCTGATATATTAGTATGTGCTTTATGTTATTGCCACATCTTGTTCTTTTATCCACTCAGTTTGCGCAGTTGTTTTTTTAAACTTTGCTTAACTCTTCATGTGTTGATGTCTGCATCATTTGTACGGCATTTCTCCAAATAAGTTGTTAGTTTTATCAAGCTGGGATATATTTTGCATTTGGCACTTGTTTTTACCCACTTAATCAGATTTCATTTCTTTAAGAATTAAAGTCTGCCCAGAATATTTTCTGGGTCCTTTGATGCAGCTGAAAAATATACTAAATGTCTACAGAATCCGAGGCATAGTCAAACAGAGGTCTCCATGTTTTATGTTGATATGGGAGTAGGTTATTTCAACTACAGCACTTGGGCCGTTACCTGTTACGAGAAGAGAGGAAGATAGAGATCCCAGGGTCCAAAATTTGTATCCAGATACACGGCAGGTAATACTCTGAATTTTACTTAATATGCTTATGTTTATGAGTGTGCATAGGAAAATACTGGTATTATAAGATATAAATGAAATTGAAAGATAATCTTGAGACACTGATACAAAATCACTCTGACATATATCTTTGAGCCAGTAGTTTGAACAGGCTCACAAAAAAGGGGTAAAGGTGACATCTACTTTCTCATTTCAGTATTGCTCACTTCAAACAATATGAGTGAAGTCTCAAATATCATGGGATTGGATTAAAAGTAATCAGATCAAGCCAATTTTTTATTTTTTTTTTTTAATTTTCTACTATTCAGAACTTTGAGATATATCTAGATTGTGTTTTCAAGCATTTTCCACCTAAAGTGAGAACCTCAAAAAAAAAGAAAAAAGGATTTCCAATCTCAGGAAAAAACCTGCATGTTTTCTGGAACAAGAAAGCAAAACTATTCTAAAGCTTAGATACTGTGAGGTATGATAAACTGTGGAGGAATGATAGAAGGCACTGGGACCTTTATTCACAGTTTCATCCTTTAGTTTAGGATGACATCAGTTAAGGAAAGATTAATTTCCTTTAACAAGGAAATTCTTTCCTTAAAGAAAAGATTGAAGAAAAGAAGAAAAAAAATAAGAAAATACTGACCTTGTATCAGTGAAATGTTATAATTGGGTGTGTGCAATTCTGGATTCATCACAAAAAGTTTTCTCAACTTGCCATCCATTTTTTCCCTTTTTAGAGAGAGATTCTTGATATTGTAGATAACAATAAGTACAGGGATTGTTGCCTCTGCTTCATCAGGGAAAACCTATGCATCATGCTACTGCATGGAAAAAATCCTGGGGGAAAGTAATGAAGGGGTAGTTGTATATGTTGCTCCCACAAAGGTGTGACTTTACTACATTGTGTAGCTTAATACAAAATAGTAATTTACTGCAGTGTTGTAGTATCATCAACATGTGTGAAGTAGTGCAGTTACATTGGACTTTTTGAAGCTAAGCTGATGTGCAGGGTGATGATCTAGCTACCTAGAGTTAAATCCTTAGTTTTCAGTATATAATAAATAAAGACAAGACCAAACTCACATGGAAATGAGCAAAAAATTTGCCGGGTGTTTAATACAGTCTGTAATGTGGCTAATCTGATCTTGTGCAATCTTTCTAACATTCAGTATAATCCTTCCATCATCATTATTTTCTGATATACTTAGCATGCTGGGTTGCCTTCTATTATACCACATCCATAATCTCTATAAATTGTATTTTTAATTGACTATAGTATACACTAGTATACTGCTGTAGTTACAGTAGTATAACGGGTAGTTCAGTGATCACAGAATCACAGAATAGTTAAGATTGGAAGGGATCTCTCAAGGTCATGTCCTGCACAAGCAGGGCCAGCTAGAGTATCTCCAAGGATGGAGACTTCACAACCTCTCTGGGCAACCTCTGTCAGTGCTCAGCCACCCTCACAGCACAATCCTCTGACACTATTAGCCACTCCTAGTTTTCTGGAAGATGATGAACCAAGATCTTTGTTCACTCTTTTTAATCTCTTACATTTGTTTACTTACTACTGAAGGAGAGGATTTTCTCAAAAATCAGACTCTCGTTAACCAAGAATGGGCAACTATTTGTAATTGATTTAATAAAACACTTCCAGATGACTTAGCAATGACTCATGTTTTCAGATGAGATTTTCGCCATTATGCTCTCAACTGTCAGGTATGCTATGTTATTTCAATTATTGTTAAAAATTATTTTTCAAACTTGTGGCTATATCAGTATGAAAAAGTTCTACTTCCAAATTGTGAACTTCCAAAGAAATAAGAACATACGAAAGCTAACACTGTTGGACACGGGCTGACATTGTAACAACAAATATGCTCTTATTAGCATTACAGTTGTCTCACCATATGTACACTGATTTAGCACTTAGTGTAACTATTTTATTGAAGTGCCAGCTGGAAGATGTAGAATTCCAGTCCAGAAATTAAAGATACAAGTTACTGTCTGATAGAGAGTTCAGGATCTGGAGCTTTTCTCCAAGCAATTTCCTTCCTCTTGCACTAACATCCATACACTTGGGAACCCAAACATACAGATGTGGACAAATAACTACACATACATGCATATACATGCAGGCACACAGAAAAGCACAAGGTAAAATCATTCTGTGTATTGCAAAAAAAGAATAAACACATGTAATTGGCTACAATATCATGTTAGGTTTGCTTACCTTCTAATTGTCTTATTTGTAGTTTCCACTTACTTTTTCCATAAGGAACTTTCTCGTCAGAATTTGCCAATCATGAAAAATCCTGGGGGGAAAGATATGTAAAGTAATACAAACCTATATTGGGATTGTATTCAAAAATATGAGGGATTGAATCTGTGGGCTCTATCTAAAATGCAGTTCAGCAACTTCTTGGACACTGCTGTGCTGCTAACTATGCATCTTACAAGAAGTCAATAGATCTACCTAATCTCTGGCTGGTCCCGACGGGCACAAACTGCCTTAGTGAGGAAACCTCTTAGGCCCACAGCAGACTGTTTACATACTGTTCATTGTCTGCCACCCAATGGCTGTTAGACAAATTGAAATAAAAAATGTGCGCCTAGTGACATAAAATCATACCCTTTTACCAGTGGATTCTGCACTAGTTCTTGTTGTTGCTGTTTTGAAGAGTTTGCCAAGTTTGTATAGCTATATTACATCTGCTAGAAAAGTAATACAATGCATTGCATATTTTTTTTAGGTGGTTACAGAAAGCAAAGAGATGCTGACAACATGGTGAGAGGAAAGAAGATGAAATCTACAGTTTGGTGACAGATTCTAGAAAAAAGAAGGAGAAAACAGAAAACTACCAAGACAGTAAATAACACATACAGTGTTAGACTGCATAAGTAAGGGAAACTAAAATACCTTTAATTCAAATATTACTCTCTTTTAAAAGACAGTTACATTTTTTAAACACGGGCATCTAAGTTTAGGCACTTAATTCTGTATTTAGAATTGAATGGCATGTTTGTCTGCATTCTTAGTAACTTCAGTTACCATTGATATAAATGGGAAAGTAAGCATCATTGCGAATATGGAGATTTCTGAAGACTACCATCAGAGGCCCTGAGACAAGCCAGTCTAATGGTTTGCTGGGGCAAAAAAAGCCACCCTAGTTTTGCTTCTCCCCTTCTCCACTCTTGTCTCTCTTCTGTGCCAGCTGTGTGAGCTACCCCATCTCACACTGGCTGTGGTATTTTTCTGCCTCCACAGCAAGTAAATTTATGAAGACAATGCCGGAGAGATCTAACCCAAGAAAGAAGTGAATAGGCTCTATGGTTAAGAGTGAGCAATAGGTGGAAAAGGAGTGAAAGAGCTGAATGAGAGGTATTATGAAAAGGAAATATTCCCAGCAGTTCCAATGAACTGTCATCAGCTGACATGTCACACTAACTTGCACTTTACTACAAAATACATTCTGTATGATGGGGAAGATAGATTGAGGCTTTCCCTTCCTCTGCTGCCCAATTTGGCCTCAGCAGCTGCAAGTGTGCTATACTGTGGGGGTGGATCACTGACATGATCCAGGCTGAAAATAATCCTATTCTTTTAGCTGCTTATATTTAACTTTGTGTTGCTCAGTGATCCAGGTCAGAGCAAAGCCCAAGAAGTGCATTCTAGGCATCACTGAGAAGGTGATAATCTATAGCTTTAAGCATACCTATATTCATATACTGGCTTTTAATATTCAGATTTAAAACCCTAAATATGTTTACACTGCAATATGAAGAGAGATATAATGATTTAGTAAAGTATGTATATCCTTTTGAGAATGGTGATTTTGTCATCCATCACTACCATTCATGTGCTGCCTTTAACTGTGAAGCCTGTAAGTTAAATGGCAAAAGTAAATGGAATTAAAATGTAAAAGGATTATAAAATGTGTTTTTAAGCTATTTGATGACCAAAACAGGTTTCCTGTTTAGGTTGTCAGATGCAGGACTGTTATATAAACAAATAATTAAGATTCTCAATTATGAACATTCCCATATCATTTGGAACAGAGTTCAAAATTGGAATATGTTGATGGCCACAAGTATTACATAGACATTTTCTCTCTTTCCTCTTTTAAAATTCATGCTGAATTGCAGGCATGAAATCCAAAGGTATACATATCAGAGTGGAAAACATTTCGTAAGGCATAAGACTGAAAAAAATTGCAGAAGTAAAAACTATATCTCTATTCCTTCATGTTGTTGGTTTTCTTTGGAATAGTAGATTGAAAATATGGCTTACCTTCAAACCTTGCTTTATCACCACAAGAAAGTCTTTTATTATATGCCACAGTGGTAAAAGTCAGGAAAAATTGGTCATGGGCCCATGTAAGTACACATTGCTATTATTTCTATGGTTAGCTGGAGCAGATGCTTTGTAAGAGGACTTTCATGTTCACATTTTCCACATATTTGTAAGGAACTGAATCCTGAGGAATTTACCTGCTTTAAAAATAATCCAGTAATCAAAAAGATAGATGCAAGGAAATGTGAAAATTAATTGAAAGAGGAACTGAAAAATTGGATTTCACATAATAACAAAGAAGAGGTAACTGCAGTTGTTAATTCCTGTGAGAGTCTTTGGGTAAGACTAGAAAATCCGTTTTAATACAAAATCATTAAGTCTACTTCTGCAAGCAAGAAAGTTCATTCACAACATATTTTTTTCTCAAAATCATCTGTCATTCTTTTGGTAATAAATATATACAATCTCTGCTAATTTTAAGGTTTTGTACCTTGAAGACAATCTTTCTTAAATGTACAGAATTGTACAGAATGTACTTGCTTAGTTTGTGAATAATGATAAAGTTGCCAATATTTTTTTTAGATGGCACACAATCATGAGGTTTTAAATTGATATAAATATCATCATAAAAAGAGAGATCAGGAAATATAGTATGATAGGACACTGCAATCTTAGTTATATAGATAAAGAAGCTAGCTGTAATTTGAACAGTTTTAAGAAGTATGGTTTTACTTTGTGATGAGTTCTTTAGGATTAACAGTTGTTACAATAAATTATTTGCATTTCTGATTCCTAAAATAATTGTATTTATTGTTCATCTTTTTTTATCTTACATTCTCCTTCTCTTTTAAAAATGTTTTAAAAGACTTTCAATATCTCTTCATTATGCAGATGCTAAGAAGTCCTTTTACTTTCCAGACTTAAGGATAAAAGCATATGAGAAGGAGTATTGTTTTAGATGAAAGAGCATATGGAGTCATTGAAAAACACATCAAGTAGATTCTCCATGCTCTTCTTCAACTATTTCTTTTGTTTCTAGGTTAAGAAGGTTTTAGATTTGCTACAACCTTGTGTCGGTACTTATTCAGAAAATGAAACGAAAGTTGGTTTTCTACTCTTTGTTGAAAAGCTGCAAGAAATTAATAAATTGCCGGTATTATTTTTATGTAAGTTGCAACATTAATAAAAAGAAAATATGTAGCTTTTAGAATATAGGGATATTGCATATAACCAATGAAAAGGTCTTGGAATCTAAGAAATCTTATAGTAAATGCAATTCTTAGGGTAGGTCTCGAATCTGAAATCTCTGAAATTAAAAGGAAAAATTCCATTTCCTCACAATTGCAGAACATTTGTGAGTGGTAAGACACTAAATATAACATATATGTAGTAGTTGCTACTGTTACATAAACTTGCAGGTGGTACTGGAATGTGTGATGCATCTCATTTAACTTATCAGGTAAAGCTATGAATCGTAAACTAATGGGAAAGTTTATACTGCAGCTAGGAATAAATGCAAGGCTACTGAAATATATATATATTTCCACTGAATCAGTCTCATTTTAGGAATGCTTCCTCATCTTTTTGTGCAGTACTGGAGCTACAGTTAATATCTGTGGTCATCACTCCTTGGCAGCCTCCTATTTCAGTACATCCCTCATGAAGTTCCTCACTTGCCAACTGCTATTATGCACGTGAGGTCCCACAATGATCCCACAGGATTCAGTGGAAGGTTCTACTTTCAGCTCTTCCACTAACACCCTCTAAATACATTGCTTTAGAGAGCAACTGTGACACATCTGCCACAAACCTTCGAACTGGAAATCACACAGAGATACTTAGGTATCCAGAGACTTGCTCTTCAGATTGCATAGATGACGGTGCAGAAAATACATCTGAAGAACCTGGCTTTGGTTTATCCTCCAAAACCTGATTTCAGATTCAAAAGGTGGAACAAGGGGCTGAAGATGTAAACAACTACCTGGAGGAAAAGCAGAAGAGTAAACAAATGCCAAAACCTGAAAAGCACATAAAAGCATTAACAAACAAAATGGGAAAAAGTAGGAATGACATTATAGAAACAGGAGACCATGCAAGTATAATTTGCACTTGACTCTTCTGAAACATATCAATATTCCCAAGTCCAAGTCTTAGGTGATGAAAGATACAAATAACCTTTCTAAAATATAAATAATCCATGGTTCCCCCTCCATTCTCCAGGAGCACAAAGTGATAGTTTGAATGATACACAGATTCCTACAGTTATCTTCCTCCTTATTCTTCTCTTTTCCAAGTTGACTTTTCTCCGCCAACCATTATAATATGGCTACTTGAGTGGGGCTGAATATCTAGATCTGCTCATGCGTCCAGGATCAGTCTGAGATTTTTGACTTGTGATTAGAACCACCAAGAATAAATTTTATCACTTTACATGGAAAACTCTCTTCTTTGTCCTAAACAAGAATTAATCTCATTTTGCCCAAGTCCCTGACTGCTTCTCTAAAGCCAAAGACTCCTATTTTGCCATTATTAATTTCCCCCCTACTCACAAGCAGGACAGCGTAATATAATTTATATTATTATATTTAATATAATATAATTTGCATACATATTAGACCTAAAGATGAGCCAATCACAAAAGAATGCAATGTTTTCACCTGTCTGCAGTACACAGCAGGTTTTGACCTCACAGTCTTACTTAGGTAAAAAGTAGAAGGTGGAAAAACCATACTAGATGGGATTTATTTTCATTGATCTGTTCCTAACACCAGTAGGACTTCTGCCATGAGCTTTGGTGAGAGACAGTTCTGAACAACAGAAACAATATTGTCTGTAGTTTACTCTATTACATAGAGTGAGTCAGGAGAATTGTCTGGGTAGAAGTATATTAAATAAAAAAGAAATTACATAATTATATAAATTCTAATTAAATTTTCAGTCTGTGGCTGTCTTAGTTAAAGGGTCAAGCTAATAACCATATTGACTTTGCACAGTGTCATGAAAAGGACAGTCAGCAAAGCTGAAAAAAACGTAAATTTTTTTCAGTCAACTAACCTGCTCTTTCTCCTGTTATGTCAACCTGAACACAGCAACACATGCAGAAAACACTTGAGAATTACTAGAATTCTTCCTGACTGCACATATGGAAACTGCCAAGTTGCCAATACAGAGGTGAGAAAAAAAAATTGCCGATACTTTCTTTTTGTATTACATGAAGACTTTGCAAAAATTATTATTTTACATGTATTTTTTGTTGTTCTTACTCCCACGATATATTGGCAGGTGCTGGTACTGCTATTAGGTACAAACCAATGTCCATCACATGCAGTTACAATTTTTCTCTCATCTTTACAAGAAGAAAAAAAAAAAGAAAGTGTCCATAATAGTAATCCAGTTCTTTAGTTTTTTCTTTATTTTTGACAATGCCTATCCTTTGCTATATGCTTCTCCTCTCTACAGTAAGACAGAAGAAAAATTAATGAATTTCAAGTAAAAATGAGGAGTTTATGACATTCCTTAGCTCTATTTGTACTTTCTTTGTCTCCCTGGGAAACTTGTCTGTTCTCCATCCTTACTGATACATTGTGAAGTACCACAGTATCTTACCAGTAAGGTTGGCAGCCATGGTCCTTAAGGCTATTAAAAAATAATGTTGATATTTTGGCACTGATCTTGCAAATGTCATATGGAAGAAGACCATTTATTTTAATTATTATTTATCTTAGACTCTGCAGAAGTTGATTGATTGAACACAGTCAGTAAAACAAAACACTTAAGATGTGTGCGTGGAGGGAAATTGGATATAATCACACTGCTATAGACCACAAAGGAGGACAGTTGGTAGAGATTATATTCAGAAAAAGATTTATACAGGTTTTTTCTTTCCAAGGATTTTATGCGTATGAACACAACTGTGATAAGGTATCTTACATCCCCTTTTTCCTGACTGCTAATTGGAAAGGGTTTATTGGCTGCAATAAAGAGGTTATTATTGATGGGGAAGATATTCCAGTAGCCTTTACTAACATGGAACAAACACACCCCGGTTTTAAAAAAATCTTTAACTAATGCTAGAAAAGGAACACTGCCAACTCTAACTCAAAGCTAGAAAGTGATTGCTCTGTTGCCCTCAAACCAAGTATGTACAAATGTTTATTCTGCCAAGGCACCTGATAAAGCTGATTGTACTATTAGAAAGGGCAGTACAAAGAACAGATGAATATTAGAATATGTTGCTTAATAATATTTTTTTTCCCAGTGTCACATTAGTATTTCAGTCAACTAACCTGCTCTTTCTCCTGTTATCTCAAAACTGTCTCACCCCTGAATACCCTTTGACCTTACAGCTCACCTGACTATGTTGTAAAATGCCTATTCCCCTTAGATAAACTTAGGGTGCACAGACCATACAAAAATAACTTTAAATATATTAAATGTGTAAATGAAAAATACAGAACTATGCCCATATAAATCCTTACTGACAAGTCTGCATATGTATGCATAATTTGACAAATTGACATAATTTCAGAATGCTAAATATTTTTACATATTTTCATCCCCACTCCATTTCATAATCCTTTTTCCACCTGACAGGGATTTGCATGTAAAATTAATTTTCATACTCAATTATCCTGTGACTTCTTTGCTGAAACACTATTCTCAAACTGTTATTTGAGGAAGAATAGCAAAACCTTTTTGCTACTATTCTTGATATATTTGCAGTACTAGCTGTTTTGTTGTTTAGGTTTTGACTTTTCACTGATCGCATTTTCAGCTTTACTTTCCTCATGCAACAAGGAAGACCATGCACTGAACAGGCTAAATCTCAAAAAGTACCTGAAGAATCCTTTGCGCAAATGATCCCTATCTGAAACACAAAACCTACAACATAAAAGTCACACCAAGCTATAATTAAGAGACATGTAGTTTTTTAATGATCACTCTAAGAAGTTCATAATTTAAAAGAACCGCCACCTTAATTGTGGAAGATCTGACTCTGTAAGTCCCTTGTTTTAGGGACGAAGCACTTGTGGGTCTTACCTGTGCCTGAAGGAATTAAGGAAAAGAGAAACCTGATTTTGAAAATTTTGTACTTCAAAAATTTTGGTTTTCAAAATAAACTTATGATTAAAAATATAAATTTGCACCATTTTGGGGCGGAGGTACTTTTACATTGTTACAGCTGCTAGGACATTGGCTTTAGGAATCAACGTGCATGTAAATCTGTTGTCTTTTTACAGAACTCTGTTACTTGAATGCTCTTGAACTATAGACAGGTATGGAAATACATAAGCAGCATGACACTCATACTAAACATGAAGTTCATATGTATGTATATGTACATACTAGACAAAATTATAAATCAACATATTTTCTTATGTATAATTGCCTGGTTACCTGCAAGAAATCCCAGTCCAGCATGTACACATGTTCAGAAAATATAAAGGGAGTCTTGTGGTGGTTCCCTGGCTACCTTGGGTAAAAGCACTCATGTCTGCAGCCTGTGTTGTAAATAGAGCTCAAAGTGAAATTCTTCATTCTCATCCTCTCAGATAGTAAGAGCCAGAGTTTTATGGTGTTAACTATCTAGCACTACTTCTTCCCATCACTACAGCATAAAAAGGCATTTCAATAGCCAAATGAGAGCTGTCTGGAAACAAGGCATGCTTCAGGTCCATGTTTAACGCAAGGCTAGGTAAAACATCTCATAGAGGACTGTGCTTCTTAAACCTCAGGAGGTCTAATCCACTGCCTACGCTCTCTGTCTCCTTTCTGCCCCTACATGTCCTTCAGGCTGCCCTGACGTTTTCCAGCTACTGCTGCCTATGTGATGGTTTAGTTGGCATTAAGTATAAGAAGCAGGGAAGCATCCTGGTGGAGACAGGTGAGTGGGGAAAAGTATTTTTCTGTTTCATAATTGATGAATGATTTTTTTTTTCCCTATTCTTAAGGGAATCTCCCACATTCTTAAGGAGAAGTTGAATGAAGATAGTTACCAAAGCTCATAAATAGGAAGGAAAAAAAAAAAAAAAAAGGAAGAAGAATACTTACAATGCAATGTTAAAACTTGCTGAAAAATCTCATCTTTTTGGTAACAGTATGCAGTGTATGTAGAATGCTTGAGTGTGTTCATTATCATTTGTAGTGGTTTGTGAAATAATTTACCTATTGTTTCATCACTAATGGATCATAATGTAGCATAATTTACACTTCATAACTCCAATCCTGATTCTTTACTAATTTTTAGCTAGTGAAAGTGCCAAAACTTCATTATTTGAAACACTTTAAAATTAAAAATCTCAGCATACTTTTTTTATTCTTCCTTCCTTTTACAGCTGAATATAGTCCTGATGCCTACACTGTATAGCATAAAATACAGTCTGAATATGGGCACTGACTGCTTTGCTTCTGCTTTTCTCTTGACTGACTGTTTTAAAAGGTTTAATTTAATTATAGTATGAGACATCTCACAGTAAAATAATCACATGCAGGAAAGTTGCATAATACAAGGTTCTCGCATCTCTGTAATCTTTTTACCAACTCGCATCCCAAATGACCAGAGCTGAGGTAGCTGTCTGAGAGTCAGAAAAGATGTGGAATGTGCCAATTTAAAAATGTCTTCATCCAAGATAGCTCAATATCAATACATCTAATACCGCAAGTTTGATGAAGGAATAGTTTGATTCACTTAAACACTTCTTTATTTCCTTCTTCCACCTCGGTCTCTTTTCTCTTTTTCTCTAGACTGTAATTGTGGGGTGCTGTCAAACAGTGCCAACATTATCTCTCAGAGCTCTCAGATCCTATCTACTCTCCTGGAAGTACTAACATCCACAAGTTACACTACGGTATCATTGATTCAATGTACCTTTATGTACCCAAGTCCCTTCTGACAACACACTTCACTTTAAGGTATAGTCGTGAATATTACTGAAATGATGTTTTGCTAGGATAGAAAATGAAATAAAATGATATTCTTGAACCCTTCGTTTGAGATGTCTGGATGGGCTGGACAGCATAGACTAGATGTGCTGGAAAACATGATTTTCTGGAATATTCCACTGCCCAAAATAAGAAAACTTGTAAAATCCACTGTACTCCAGCTGAAAGGCCAGTTTCTGCTGAGTATCACATTGGTATCGAGGCTCATGCTGTTTTTTGCCAAAGCTTATGACTAGGCAGATGCAAAAGCAAAGGTATATGATAAAGTCTTATTCCTTATTTTGAGAATGCATTCTATATCTTTTAACTAAACATGTTATAAATAAATGTGTTAAATCTATATATTATTTTTGGCAAGGTGAAAAATACACATTCTGTTTTTAGTAAACAGATAAAAAATAGCATTCCTGATACATTAAATGATAAAAAATGGTTATAGTTTTCTTTCTCTATTCCGTATTCTGTGTAATATGCCTGTTCGCGTTCTGTTATTTACTTAAAGTGCTCACAGAGAGCTCTACTCAGGAGAAATATCTTCTATTACTTGTTCAGAAGGATGGTGGGGAGAAGGCTGTAATGCTAAGAAAGAAAACAGGGTGGTCTCTACTGTGTAGGAAAAAAGTATATAACTGTCTTTATAGCTTACACCTTCATCCATGGTTCACATCTCACTTATGTTTGCAGAATAATGTTCCCTGCTCCAAATAGAAAGAGGGGAAAAAGACACTCCTTCCCAGGCTTTCACTTTATTTTCCTTTTCCCCAGACACCTCAAAATCATCACTGTACACCTAAAAGCTAATTACTAGCAGATGATCTGTTTAGATATTTTAGAGATAGGTTATTGAAGGTATTTTTCTCTCCAAGGTTTTGTCACTGCTGAAGCATTCATATGTTTCCTTCAAACAATCAAAACCTTAGAGGTGTTAAACCTCTACCTTTTGTTTTCCATGTATTTTTTTATGAAAGAGGTAAGTCTTTGTCATATTTCTTTTTTTTATAACCAAATCGATTATTTCTATATTCATCCTTTTGTGGCCTCAACATACTATCTGGGCACAAATATCTATCCATGCAGAGTGCTTTGCAGGGTCAGTTCCTTTTCCAATTTGTTATGCCATTTAGCTTTTAATACTTTGTATCTAGCTATACTGGTTACTGCTTTTACTGTTCAAAAACTTTCCAGGTGTGCTGTTCAAGCCCAAAATTTTCCATGTACTTCACTTGCATCAGAAATGCTGAACGGTGAAGAGAGATTAAATATTTACAAATTGGCACTTTCTTTCCCTCCCCTGCTCCCCCCCTCAACCATGACATCTTTATCAAATAAGCTTAAGGTTAATGCTGTATTTCCTTTGCAGGTCAGGAATTCCACATTAGCAGCTAGACAGTAGGTTCTAATACCATCATCCTAACACCACCGTTGTGTTTTAAGAGTGCATTAAAGATGATGATAAAGGAAAGGAAATAGAGGTGGACTACATGAGAGCTGGAAATCTGACAAGAAATATCCAACTTTATTTTATCACTGACAGTGTGTCCTGGTTTTGGCTAGGATAGAGTTAATTTTCCCAAGGAGCCAGAACAGGTGAGCCAAGCTGGCTATTCCATACCATGTGACGTCATGCTCCCTATAAAAGGTGGCTAGTCAAGGAGGGGTGGATTGATGTGGCTGTGGGCTGGGCTGAGTGTTGGAATTGGTAAATTGCCTTGTGTTATCACCCATTGTGTATATTCTGTTACCAGTACTGCTGTTGTTTCTCTCTCCCTTGCTGTTCCAGGAACTGTCCTTATCCTAACCCACAGGGTTTTGCTTTTGTCTTTCCTCTTCTTTTTGCCATCCTGCTGGAGGAGGGAGGGGTGAGTGAGTGGCTGACTAGTGCTCAGCTGCTGGCTGGGGCTAAACCATGGCAGAGTGTCAGTATGTCAGCAACTGTATTCATAACTGTTGATTCAGAATATGTTCTCAGATATAAACCATATAAGTTGATGATCCCTTGAAGGTATTTGTGTCCTTTGCAAACATACCATGTCTCTGAAAGAGTGTTTCCACAACAGCTGGAAACCCTTGCCAAACTTTCACAAAATATGGACCACAACCTAAGAATTTTTCTCATGTACTAAAATATTTTTCCTTTAAAAAATATTTATCTGTAAAGATAAGTTATTTACATATGAAAACAGTATTAGGAACATATTCATTGTGTTGTCTTTCTACTTTCTTGAACACAATATCTGAAAAACAAGGCAGCTCCCAGCACTTGATCACCAGTGACGGAGGGACCATAGTCCAAGATAATCTGTCCTAACATTGTTTTCATTGAGCATACGGTAAGTTTCTGAAATGAAGAGTAATCCTATGTAATCAATAAGAAACATGCAGCACAGAGAACATATTCAGATTTTCTAAAATATTCTTTTACTGGGTTTGCAAGCTCAGGAAGGTACCAAATCACATCTTCAAGTTTAAGCTCCAGAAACACTACAAAAGAAGAAATAAATAGTCTGCAAAAATCTGAAGCGAATGAGTGGATCTGCTTTGAAATTCTGTGCTTCAAGACTGCAAAATACGTGGGTTTTAGCTTTATGTCAGTTTTGATTCTTGGCAGTTAATATACAGATACTGAAAGTTGCTTGAAAAGGGATTCAGCCTAAGCTCAGGTACTGTTAGGCACCTGAGTGTACTAACTGGTATTAATTTCCCTGACCAGTCTCACCTGGAGCCTTCCCCATGCTCCTGGGTTGACCTTGACCTATCACTTTGCCTGATGATGACTGGGCTGTTGGTGGGATCCTTTGCTGCTGCCCTGCCCTGCCCAGCCGCCTCCAGCCCGTCAGACCCTGCCCTTCCTGCTCCTCAGCAGATGCACTGGTTGATTGTTGTGGTTGTATCATAATGAACTTCGATTATAGCATTTCATTTGATTATAGTATTTCATGTTTTCTTCTAGCTGCTCAGAAATATGAATGTGAATGTTTTTTTTTCTTTAGGAAATTCATAATGATCTCCCAAAAGATTTTGTTGCTGCATTAAATGAGTGCAATAACAAAACAGAGAACTTTGGCCAGTTCCTATTGATTGCTTCTAGAGTGGCTGATATGAAACAAGAATACTGACTTCCCCTTTCAGAAAATGGTAGGTAAATTTTCTATTTCTATAAGCAGATTTACAGTGTAACTTTAACAAACTGCTGTATGGATTGCAGGAAGATTTGGAGGACCATTTCTGTGTGTATGAAAACACAACGTCATGTCATGTCATGTCAGGCTTGCCTTGTCCCTGCTCTCTTACCATGCTTGTTCATTCTCTAATCAAAACTTGTTTGTTATGTCCCGCACCAGTGGACCAATAAGAGTTTTGCTGCTGTTCCTGTGTTTGCTTCCCTTTGACAGTTTTCTGCTGTGATAATCATGAGATTGACAGAAAAAGTAAGGTATGTTCAGTGTGGCTAGTCTGTGCACTTGGTGCATATGTAGTGTAGGAATAATTAGAGATTTCAGTAGGCTGTTACAAATAATCTGTACTGAATTGGTACAATTATATTTTACCTATGGATAGAATTTAGCCCTTGGTTAAATTTCATTAGGGCCCAAAATAAAATGCACATATCTAACACTAAAACTAATTTAATTTTTTCTGCCTTGTATATTGTTTCATAAATTCTGCGGCTGGTCCATGCTGGCTGAGGAAAGAGGCTGGGAAGCAAAATATAGAATTACAAGGGTAAATATTTATCCATGCACATGAGGTGTCCCAGCCAAACTGGGGCACAGTGAATGTGGTTTTACACAGTGTTTTTATACCCTTCAGGTGTTGGAGTACAACACAATTTGACTAATCACTAATTAACACGTATGCTACCTACTACTAATCATAGTAAAACTTTGCAAAGCAACTATATTTCTGCATTCTTGCTGCTTGTTGATTGATCCAGATGTCTCTGGAGTCAGTCTTGTGGTAGGACTTATCTGTGACACCAGATGCTGGGAGCATTTCAGAGCTGTGTTGGAGGGGGTAGGATGCTAGCATTACCTTGGTTGTCCAGGGGTATCTTTTATCCTTCACAAACAGCTTTAAAATTCAAAGTCCTTATCTCCAGTGCTGAGCTGTCCTTCTGGTGCTTGCAATGAGGGTTGGGTCCTTTAGTTTGCTTTACTTAAAACATGACCAATACCAAAGCCTCCAGTAAAATTCCACTACCTCATTACTTTGCAGTATATAATGTAAACTAGTATATATTAACAAGATTAATATGCTTTCATACTATAAAGACTGATTGATATAATAGTGAAGGGAATTTACAGAACAGCCTTTTAAAATAGAGGTTTCTAAAGAAACAGAAAAATAGCTAAAAATAGTCCTGTTTTCCCCTAAAATTATTCTTACTAATTGCTAAAAGATTTGAATCTTTAAGAAACACCTATTCATCCTGAGGCAAAAAACATGCTTGTGAAATCTCAGATCAGATTAATTTTAGCCAAAATTCCAAGTGGGTGAGAACAGAGACCCTGTATATACAACCTGAAGAAAGATTGACCAGGGTGTAAAAGGATCTCAATCATAAAAAAAATTTAGATGAAGAACATGGCTGAATTTTTCTTTAATAAAAAGTCTTCAAGATTTTAGATGTTTTTCTGTAACTTCAAATTTATAGAGGTAATGCTTAAATACCATTAGTATGAAGAAGCTTTTTGTATGGGTTTGAGAAGTCATGTGTGTAAATATGGCTACACTTACATTTTATGTCATTTCTGTTTAGACTTCTCAGGTAATGAATGCACTGACTCAGAACAGGCATCTTAATGGGTCGTAATAATGGAAGAACGGCTATTTCACCTTTTGCATGCTTGTCTGGAAATGATGACAATTGCTTATGCAGCAATTATAAGCTTATGCAGAAAATGTAAGTATGTAATGTAAAGGCTTATAAGGAAACATTTCGTATCCAGGATGGATATATTTTAGATAATGCATGTGAAATACTATAGAGTTTTATTACTGATTTTGAGGATATTGATGTGCTTGACAAACACATAGGGAATCTAATTTCAAAACAGCCACAGGAGAAAGGCATTCTTATTTTACAACAAAGACTTTTCTATTTAATGTAAAATAATGTAAAATCTCCCCTTTTACAGGCACATGCAGTTTAGTGATGATCAACAGATTTTATACCTGGAAAAGTTTGTTTCATGCCCTTAAATTTGATAGTCTATATGAGATTTATTTTTTTACTGGTGTAACCAGTAGCAGGGCTGAGCATGTGTGTCCATCAGGTGAACAAACACATGTATATAAGACATATATATATAACACAGCTGGCCACAGAGATCAGCAGAGTGGGAGAAACACTCAACACTCACTGGCTGATCAGGAAGAAGGACCTTTAGTGGGAAATACATAGAGTTGAGATCCCACAGGTGGACTCGGGCTATCCAGTGGCTGGCTATGGATCCTGGCTCTCCCCAGTTGCCTCCCACACAGGCATTCACATGGAAACAGGTCTCAGCTGAGACATAAGTCTTGCCAGTGTTTGGCCTAGACCCTTTGTAGCCAGCTCCTCCATGGGTTTCACCCTTAGAGACATGTATAGCTGGCTCCCAGCCACTTCATCTGCTTGCTGGCAGGTCTGGCTTGATAGTCAGTAGGGATTGCACACTGACTTACCCTCACTCACTCCTACTTCTGGTTGCACAGACACATGGACCCCTGTGATCCATGGTCTGATGCCAATTGCTGGCACTTAGACCTCTATGCACACATGTGCACACAGAACAGGTAGTCCCTTACCCAGGTGGTTAGAAATGGAGTTTAATGAGCAAACAGGACAGCCTGTGCTGATTAGGTTCAGGTGCATGACTGGGCGAGCATTCTGCGCAGCAACCTGTTTACATGCAACCAGCCCCTTGCCTCCTTATCCCTCTGTTTTCCCATGTTTGTTCACCCCCTAAACCAGCTTGATATTTCCCTCCTCCAGAGCAAAACCACTGTTGGGATTCTGTTCTAGTGCCTTGCTTACCATTGTGCTAGAAAGCAGAGTAATTTGTCCATGCAGAACGGGCTGCAAACCCACTTCAGAAATCTCACATGAATGGGTAAACCATTATGAGCAGATGCAGATCCCCAGAGTCTCAGAGAGACTTGTTCCTTATTCCTATAAACTGCATAGAAATGTATCAAAATCTAACTGATCTTAAGAAATGGAGCTGAAATATTTGGATATTGGAGAGCCCTATATAATGATTAGTTTCAGGAAAAACTGACAAGATGAACATGATTGGAGTTTCACCATTTAGTAAGTCCAATGAGAAAATGTAGAGTAAAAATGATTGTGTAACTATGAGTAGTGCCTAATTTAAAACTTTAGCTTATTCATAACAACTCTATCTTAAAGCTAAGCAAAGACTTTTTCTTCTACATAAAAGCATGTGCACATTTAATCTTTTCCTTTCCTTTTCCAGTGTTTCTTGAAGTGACCTCTGAGAAATGTGGTGAAAGTTCTATGGCTAGTGTGAAACCAGACAGAGGATTCCTTACGGAATGGCCTTTACACTTACTGCTGTTTGAAAAGTAATCAAAACATTACCAGATTTCTTATCACTTCTTTCTGTACTTTGTGTTGGTACAGTAAGATTAATGAAAGAAATTAAAATATTCATGTATTTAGTTCAGTCTTTGGGTCAAAAATTTCTCTCATTCAGACAAGTACTAGTCTTTCCACCATCTGTACTCAATTTAGGACTAGATTCCAAAACCAGTTGAGGCGCAACTTATGCAAAATTTTAATTTATGCATTTATTTTCAAGGAGAGAGCTTAGCTTAGCTTGGCTTAAGATAGGTGGCTCCTGACAGCTTCAGGTAAGTGCTGGGGAATTTTTATTGTATCATTTGAGGTGAATGAAATACACATTTGTGCTTAAGTATAAAGTGATTTAATGGGCAATGCATTGGACAGAGTCTAAAGGGAGTCTGCAAAGATGTGGCATGAGCTGATTCCTTATACACGATTGTGCCAGCACCAGTCATATCATTACAAATCAATCCCGTAGCATTTATCATTTTATCAACAATGGAATTTGTTCTCCCTTAGAGTTGTTCTATCTCTGGCATTCCCATTTCTATTGTTTAACCTGGTTCTGGAGTTAGGCATTCCTCCTGCCAGGACCAGGTCATTCCTCGGTCTCCAGTTACCATTGCTGAGCAGTTACAATTTGAATTTCCCCTTCATAAAATGTCTCAAGTTAAAATTCCTGCAGCTGTTTTTCTATATTAGATGGTTACTGCCAACTGCTCGATGATTTTAGGCACTCTGATTCATGCTTGAAAGAATGGCTGTCTCAGATCCTCATCTCAAGCACCTATCTCTACCCTTTCCCTCTTTGCCTCATGCATTATTTAGAGAGATCTAAAAAAGTGGGGTGGGTTGATGCTGGCCAACTGCCAGATGCTTACCCAGCTCTTCTGTCACTCCCATTCCTCAACAGGAAGGCGGAGAAAATAGGATGGAAAAGCTTATAGGTCAGCACAAAGACAGGGATACTACTTACCAGTTACCGTCACAGGCAAAGCAGACTTGACTTGGGGAAAAGTAATTTAATTTATTGCCAAGTGAAATAGATTTTGGTAGTGAGAAACAAAAATAATTTTAAAAATTTCAAACAGCACCTTCTTCCCACTCTCCCCTTTCCAGGTTGTCTGCACTCCTTTGTTCTTGACTGCTCTGTCCCTCCCCATTCCCTAAACAGAGGGTATGAGGGTTAAGGACATAACAGTTTCTCTTAACACAGTGTGACAGTTCTCTATGGGCTGCAGTCCTTCAGGATAAACCTGCTCCAATGTGGGCTTCCCACAGGCTGCAGTTCTTTCAGGACATATCTACCTGCTTCAGCATAGGGTCCTCCATGGGGAGACCTGACCTTGGTGTTTGCACTAGTGTTTCTCATTCTCATGGGGTTTTTTTTCTCCCATACTCCCACCTGAGTGATGTTTTTGCTCTATCTGAAATATATTTTCCTGGAGGTGGCACCAGCTTCCTCAGGAAAGTAAAGTGTCTGATCTGCTTTTTAGTCAAGTGAACAGCAGACCTAAAATACACTCTTCTGAACCAAAATGCATCATCCAAAGGGATGGAAAATTAATTGAATCTAAAGGTCCGTCTTCAGGACCTAATTAAAAGTTATACTAAAATCTTTTGAAGCATTGGGCTAAAGATCATCTCCCATTTAATTTGAGGAAAGGAAAATAGAGTTTCGATTATTTCCTATCTTGTTACCTACCAAAGAAAAAGTGTGCTGAGAGGAGGAGCAGGGGCTTATCGTGGCTAGCTAAACAAAGTAACTCTGATAAGCTAGAGCACTGCGGGTGTGTAACTGTACTGTAAAAGATACTGTTCTCCTGAGTTTCTAGAATCTTTGTACAGGTCTCAAAGGAAATGCAGGATGTGGAAAAGACCTCTGATCTGCTTAATGGCAAGTGTTATGTGTCAGCTGTCCAGGGAGGCTGTTGGAAACCTACCTGGATCCCTGAGGAGACTACTTACATATGTAACACCAGTGGTTTTCTGTGCCATATCCTGCACAAGTATCTGATCTAAAGAGGAGCTTCTGACCAAGACAATTTGATATGTGAACTCTGTTTTCCTAAATGTTGTTTCAACAGTACTTTGGGTACCCAGGTTCCTTGTGAAGCAAGGCTTCGCTAATTTTAAGTGATAGGGCTCCAGTACTGTTCCTGCTAAAGGATTTGCTGGAAATGCTAAAAAGTTACACAAAGTGTATCTCTTAGTTTATTTTTATAAGGAATTTGCTACTTTAAGAAAGCAGGCTGCTAGAAGAATAGATTGTGGTGAATAAAGGGACAGAAATAGGAATTAATATTTTTCTGCACTATATATGCGATCTGCATTAACAATATTCTTAAGCAATGCAGGCTTAATGGCTCTTGGACCATTACCTGAAGCCACCATGACTGAAAGCATAATTTCACAGAAGGAAGGAAATACTGGTGATCCTTTGCAGTGCTGCATTCGGGGACACAGTTCTTCCGGCACCTTGGAAATGAAACCTGAACTTGGCACCTGGGCAGCGCTGGGAATAGAAAGCGAAAGCTGTGGGATGGGCAGTGGCGGGGCCAGAACCCAGAACCGCCCGCTGGCAGTGCCTTAAAGGCGGGGTGGCACCGGAGCCGGAGCAGGCAGCGGCGGCAGGTACTGTCTGGGTCGGGGCTTTGTTAGAAATTGTGGTTAGGGTTGCCTTTAGGATGGGAGTTGGGACTGAAACTGGGATTAGGGTTAGGGCTAGGGTTGGGTTTAGGTCTGAGGGAGAGGGCTGTGTTTGGGTTTAGGCATGGTGCTATAGAGCTGGGATTGGGGGTTGCGTCAGGGTTGTATTTGGCTTAGGGATGGATGAGGTGGCTGGACAGCATGAAGGCAGGGCAACATCTGGGACTTTGCAGGCAGTAAAGGGTGGAGGGGCAACAGGGGTGCTGGCAGGGTGTCAAAGCCACCTGGCTGCCTCTGCCTACACTGTAGCCCCAGGCACCTCTGATGTTAGTGTGTGCACTGCAGAAAAGCACTGATGTAGCAAAGAATGAAAACCTTGTTTTTGAAAGGAAATATAGCAGTCCGTACATGAGTATGTACAGATAGTTTTGCTTTCTTTGGGAACAGCTAACTTTACATTTTTCAGATATGGAAAGTCACGCTTGCTTAGGAGGTTGCTGAAGTAGTGATGACCACTTTCTAGGTAAGTGACAATTTTAGCATGCAAAAATACACGATTCATCCCAGAATGGCGTTCTCAAGCCTTAGATACAGCATTTTCAATTTAGATAAGAAAATGGAGAAAAGTCTCAGGTTTATTGTGCCTTGACAAAAAAGTACATATGCAGGTATACAAAAGGTGATTTTCTGTAGCTGTATGTACATAAATAGCTTACATTTCAGGAAAATAGGTTTTAAAGTTCAACTTTAAAGTTACATTAAGCATACCACTGTAAAGTAGCACACTGTGACTGTTTTACAAGTAGATAATAAAAATGTATTTTTGTTTCTCTCTTCTGCAAATCCATTTGCTAGTTTAAATTAATGCAAGGTGAAAATCAGAAAGAAAATTGCAGCTTAGTTTTGAGTTTCTGAAATCTGAAAAATGGAGGTTGCACTTTAGTTTCTTTTGTTAGTTTTTTAAGAAAGGTTTTAAGAAAGGTTATAAGACTAACTGAATTGAAAAGTGGGATTGATACCAAACCATGATTACCCTCATCATGCAATGAAGGTGGTGTGGTGTGCCTACTTGTTACTGACCTAGCATGAACTGTGTGGGTACAAGTCACTTGAACCAGGAAACATGGATCATTCCTTGGAGTATGCCGTGTAGATATAACTAATATAGCAAAGTACGGCTAACCCCTGCCCCAATGGTCCCTTCATGCAAAGTGCAAAACAGATATGTAATGCTCCTTTTTAGTAAACTTTAAGAAAGACAAAAGCTGTTTTATCTCTATAGTTCATAAAAATATTTATTGATTTAAAAATTAAGATATGGGATGTTCACAAAATGCTTTCTGCTTTTTCTTAAAGTTTTATTCCAGTATGATTATGAAGTAGATAATTTAATGATTGAAGCCTCAGAGCATACCATATTTCCTGAAAATTTTCTCTTGATTACTTAGGTTTTGTTTTTGTTTTTTGTTTTTTTTTTTTCTGGATGCCAGAATCAAGATCAGTGATGGATTCTGCAGAAGATCATTTCAAGAAAGTCCTTTATAATGATGCAAATGAGAATGCGAGTAATGATGATAAGGATAGTGAGTGTAGCGACAGTGAGAAAGTAGGCTTGATTCCAACAAAGGAAGATAAAGAGAGTGACAGTACAAGTGACAGTGATAAGGAGGATGAGACCAGTGACAGAGCTGAAGCAGCTGTAACCCAGTTGCTTAAAGAAGAAGAAGATAGAGAAAAAGAAGCCGAAGACCCAGATTACAGCAACACTTACAGTTTCTCGACCACTGAAGAAGTGACAGAGCAGGCATCACAAACTGAAAGCAAGGATTTCAGAGTTCTCCAGCATGAATGTGATTCCCAAAGCCCTGGTGAGGATCTGTTAATTAACTTATGATTGTGTCTGTGAGTTTTATTGTAGTGTCTTACCTTTTGGCTCTTAATTAATTGATGAGTTATGGTTATATGGTTCTATCAATAACCATGTATGTGGTTATTTTAGAAATAAGAAAACATGTTGAAGTTCTGGAAAAGTTGAGGCTACACATTTGGGCATCTCTATCAAGAGCTCAGTAAGTACAATGGGGTTCATGAAAAGAAACGTAATAAATGGTAATAGAAATAGTTTCTTTGGACTAAGTAGAAATCACAATGTAGTACCCTCTAGAGAAAGGTGCTATGTGCTCATCACCTGTCTGCATAAGCAGACACGGACAAGAGGTGCCACGTAAGTCACAGAAGCCTCAGATGCTGCAAAAGAATAGCAATTGTCTCCTTTACAACTGCGAATAACATTGAATAACTGAATGGATTGCAAGCTATTTAGGACTAACCTTAGATCCAAGAAAGATGATTTTCTATTGATTTAATTTATACATTTAATGTTTAGTTGATTTAATTAACAAAACCATTTATTTAAAAATCTATTAGTAAGCAAATTTCTTCTGTTCCATGTCCCCAACTTTTCTTGGAGTAATGTAATGTACATGCTATTTCTTTTTCTTTCAGGTATGTTAGTCTGTTAAAAGACTTTGTTGAGTCTGAATTCTTTGTGATAGATGGGGATTCCTTACTACTTACATTTTTAGATGAGAAAACACAATATCTAAACTTCTTCTACCAAATTGAATGCTTCCTGCAGGATTTCACTGAAAAAGGAGCAAAATACGTCATTGTTTTCTTCAAGGTACTGAACGAGTAATGCTTGTTTGCTGTTTAAACCACTGCACTCCTTCAAAATCAACTGCTTGATTCTAATCAGGATTAGGAAACTGTTAATTGTGTCAACAAATGTACCTGAATAATTTCATTGCTTTTATTTCCCACAGGATGCAGAACAGATGTACCTTCCATATCCTCATTGTCTTTTCTTACGTACTGCATTAATAAAACACCTGAGGCGTAACACAGGCACCACCATTCATACAGAATTTACCAATTGTTTATCATCCAAATGGGAGATTTTTCTGAGGAAAATCTATCCTTACTTCATCATTGTATCTGACATAGGACTGACCTCTCTCCAAACGGAGTATCTATCTATTTTAATTGCCCATTCATTGTCAAAGAAAATCAACGTTGTGCTTGCTTCAGGACAGGACTATGATATTCTTAGAGTTTATGGATATCATGTTCAGAGTGTGTATAAACACATATTATTTTTTCAAAAGGTATGTTACACAGCTTTGTTGTTGGTTTGCAATAATGGTGTTACTTCTACTCAGCAGATTTAATTAAAATATCTCAATATAAATATTATATTGTACATGTAAGATATATGGCTCATATGGCTGATATGTGGCTCATTTTATGTACCTTTTATCTGCTAGTCTTGAAATCCTTAACAGGCAAACATTGTGATTGGTGGCAAATTCCTGCCCTGTTCTCTAGTCTCATTTCACATCCTTGTTCACTTAAGATGTGGTAGGCTCATATACAGCCTTTCCCCTATCTTCAGTATCGTGTGTCTTAGCTGACTTGTAATATGCCAAACAAAACTAGCATTTAGGCCAGGGATGTGGGTTTTTAAAGGAGTTTTATACAGAATAGATGTTTCTTGGAGGCTGAGGATTATTATATATCTGAATGGTTTCTGTCAGTGGCTAGTAGTAGTATCTATTGACTTTTTGACTTCTTTGACTTCTGCACTTCTTAGTACGCACAAGATCTGCGATACGCCTGTGAAAACCTAGTCAGGTACAAAGAGCCATTCATATGTCTATATGAACATCTCAAGCTGAGCCTGAAAAGCATACAAAAAGAGGTAACTGGACTTCTTTGATCCTCTTTCTTTTTTTTTCTCCTCAGGTTGATTGTCTTCCTCCATTCCTTTAGCTGAAATTCTTTCCTAGCCAGAATTCGGTCTCTCTTCCTTATCCTGAAGTGACACCTTGAGTCTGAGAAGGTCTCCTCTGAGCCCAGTCTTTACAGCAGCTTGAAGCTGTTTCTTTCTTTAAAGTTCACTAAAATAGGATGGTTCAGCCGGAAGCTGATCGGTGGGATGTCACTTAAGGGAGGTTTCCATCTTGGCAACTGCCTTTACCTTGTAGATGGGAACCAGCCCATTCAGCAGAAAAGACCTTCTGTGGCATGAACC
The DNA here is from genome assembly GCA_013400195.1 of Aramus guarauna. NCBI lineage: Eukaryota > Metazoa > Chordata > Aves > Gruiformes > Aramidae > Aramus > Aramus guarauna. The sequence goes on from VXBL01007380.1 coordinate 103,836, forward strand.
CACCCTTAGCCACCTGGGGGGCTGCGGCTACTACCCTGCAGGAGCACTGTGGCCATTGCCTCAGCCCTGCGGCAGCAGCTGGCTCCTGAGGGTAAGGTGTGGGAGGGTACGTTCAGCAGTGGCGGGCAAGAGTTGGTGCTGTTGCCAGGAGCAACCTTGTCTGTAGAGACATCTCCAAATCTAAACCTCTCTGTTGCAGCTGCCAAGGCTTGCACACTCTGTTAACTGTAAAAGTATTCGCAATCTGGGATTTTTTTTTTTTTCTAAGAGCTTGATTGCAGTTGCAAGGTCTGTGGTTGCATGATTAAAGCGATGGATTCATTAATCTCATTTTACAATATTTTAGCCTTAAAATTTTGCTATTTCTATGTATATATTATACCTTCAGTGCCTAATATACCCCTGCCATTTTCCTGAGTGTTAAGTTACACAGCAGTGTTGTGACTGTACTTCTGCTCCTGCAGAGAACAGCAGCAAGGCTTCCCTGGACTCCAGTGAAAATGATACTAGTCCAGCAAGCTGATTTTTTTTCAGTCCAGAAAAAAAATGGAGTTGGTTGGCATTTTAAAGTCAGTAGAAAAACAGCTGCCTGGCTACTGCTAATATTTTGGTTGATTATGATAATCTTTCCTGAGGCAAGTTCAATAACCAGATACCCTAGGAGCAGAAAATCATCAGGGCGTAGCAAGGGCAGGCGCCTGCTCCCTGGGGGCTGGGTCAATGGGAGCTGCCCTGGAGGTGGCAGGGCTGGGCCTGATAGCCAGGGCCTGTCCCACTGCCCCAGCCAGGAGCAAGGCAGCCGGAGGGCAGCTGAACCCTGGGCATTGGGCACCTCCCTGGGAACAGGCTGAGGCCAGACTGGGCTGTCAGCCTGTTGCGCTATGGGGAGCTGGAGACTGGCACTGCCGCAGCATCACTGAGGCAGGGAGTGATGGTGCTGATGAGCTGAAATGGGGCCCTGGGGTTGGGCAGGGACAGTCTGGGCTGTTGGTGCCCTCAGGGACATGAGAAAAAAGCTATTTTTACTAACGATTGTGTCCCTTTTTCCTTCTGTAGTTTTCATATCTCTTTTTTTCCCTTCTCTGATGGAACTCTGTAAAGGATAAGACTTGTTCTTCTTTTTTTTTTTTTTTTTGTAATTTTTATGTTAGCAGTCATTTGTGCTATTCATAATGTTATGACTACAGGTTCACCAGTCTGTCCATCTGTTGAAACAACTGTGGCCTGAAGGATCTGACATCCGACGTGTGGTCTGTGTCCTTGCTTGTGCCGTGGGATTAAAAATATACACCAACATGCTGGACAATGCAAATACTTCCATGGGAGCAAAGACAGAGCAATTAGCAAGAGTAAGAATTTTTTTAATATCTTTTCAGTACAGTGACCATAAACATTTTCCTAACAGGAGAGGTGGCTGTCCTAGATCCCAAGCTGAAGAGAGGCCCAGCTGCACTCTGTAAATGCTTTAGTTCAGGTAATTACTGTGGCCACAGCTTTTCCCAAGGAGCATGGTCTGTCTGTGGGTGGCACTATGCCCCCTGCTGCTGAGGCTATTCCTGGGGGAAGTTTTACCTTAGGAACAATTAATTCCATAAGAATTTTTACCTTAGAAGATAGTTGCACTCATTATTTTTCTTTTCCTAACATTCAGCCACATACTAGCTTTTCCTCAAGTTAGCAAGACATTTCAGACAAAAGGTTCCTTTCTAAATGCAGTTGTGACCATTTTTGTGACCATACTACAAGCCTTATTTTCCTCAAGTTAACACAGATGCAATATATCAGTAATATTTTGACACACCTATTCAGTGGACTACAGGATAGCTATGAGTAGTTAGTATAGCTGGATTTCTGTACAGACTTTTTGCTGTGCAGTTGAGAAGAGAGCATAGGCTTATATCTAGATATTAACTTTACCTCCTAAAATAGTAACACTTCTAGCCAGACACACTGACAATTGGTTTTAAGATTTGTCTTGATTTTCATAGTCATATTCTTTTCAGAAATTTTTTTTTACATTATAACTGATCTACATCCACCAGTACTACAAGAATATTCATTTTGAAATGCGTGTATCCACAAGTAATTACAACGCACAAATTGTTTAAATAACAAAGTGCAAACCACTGAATTCAGTAGAGGTGAACACAATTATTTTACTGAAGGGTGTGGTTAATGTTTAACTGTCATCTCTCAACAGGGAACAAGTAAACCCCTGTCTCCAGAAGAAGCAGCAGACCTCTCTAGAATGCAATGTCTTACAGTGGCTTTTCTTCTTCACATGCCTCTTGCACAGAGAGCTCAGATTAGGATTATGAACTACTTCTGGACTCAGCAAGTTTTACCATTAATAAAAATGGTATGTGTAGCACTGCCTTACTTCCCCTGGCATAGGTGCAATTGTAATTTCAGTTTTCATTTTCCTTTATATGCTACTTTAGTCAGCTGATGAGATCAAAGAATGTAATATGCCTGTGGGAAACAAACCTTACCTGCTTCAGGAATCTTGTGAGCCACAAATCAGTGGAGTTAGGAGAATGTTTGGGGCAATATTTCTATACTTGACCTCTTCTTAGACATCTCCAGTTAGCTGGTGTTTGTTAGGGTACTGGGCTAGATGGACATTTTGGTTTCATCCAGTATGGGAAGTCTGATGGCAGGCCTTTTTATTGTTTAAAGTTGGTTATTACAGTGAAGGAGAACAGCGAAGGCAGTTTCCTGATCACAGAGAAGTTAAGTAACAGTGTATTGTTTTTCATGTCAATAAAATCTGTGTTAGTTAACCTTGCTTTGGAGATGCTTTGATCCCTCCACATGAAAAGGTGCTCCATAAGAATTAATTGTTTGCTTTATTTAACAGCAACAGTTGTGTATGCATTTTGCTCTGACACAGCTAAGCGATACAAATGATTGGAAATTGGATTTAACTTACCTGCCAGACTTAAATGATGATTCACTGCTCATAAATCTTGCATATTACTATGAGGTCGAATACACTAAAGGTATTTATCTTTGTTTCACAGTTTTCTTTCTTACATTTCCAATCTTAAGCTACAAAATGAGAATGAAACTGCTTGTACAAGCAAAAATGAGCACAATTATCTAATTACCTATATAAAAATGGATACATTTTATGGAATAATAGGGAAAGTTTTTTTTCTATAACCAAGTCTAGAAAATCAGATATGAAAGTGTCTTTCACCAGTACTCATTCAGAATACTTTACCATGTCATATCTCTGATGTGCCACCTGTACTTATGCAAAGGAAGAGTGATACAGCATAGGCAGTAAGAGCTCTGGGGATTACTGGGGGTTCTCAACCATTTAGTTTTTAGCCAGTTTTCTCTTCATTTCATTTTGTCTTAATGCAACACAGTCAGAATGGAAACTAGATTCTAACCCTACTGTCACTGTGACATTGAATAATTTTAATTCCAGATGAGATTGATTTAGACAAAATCATATATTGTCTTATAAATACATGAATTTGGCAGCTGGAGCTTTAAGAACACCATCAGATGTGTTAAGACTTACAAAAAAGTTACAAAAGCTCACAGAGCAAGAAAGTACGGGAAAAGATTTGTAGGAAATGTTCTTTCAGAATAATTCTGTTTACCTGAAATCCTCTGCCATGAGTCTGATAGTAAACCAGAACCTTTTCTTTATGAATCCAGTCACAAGATGTCCTGTACATACCTCTGTAAAGCAAGTGCAGAGGAATTTTTAAAGGAAATATAAATTAGGAATATGAAACTTTTATTTTTATAAGAATACCTATTATTTGGCACTAAAAAGAAAATTAGCAATTCTACCCTGCAGGAGGCAAAGGTGAGAGAAATGCTTCTTTAGCTGTGGAGCTTGTAGACTTCCACGGTCTAAATCTGGTGGTTATTCCAAAATACATTTTCTCAGCACATTTAGTTATTTATACCCTGGGCTATTAAAAACTGTGAGTATACAGCATTCTATTCTAAAAGCCTTGGGTAGGACTGAAGTCTTTGTGCCTGATGCTACATAGTTGAATACATAGGTTCTGTCTGAGGAAGCTTTTAATTTTAGAGTGCCTTTCTTTTTCTTTTTTCTTTCTTTCTTTCTTCCCTGTGCAGGATTAGAGTTCAAAAAGGAATTGGGGAAAGAAATAGAGAATGAATACCAATGCTTATGGAACACTGTAACAAAATTGGCTGTGAAATACAGTTTTGGAGATGCTTTCCCGATACGAAAGACCTCCCAACTTTTTCTTGAACAAGAATCAACGTTATTTAGAGGTACTAACAACTCAACAAATTAGAGAGTTAGAAGCATGATGTTCATTACTATCTCTAAAAGTTCTAGTAGTAGTGATCTGATTTTATCCTGATGACAAATCTAATCCATGCTTCATGGATCCTTTCCTCCTTCCTTTCAACCCACTACCACAACTTGCAGCTGATGCCAAAATAAGTCTGACCGGGCCTTATGGGTGAAATTCTGACTTTAGACAGCACAAGTATTGTTATTGACTTCAGTAGGAATTGGGTTTAGTTCCATGATTCCTAGCCCAAATCTATTGTATGCAGTGTAAAAACCATTATGATTAGTGTAATATAAATAATAGTAAAAATCATAATAATTACTCATAATTAAAATAACAATTACCCTGCAGGAAGACTGTCTCTCAAGAGCATCTTTGTATGTGTTGACGTGGGGTTATGAAGGTATTGGGCATGGGAGCAACAAATTAAGTGAAACAGAGAACTGTTGCCCTACTGGTAGAGAGTCCAGTCATCACTGTAGCTTGCATTGCAGTCCTGGAAGGTTGTAGAAATGTGTTTTGCCTGTAAGTGCCTTAAATTACACTATCATCCTGTTCAGTAGCCCATAATTGGAGAAGTGCATAGTTGGGTTAGAAATTGTTTTCTTCCCTCACTTACTAAGCCTGTTCAGAACATCTGAAAAGAGTAGGCAGAGATTTTTGCCTGATAACTGACTTTTCTTGAGAAGCAGTTTTGTTACAACCTTCAAATGTTTGTTTTAAACCTATCAAATTGTATAAATCTTTAGAAGACAAGTTCGGTAAAGGCTGGTATATAATTCTACTGAATGTTCTTCAGCTGGTTTCAAAGATGTCAAGTCAGCAAAGTGGGCTCTACTGGGCAAAAAAGACGGTTTCTTTGTTATCTGTGGGATATTAAGGCATCTTCTGGCACAGCATTTGTCGCCTATTTCTGTATCTCCTTTGGAGACCTTGAAGATTGAAATTGTGGCTAGACTTCAAACATGGGAAGGATGCGCAATGTTACAAGTCATCTTTAGTCATCTAATGTAAGTGCAGTTGAAAGTGCATGTTTAGGAGACTGTGGTCTTTATAGAATCAGTGCAGGAAAGTAGATGCCTATGAAATAGGATGGGTTGTAGCATTCAAAAAGTTAACGTAGGTGTCTAAAGTGGATTATGAGACTATCTACTTGGAAGCAATAATGATGTCTGCTTCATTCCTCTTCCTATGCTTGAGAAGAGACAGGAAAAGGGGAACTAGTGAACTGCTGCTTACTTTCAGCAAATTTTACTTTATAGAATTTAATTTATAATGTAACTTGACAGAATTTTCAAGTATGATATGTGATTAGATATATTCCTAATTAAACAATATTAATTATTTTTTACACTTTAAAGACTATAAAGAAGAAATTCCTAACATTGGGTTAATCTCAGTGAAATCTGATCTTGTTGAAGAATATGCTGGAGATGTTTTGAAAGACCTACCTGTTTTAGAAAGGTACATATGAGTTTTATTTCATTATAGTAACATTATATGGGCTTATCTTCTGTTCTCCTGTACTTTACATCCATGTTATGCTCAATTTGTACAAATATAGAAATGCTTTTGCTATGACTGGATGAAATTTCACAATTATGTGTACTGGTGTAAATATTAACAGAAAGTTCAGAACAAGAAAGGATAAGAGTCAATATATCCGTATTTTTTCATACAGTTATTTGTTTACATTATAGTCTTTGATTCTTCTACATTCTGGAACTGTTTTTCTAAATGTACAATTTTTTCTGAAAGGTCTTATCCTAAATTGCAAAGCTCTGATTGATTTCAGGAAAAGAAAAACCTTAAATAAAAATATTGAATATAAAGTAAGAAGAGATTATCCTTTACATTTGCTCTGCTACTTGTGGAAGTGGGTTCTGTGCTGCACAATGAGTATTTTTTAGCCAATGTGTGAGTTATGTAGTTACATTGCATTCTGTGATTAATCCGTGTGAAAATAAGTGGAAAAAAAGGGGGTTTACTTTGTTTGCTAGTAATTCTTTGTGAAAAACTGAGACTATCTTGACAAACTATATTTGTAATAGAATTAAAACTTATGCTGCTTTTCTGCCACAGTAAAATTGTGTTTTGATAAATACCCAGGTTTTTTAATGTTTCATTAGAGATGCTAGAAACCACTTTTAATTTCTGCTCTGTTTAACATTTGTGTTTCAGCAATGATCCTGCAGTTACTTCATTTACTAAATACAAGGAATTTGATGAGCTTTGTCACTGGCATTCTGGCAGACCTTTGACTGAGGAATATGAGCGAGTACAGTGCTATGCTGATGGTAAGAAAAATAAGGCCTGCATGATGGTGGCTATAACAATATTGTAAAGCTTATTGTGGTTTTGGAGAGGGAGTTCTTATTTCAGAAAATATTTGCAACTGTACAAATACTTGCCAAACTAGAGCTACTGCAATAGCTAAATTATACTTAAACTGATGTGCCTGTGCATTATGTGTATGCATTGTGTATTATCTTAAATAGCTGTGAGGAGTGTAACAGAATTCAGTCACTTAGGAATGTTGTTTCCTGAGTGGGTATGTGCGCCACTTGACCTATGAAATCAGGGTTCCATCTGCTCATCTTTCTGACAGGATGATTTTCTTCATTCTTCCGTGCACTGTGATTTCAGTGGGAAGTTTGGAGAGCATAACCTGCAGAATAGTAGCTAGAGCACCTTCCATAATGTTGGAGTTGAAGGTTTATGTCCACTCCAGCTGAAGAGAGGGCCTTCTCTCTCCCGTGCCTTGCATGAATACTCTGAATGCTGGCATGTGTCATCTCAGTCTTTCTTGTGAAAACCAGAAAGATCTTCTGAGATGGATCTTCACACTCAGAAACCAAGTCATTTTGATTTTAGGGCAGAAAGAAATACCTAGGCTTGAGTGTGGAAGTATCCATGTGCTCAGTTCAGTACCTTCCATTGGCTAGCATAAGTGTTCTTCCAGCAGCTTTATTTATTTATGTTCTGATATCAGAGTCTTGTTTTCATGGCGAAGAGGTCTCTTTCTGATCATCTGAATTGCCTTTGGGAGGCACCTTCCTATTTTCATGGACTATGTGAGAAGTCTATGCATTTTGCTCAAACAGTTATAATTTCTTTCCAGGCATCCTGGCTTGTTAAGTTTTACAGTATTTTTAATGTGTGCCTAAAGTAGTCTGAATCTGAGTCTATTGCCTGTCTCTCAGATAATTCAAAGTACTTTTGGATTTCAGTGAGTCTTAGTAGCCAGCCTCTTTCAAAATGTGATTTTGGCCTTTAAGTCAATGAGGTATTTTTAGGAAATGTATCCATTACCCAGGTATCTTTTCTTGAAAATAGATCAGGCTGGAATACTGTCAGAGTATTTTTTAAATCAATTATATTTGTTTGCAGCAAAATCCAAAGATCCAAAAGAAAGAAGGCAAATACAAAAGTTACAGACTTTTCGTCACTTTTATGGAAGCACTTTGGAAGACAGCACTTCAAAACTTATTGTACATCAAGAGGACGTGACACAGAACGCTAATGCTGCTGTCAAAAAGACACAGAAAAAGCATGTGAGTATATTCAAGTTGCTCTTTCCAAATCTTCTTTTCTATTATCCAGGAGAGGATTTCGACTATATGAGTCCCACAGCTGAAATTTTATATTCTGAATGTACTAGGAGTTCTCAGATGAAGAAATTTAAATTGCCTTTGCACTTCAAATTTATTTAGCTAATTGGAAAAAGTATTTTTGTTCCTAGTTAGGAATACTGATGAGTGATTATATTTTAACAGGCACAAGTAAATAAAAAATAGTTTTTTGGCTCATGCCCAGTATTATAATGCAGAGTGAAGGAAACTGGAGTTCATGAATTTAATTTTACTGTAACAAACTATTGAGAAATACTGAAAAACACATTACTCATTTATTTCCCTGCACTATTTGGAAACGTTCAGTGTGAAAGATCCTGTAGGTATTGCAATTAATCCTAACTACGTGAACATTGTCAGACATCACAGTGTATGTAGCCTGTACTTGCGTATTCATTGACAATACTTAGCAATAGTAATTTGAGTCATATTTCATAATAGACTGTATTATGGATTACTGATTATGTCCTGTTGAATTATCTGTAAAAGTCTGTATATAAAATAACTTTGTTAACTTTAAGTAAGGTTGAACTCTTAATCCTATTTAACTTATTGAAAAGCATCTCAATATGATCAGAATTACTATGACCCATGTATAAAATAAAAGCTTGAAATTTAACTTTCAGACATCTGCTATTTTATTTTTCCACATTTGTGCTTTTTTATACTACTCGTGATGCTTTATACTGACTTAAAATGAAGGTTAGGGAAGCTCTTTCAAGCAACGTATTTGGATTCAGAAATTGTATCTCCTTCATAATGAAGTACTATTTCAAACAATTCCCAAAACACAATGCATCACACAGATGAATTGAAAACTAGAATGTACCTGTTGTGATTGAGTTTGTGGATTAACCTTTTTTTAGGTGATGATTGCACACAGTGATGGTTTGTTTAAATATCTTCATTTTATTGGGTAGAAAAGTAAAGCGGAAACAATTGCAGAGGAAAACAACAGGCGACTAAAAATTAAAGAAGAACAGAAAGAACAGGAGCAATGGAAAGCTTTATGTATACCAACTGAGAAAGAAATAAAAGCAAACCTGACTGTTGGAATAAATAAATTGGAGAAGTTTCTCAAGACCCTTAAAAGTAAATCTGTGAAGTTCAGCGTAGAAATGACAGGACTGTCTGCCTGTTTAGAAGTGTGGAAGGAACACTGCCGAGAGCAAGGTATGGTAGCCAACCTCATGTTAAGTATTCATCTTCCACTGCCTTTAACCTAGAGAGTGCATGACTTTGGACATTCTCAGGTGGGGTAAAGACGTGTAAATACAGCCCTGTTTCAGGAGAAGGAAAGGTGGTTTTAAATATTATCAGGGTCTGGTCCCCTTTTGCAATTTCAAGACTCTTTGAGTCAGTTGGAAAGTATCCAATCAAATTAGATTGTAACTGAATGATGAAATCTGTGCTATCATGGTTTGTGGCCTCCTGCTTCACCAGAATTAACTTGCTCAGTCCATAGCCTCAGTCAGGAAGGTCCAAACACACACTGCTCTAAAGGTGTTGAGGATAGTTGTAAACACTGGAGCAAAATATGTTGCTAATAAGATTGAGTAACAACTTTGTGGGCCAGGAAGGTGAAATGAGGGAGCTCAGTTATTGTGTAGATGTCAGAAATACGACTCCCTTTTATAGCTGAGCATGCAGAAATAGATAGAATATTTGGTTGCTTGGTCTTCAGTGGCACTCCTTGCAGAGGTCACAGGAATGTGGGTTGTCTTCATTTAGTTGTCTGTAAATAAAATTTGTTTTTAAGTTGTCATAGGTGTGGTTGGACGGATAAGGTCTGTTCTAAAAATACCTAATAGCAGAAGAGACACAATGATACAGTTAGCGCTCAAATAACTGTAGGGTGGGGTTTTTTTGTTTGTTTTTACAGGTAACAAATTTAAAGATTTAAGCAAAGCTGTTCAAGTCATGAGGAGAATTCATATCCTACTTGAAAAATATCAAGATCTCTTGGAGAAACCCCATCGACAAAAGCTGACCAGATATCTAAGACTTCTTGGATATGAGAATTTGGCATGCTCTCTATCTGGCGAGGTAACTTTATAGACTCTAATGATTCTACTGCAACTGGATCTGTAGCTGAATATCAACAGTGCTTTCTTAAGCATTGAATAGTGTGTAGATCATCTATATTGAGCATATTGTATTTTGTAGTGTGCCATAAGATTTGGAACTGTTCATTCTTGCTTCAGATATTAATCTTCTTTAGTTCCATGGATACATTTCTTTACTTGATGTGAGGGCTAGCTGGCACAATAGGCCACTCCCCCTTTAGTAAGTAGAATTTTATATGGCTGCAAAGATACCCTTTGAAACATGCATCAAGATAAATTTGCTCTAGTTATGTCTGCCTGAGGCCTTAGACATCTCAGAGGTACGTGCTGTTTAGTTCATCGCATCAGCTGAACTCTGCATGTTAAAAATAAGGGTTAAAAGCTAAGTGATGAGCACCTGTTCTCTAACAGGCCCAGATGTGGTACCTTAGAAAAGGAAATCTTTGAGACTGCAAAGGTGGATGCAAATTATTCTATTCGTTGTTATGGTATGACTGATCACCTCTGAAGTAAACAGATACTGAATTGCTTGTTCTTGCTAGCACAGCTGAGACCACCAGTAGCTACACTGAATTTGGCTCTGCAGTAATTTCTCTAAGGATTGACCTTATGCTTTTCTACACGTTAGGAACCTGCCCACTGTATGATTTAATGTTAAGAGCAGTTTGACACCTTTGTGTGTAGATGGGATATTATTAGGGAGAGGGGATACTAAAGTGGCTCTAAGGCAGAAGAGGGAGGATATAACTCTCAGCCTGCTGAACATGGAGTCAATAGCAAAAGGAAGGAAGATTACAGTGAACTGTAAAACCAGTATCAATCACTTCAGTGTCTCATTTTTCAGGCATGGTAGAGTTAAGAATTTTTGGAAGCTTATTTCTGGAAAGTGGTTATCATCCTTCCTTGAGGATCAGGACTAAGAGGTGAGGGAGGAGAAGTGATTGTTTTGTAAGAAATTTCCTTCCCTTGAAGAGTGGGAATTGTTTATCTCTTTTTCTATGTGAATTCAACTCATGTACAGTGATTGTTTGCTCTTGGTTACATAGTTATTGTAAAGGTGTTTGGTGCCTCAAAGTATATTAAGTTTCAGGAAGTAGAACTGTAGGATCCAAGCATCTCAAAAGGTCTGTTAGAAAGGTTTGTGGTGATAGAAGGGATATGTTGACAAGTTTAATGTCTCACTCAAAAGGGCTCTAGATCAGTCAGTGCATTTTGCATCTACTTTTGTTTTTGCAGCTGCTTGTTTCTGATTTTTACTTCTGCAAAGTTGAGGGAATTTTAGGAATAACTGAAAATATTTCTTTCAAGAAATTGACAAAGTTGTGAAATCTCCATCCTTGGAGATAGTAAAAACTTGGCTGAACACAGCCCTGAGAGACCTAATTTAATTGCACCTGCCTCTGGCAGTGAGTTGGATTAATTGACATCCAGACGGCCTTGAAAATCAAAATTATTATGTGATTTTCTAGTGTATGTTGTCACATGTAATGCTATTCTATACAGCTTTCAGGATCAGATGTTGTAACCAGATGGGTCCATGAACTTTAGATTTGGTATGTCTCAGGGTATACAGGCATTGTTTAAAAATACAATGCTTTACAAAATTTAGGATCACACTCAGTCTTTATACTGGATTTCCTTTTGCAACTGTGATTCATTACATAAGGGGTCAGGGCAAGCTGAAGAAGAGACATAAATATAGGATGAGGAGGTTCTGGCAGGCAATAGCTTGAAGAGGCTGAGCTTTGCCTGCTAGCCAGTTTTGTTAGCTCTTCTGACAACAAAAACAATACCAACACCACCACCGGCTATGGAAGACATTACTTTTAGAACACAGTCTCCTTTGAAGAGATAAAAGCATAACCCTGACATAAGGCTATATGGTGTAGAATTCTGCAAGAAATTGTTTAGAAATCACCTGCACTTGGATATTTTTCAAAGCTTGCGGATTTCCACAGAGCAAAAAATGTGCCATTTTCTTAATCTCTTGCTAGCTTTCAAACCAACTTGGATTTTTGTTTGACCTTATAGACAGGAGAAAATAATGATCAGAATATAAGCAAATATGCTATTGAAGTGGGTCCAGCTCGCTTTCAGCTACAATACATGGATTATTACTTGCTCAGAGAAGAGAGAAATGATCCAGATCCCCGAGTGCAACATTTCATACCAGACACATGGCAGGTAATGAGACACAAACGTTTTGCATAAATTGAATGGAAATGATCTTTTTTCATTTTAAAATGCATATTATACTGCTTGCCAAGAACAGTGTTTAACAAATTTAATTTTTTAACAAGTTTAACAAATTCAGTAGATCACTTTGGACTGTATTCCATATTCTTTCTACACTGAGAGCTACTCTACAGAGAGCTTGGCCCAAGGAATTCAACATAAGAAATGCTGAATCCATGGGATTTCACTGCTTATTACCATATTTGCTGGTGGTAATGCCCCATTTGGATAATGTCTGTCTGGTCATCCTCTGCTCATTTGTCCCTGAAGAATTACCCATAGTTTGAGTTGAGAAACAACTCTTCTGTCTAAAGCAGAGTAAGTCTAACTCAGATTTTTTTTTTTTTTAATTGGACTGAGGAGGCCAGCTGAATTTGCTGCTTTGCATGTCCATATCTGCAAAACAGTCACTTGCTTGAAAAGCAACTTGGGACTTGGCATAGGTGCTGATAGAGAAAGATAGTACTATTTCTGTCTCCTCTTCTGTACCACTTCATCCTTTCACAGATCTAGGTAAGGTGAGAGAGCATAGAGGAAGACAATAATAGGGAAGAAAACAGATTAATAAACACTAGATGTTAGGAGCAGAAGAGAGATTTTGACAGTATTGATGTAACTGTTATAATGCAGGAAGAAAATACTACCTTGTATAAAACAATGAAGTTTTTGGAACTAAATTATACACTGCTGAGTTAACTGGTTTTAATTTTTAATTTGAAAATGTCCAGATTTGGACTCAGAATGTTCTGGTATCAGTATCTGAGACCAAATAATTGAAATGGACAAGTTATAATTTGTAGTTCCTTTTTTTTTTTTTTTCCCCCACTAAAGGTTTAAGAGAAAAGAATACAATCATAAAATGACTAGGTTAGCTCTAACTTTCTGTAGTCTAAAATCTTTATATAAAGTCTACATGCAAAAATAAGAGATGTTTTCACAGAAAGAGCTGGTTTACTCAATAAGAACTTCATAAGAAGACCTTTTGACCTAAGTAACTGATTTTCTCTTAGCGAGAACTTCTCGATGCTGTAGATAATAATGAGTCTGCGGTGATTGTCGCTCCCACTTCATCAGGAAAAACATATGCATCATACTATTGCATGGAAAAAGTTCTGAAAACGAGCAATGATGGAGTAGTTGTATATGTTGCTCCTACAAAGGTAAGGAAACATCCTACTACATATTCTGTTTGTATAACTATGCTATTTCTCAGTATGATTCTGAAAGTATTTAGGGTAACTTGTTACACAAATTTAGTTGATATATATTTTTTTATTAGAAAAGGAATCTCTACATTCTGTTTTACATTTACATTTATTAGAAACAGCATGTTTACAAAAAATCTTCAAAATATTACAAGGTAACGTTGTTGACAGTCTAGACTTAATAGTACATTACATAGTGCATTAATATCAATGCCAAAATTGAATGCTTTTGTATGTCTTAGAATATTGTATGCCTTTAGAAATACACTGTCTAGTTTTGTTAATGACCTGCTTTATTTAAGGCCCTTGTAAACCAAGTGGTGGGAACTATATACAGTCGATTCACCAAGAAACTTCCAGATGGATTGGTAGTGTGTGGAGTCTTCACACGAGATTATCGCAATGATGTCATGAATTCTCAGGTATAATTTTGTGGATGTTTTAACACATAATAATTACTTCGGTATTCCATCTGGCTTCTGAAAATGTTAATTCTAATTATAACAACTGTGCCATTACTAAATACAAAGTTCAGGAAAAATCTAAGCATACCTGTACTGCTTACCAGAAACTCTCAGTCTATGGCATACAACCTTACCTATTCATCCTTAGGGGACGTGCAGTTGATTACTTGCTCTTGTTACAAGAAAAAACATTAAAATCCTTTGGTTGCCATCATCCAGCAGATGCCTTACAGTAGTCCAGGTAGAATACATCAATAGCTCTTCCCTTGTCCACTGATGTAGTCACTCCATCACAGAAGGCCACTAGGTTGGTCTCTCTTGTAGTTGGGAGCCCAGAACTGGACACAGGACTCCAGGTGTGGCCTCATCAGTGCTGAGGAGAGGGGAAGGATCCCCTGCCTTGATTTGCTGGTAACATTCCTCCTGATGCAGCCCAGGATATCATTAGATACCTTTGCCACAAAGGCACATTGCTGCTTGTTCAACTTGGTGTCCACCAGGACCCTGAGGTCCTTTTCTGCAGAGCTGCTTCCCAGCTGGATGGCCCCCAGCATACACTGGTGCATTGGGATTGTTCCTCCCCAGGTGCAGGACTTTGCACATCTCCCTGTTGAACTTCATGAGGTTCCTGTCAGCCCGTTTCTCCAGCCTGTCTAGGTTCCTCTGGATGGCAGCATGACCCTCGGGCATATCAGCCACTCCTCCCAGTTTGGTGTTGTTGGCAAACCTGCTGAGGGTACACTTTTCCTCATCATCCAGATAGTTAATGAAAATGTTAAACAGGATCATACCCACCATTGGCCTCAGGTTACTGACCTCGAGCTAGACTTTGTACCACTAATCACCAACCTCTGGGCTCAGCCTTCCAACCACTTTTCAGTCCACCTCACTATTTGCTCATCTGGCCCATACTTCAATAGCTTGTCTGTGAGTATCTTATGGGAGGTATTGTCAAAAGCCTTACTGAAGACAATACCCACAGCTCTCCTCTCATCTACAAAACCAGTCATTTTGTCATAGAAGTTGTTCAAGGTTGGTCAAGCATGATTTCCCCTTGGTCAATTCATGCTGAATAATTCAGATGATTTTCTTGTTCTCCATGTGCTTGGAAATGATTTCCAGGATTAGCTGCTCCATCACCTTCCCAGGTATCAAGGTGAGGCTGACTAGTCTGTAGTTTCCTGGGTCTTCTCTCTTGCCTTTCTTGAAGATAGCAGTGACAAATCATTCATTCATTTTTGCTTACCTTGAAATCAAATACATATAAATGTTTAAATGCTTTTTAACTATACAATCTACTTCTAGTTGATTCATCAGTTTACTTGAAAATAGTGCTTTACAAACCTTTCTTCTTAGATACTAGTGACGGTGCCTCAATGTTTAGAAATCTTGATGCTGTCTCCTCGTTGCCAGAAATGGACCAAACGGATACAATATGTCATATTTGATGAGGTAAGCATCTTTTAATAGTAACCAATTGAACAAATACGCAAAAATTCTTGAGGAAAGATGCTGGTGACTCCAATTTTTCATTACATGCATTATTGCTGGTAAAAAAATAACTTTCAGAAATATTATTTCAGACTTGCTTTTTCCTGTTCACTGATAGTGTTTATGTACTTAAAATTCTGTTAGTCCTCAAGAGAACATACAGTTCAGTCAAAGCTACCAGAAACTTCCTTTATTTCTCTCAAGCCAATCAACTGAAAGAACTAAAAACCACCACTAAGTCTCAGTGGCACAAATAGAGCATTTCAGACTGGGATCATACACGTTTCACATCATGTGGTATTTGTCAATCTTTTCAGGGAAGAAGTCAATGATTAATCTTGCTAAATTTAAAATTCCTACTGTATTCTTTGTTGTATATAGA
This sequence comes from Aramus guarauna, assembly GCA_013400195.1. NCBI lineage: Eukaryota > Metazoa > Chordata > Aves > Gruiformes > Aramidae > Aramus > Aramus guarauna. Next base: position 119,606 of record VXBL01007380.1, read on the forward strand.
ATTAATCGCTAATGATGCCAGTGAGTATCTAGGATACAAACAGTGAATGCAGTATTGAAATTTAAAACAATTTTCCATCCAGTGAAGTCTGGAGAGGGGTTTACTGGACATTTGATTTGGATCTCATGCTCATTTGCTACAACATAAGAATTACTCAGTACCAATCTTGCCAAACTTTTGATATTTTGCAAAACACAAAACAACTCCTATTATGGGTGGACTTTGATCAGGAAAACTTCTTTTCTTTTAATCTTTTTTCCCAAAAACATAGGTCCATTGTCTTGGCAGTGAAATTGGAGCAGAGGTTTGGGAGCATCTTCTGGTAACAATTCGGTGTCCATTTTTGGCACTCTCTGCTACTGTCAGTAGCCCAGAACACCTAACAGAGTAAGTGTAGAATTTTTGTGCTCACAAAAGCGGATATGAGCTGTTTTAGACAGAGATCAATTACTATTGGGAGGCAACTGATTTGGATTTGTAGTTATATGTATTATGCCATCCTTACTCCACCACTTGACACAAAACAATATTGCAACTCTTAACTCTGTAATGAGAACAGGTACTACTATTCCTTCAGACCCTATAATTGAGCTGTGCAGAGGAATTGAGGAGGAAGAGGAGGCTAAGGGGAGATCTTATTGCTCTCTACAACTACCTCAAAGGAGGTTGTAGTGAAGTGGATGTTGGTCTCTTGTCCCAAGTAACTAGCAGGAGGAAATGGTCTCAGGTTGCATCAGGGCAGATTTAGATTGGAGATTAGGGAAAATTTCTTCACCAAAAGAGTGGTCAGGCATTGGAACAGGATGCCCAGAGAGGTGGTGGAGTCACCATCCATGGAGGCATTCAAAAAATGTGTAGACGTGGCACTTCGGGACATGGTTTAGTAGACATGGTGGTGGTGGGTTGATGGTTGGAACTGATGATCTTAGAGGTCTTTTCCAACCTGAAAGATTCTATGATTCTAATTTACATCTATTTGAATTGCCAAAGCCTGATAAGCACGCTTGTCCATCACGAATCAGAGAAGACACCTGCACTATATATATATATTTTATATATATATATATATGTAATGGTGCTATTTCAGTTTTTTTATTTGCACCCTGGGATAAGCTGGAGAAAATTGCACTGAAGATTGTGAGAGGGGGACTGGAAATTCTGTGGGAGAAATTGAGCAGATCGTAGGAATTCATCTATTATAGCTGTAGCAATTTCCTTAAAATATTTTTTACAACTCTCATTTTATTCTTGCACTGTAGGTGGTTACAATCTGTGAAAAGGTATTGGCAACATGCTGAGAATAGAATAGAAGGAAGCTCTACAAACTCTGAAAAGAACTTTACAAGAAAATGTAAAGTGAAATCTAAAGTACCAGAACAAAAGAAATCCTATCGTGTTAGACTAGGTGTGTATCAGAATATTTTGAAACTAAGAAATAAATTTTACTGTTATTTCTGCAAAAACTTTAATCACAGTGTGTGAATTGAGATGTATTTTGCTTTGTTTTTTCTTTTAAAGAAAAACAAATATTGCAGGATTAAGTACTTGCTTTTAAAACAACCAAGAGCATCCTGACAGCATTTTTGTCTCTTCACAGTCTTGTATGAAGAAAGATACAATGATTTGGAAAAGTATGTGTGTTCTCCAAAGGGCAATGATTTTATGATTGAACATTGTCATCCGTGTGCTGCACTAACAGTCAATCATGTAAGCATAATACCAGTGTCAATGTTGTTTAGCAACTGTTACATTTAGGCAAAGTGGATTCCATCAACATGATTCCTTTATTGTTCTTTTGTTTAAACTCCTTGCAGATTGAGAACTATGGCATTCCTTCAGATCTTTCTCTGTCTCCACGAGAGAGCATCCAGCTTTATGACACAATGGTAAAAGTCTGGCAAGAATGGCCAAGAGCACAGGTGTGTATACACAGGTGTGGACAAAATATGTCAGAAAAACAGATAACAAGGTACTGCAATGTTTTACATTGATGTTGTTTTCCAGGAGCTAGATCCTGAGGAATTTGTCTCTTTCAAGAATACAATAGTAATAAAAAAGGCAGATGTGAGGCAATATGAACAGGAACTGAAGAAAGAACTAAGCAAATGGATTGTGCTTGGTCAACGACAGAAGGTAACAGTTGTTGCAGGGTCCTTTCTTAAGATTTGGTACAGCTTTAAAATAATAATAATTATATGTAATAATATACTTATGGGAGTTTCTTCTCCCATAATTATTATTTATTAGGTGTAACTGCTGCTGTACTTGAAAGATAAGCACTAATATTTGTGGCACTTCCATAAACATTTTCAAGGTGATGTTTTCACCAGCTTCTCGGGGAATCAGACTTCTGATACTCCTGTGAGATTTCAATTTCTGATTCCTTTAGGTACCTCCTAGCAAGAGGCAGGTGAGAATATTGTACCATTGCTCTGCTTTTTTTAGTCTACCTCTTTTTTTGCTGCTCATTTGAAACCTTCTGTGTAACAACAGACAGTATATCTGTTTCCATGTAAAAGAAATTAAAGCAATGAGCGGAAAATCAAGTCCTTGACTGGAGGCCACCTATTCCTATATTGTAAAAAGGAATATGAGGAGGTCTTGAATTGACAACAAGGAAAAAAAATAAAATAATATCTGGTGAACAAAATAAGTTTCTTGAAATATGATGCTTAAATCTGAAAATATATCATAATTGGTATGTTAGTGATATTTTATTATTTTCACAGTGATGGTAGCAATGAATGCTACAACAATTTGCATTTTGAGCTCTTAGAAAGTCAGTTGATAACTTGCAGACCTTTTAGTCTGTAAACTATATGTTGCTATTGCAGTTCTGAATGATTTAAAAAAAATTGAGCTGATAAAAGTAGACACAGGAAAATGGAGTCTTCATATTTGTTAGCCTCTGGCCAGCCATTAAAATCTACTGCTTTGGTCAATAATACTACTTTGGTCAGGTGAATGAACTACTGGAGCACCTTAAGCCAAAACCTGTGGACTGCTCAGAACGTGAAAAGTGGAAGCGTTTTGCAAGCTTTGTTGATAAATTACATGAGATGGATAAGTTGCCTGCCATATTTTTTATGTAAGTATTTACATTCCATGTATTATGTGTATTACGTATATTCAGAAAAATGGAGTTTAGAGGTAATAATTTATATGGCTTAGCAAATGCCATTTATATGGTATTTGTTACTTTTGCTGTAAACATACAAAGTAAAGGCCTACAAGCTCTATCAGCCCATGCAGCTTTATGGCACTAAAGGTTTAACCGAAATAAAACTGGGAGTATTTAATTACTGTGTGGAAAGGGTAGAATCCATGCATGATGTCTGAGAAAATTAGAAGAAACTGAATCACATTAAAATGACTCAGATTCTCAGTTGCTTTGCCTTAACATCAATACGTCTTTTAAGGCACAGGTGACAGCAGTTGGTAGACCTCCTCAGTGTCTTTGTAGTTAGATAAGGGACAAGAGTCAGAACAAAAAAACCAAACCAAAAAAAAACTAGTTAAATGTCCCAGTCCTGAGAAATCGTGATGGAGATGGAGGTGAATAGCCCTCACAAGTAGTAGACGGTGACTTGGAGTAATAGATTGATAATTATGCTTCATTGGTGCTGGTAAGCTTTTTCTCCCTAAGCCATTATTGATGAATGAGGTTGCAAAGCAGTCATCCTGTATGGTGTTATTTTAGCATGGAATTAATGGAGACTCCTGAGAGCACAGGTATCAGAGCTGGAGAAGACAAATTGCTGTTGTAGCCATTGGTGGTAGTGAGAAAACAGTACTTAGAGTTTGCTTTTCTTTTCTTTTAAAGCTACCAAGGTTAAGAACAGGCTGGCACCACTTTAGTACTCCTTATGGCTGAATAAACTTAATGATAGAGAGAAATGAGATAATTCAGTCTGAGCTTCAAATGGGGTGGGGGGAAGAGTAAATAGCAAATGACCGTTACTGAGGTCTGTCATCCCTGAATATGTGAAAAGCTTAAGTTAAGAGGCAGTTACCTCCAAGCTTTAAAATCTAGATTTGGTCTTTCTAGATAAAAGGATAAAGTCCTTCAATTTTTGCTCCTGTTCTTGGTGACATTCAAATTTGAATGACTTTTGAATATTTTAATGGATTAAGATGCAGTCTTCCCATGTGTTGCCAACACCTTGTATGCTGTTAGTTAACAGGATCTGTTTGCTGCAACAAGAATAAAAAAATTACTTTCTGAGAGTGAAGCTGGAGAAGTCTTCATCCCAGTTAAACTCCAAACAGTCCAATACTGAAAAAGCTATGAGGAGGAACAGCTACGTAGATGACCAAGACAGGCACTGATTCTCAGCTGGGTAGTTGAGAAAAATTAAAATGACTTAAGCTACAATTTGCTTTATCTGTATGCCCAAGTATCCGGCTTAGGGAGACGTAGAGTTGAGCATACTTTCTATAGAGCGTTTCTGGACAGAACCATTCTACATTTTACAACTCAGTTTTGGAATAATAGCAGTTTGAAAGTGAATACAGACTATGATTTGGAGATGGAATAGGCATATGCTTCTAAAGATTAGATTTTTGACTCTTGTCAGATGATAAGGCTCACTGAATATTATCGTAACAGCACTACGTATAAATAAAAACTCTATTATAGTTCACCTAACTGATGTATATTATATATTATTTACTTCAAGATTTAACGTGGATTCAGTGGAATGTGCAGCCAGGAATGTATTCCTCAATTTGCTGAAAAAACAAAGGAGTGAACAAAACCCTAATACCAGGAGGGAAAAAGAACGTTTAATGGCTGAACTAAGAAAAGTGAATAAAATGCTAATAAAATTCAACCCTCAGTGAGTATTATAACTATATATTATTTAAAAGCTTCCATATTATGACAGAGCCTAATTTTGTGATAAATTCTTTCTGGGGTCTGTACCTTACAGCAGCACATTCATCCAGCTTGCAGTATAGCAGTCCCTGCTCCTCTCTGTGCTCACACAGTAGGAGCAGCTGCATGGCAGGTATCAATCAGAAGCACCTAGTGCATAGTCAGGCAGCAGGAAGATACCAGTGTTACTGCCATTGTGTAAGGTGCTGGCACAGCATAGGAATCAGAGAGAGATGAGTATGTGAGATTGGTTACTTTGAAATAATTCACTACTGAGATATCAAGGTATCAGAACGGTTCTGTCTCCAGACAATAACTTTTGTCATCCATCTCTTAAAAACAGTGTAGCTTCTGACCCTGGTGATGGGTCAGCCACTGTGGGATAATATTTTCATAGTTTAGTCTCACCATTGCTTGTTACAGTGCTGGATCTCTGAAGTACAGGTTCATCTGACTGACAAGATGTTCTTTGAATATTTGTCAGCCTTTTGTTTGGGTTGTACTATATTTGTTTCTCCTTTAACCTTGAATTTTCTTGAGTTTTGTGATCATAGAGTATGGATTTTTATAAGGCGTGTGGCAATGAAATATGGCTATAGTTATCACGATTGTCAGGAACATAAAGCATCATGTTTTTTCCCTCCTAATTATGACAATTTACACTGCATTCTTTGGACATAGTATCATGAAAGAATGAACTTAGCTGACTTTAATAGTAGTGAGAACTTGAAAATCCAATACAAATTTAGACACACATTTAGACATTGAAGTAGCTTGAAAATCTGCCTCTAAATAGTTTTCCCTCTCCACTCTTCTTCAAATCGTGTCCTAAATCCTTGCAGTTCATGTCATTATTGGCAAAAAATCCATCACACTTCTCTTTCATGTTTAATTCTTCTACTGTGCAATCTTGTTCGCTTACTAATTTGCTGAGTGAGGTACTTATAGTTGCTGTCTTAATCTTCCTTCACTTTTGTATATCACCATAATTCCTCTTCTCTGCTTCACCCAGAATTACTTGCTGTTTTGCATACAAGCTATGATAAAAGGAAGCTGTTAGTATTATCAGTAAATTTACAATAATAGGTCTACCTATGTGTTTGAGCTTACGGTTTAAAAGGGAATGAGTCTGTATCTTTCAGTACCCAGATAATATTTTAAAATTGAGAAATGTATATTAATTACAAAAACAATATTTTTAAATGTGTATTATATACAGGGATACCAAAAAGTTGAGCTCCAGTAAAATGGAAAACATGACACTTCTTTTGACTACAAAACAACAGTTACAAAAAAGACTTAAAAGGCTAACTGCTATCCCTTCTCTGTGTACTTACGCTGATCCTAAAGCAGTGGATGAAGGTGTAAGTAGTTGACTGATAACTATAACATGGTTTTGGTTTTGTATGTCTAAAATGCAGAATTTGTGCATAAATAGATAAAATGCATATAATGTGTGATGCAGTTGTACTTCATAACATTATGCATTGACTTCATGAAACATTCTGAATATTTCCATTTAAATTTGATTCCAGGTATCAATCTTAGATAACTTTATTTTTAAGATGTATGGACAACTTTCTGCCAAATAAAAAAATGTTGACTTGTCCTTGTGATAGGAGTGCTGGGTGGTATACTACAATTAATTCATTTCCATTAACTATCAACAACGCAGTTCTGTTACTTCTTGATTCAGATCTCAGACTCCTATTTTTCTGGGTCATCAGCATAGGCTATATGGTACCTTTTGTGTGCTTATCAAAACATTTTTAAGCCCTTCATATCTTGTAAAAATACTAAATAATAAATTATTTTAGGCTCCAAAGGTTCTAGTCCTCACAAAGCAAAATTTTCCATGATCTTCAATGTGTTTATGCCTGCTGAGGAAAGCAAATTTGAGAAAAGCACTGAAAATCTGCAATGTCCATCAGAAATATTAATGTATATATTTCTATACAAATAATTAAGGAATAACTTATGAGAGAGATTTATATGACGTGGTTTCCAGCAATAGTGGTCCTTGATTCAGGAGATCCCCTCTGGTCTAAACTTCCTGAAACATAACTGTGGTTCATATAGTTGTCTTCATGGCTTTTAATTTAAAAAAGTAATTGTGATATATAGCTCTTAATTCAGAGAAAAAGTGCTCAAAATTTTGATCAAGTGTCTTGATAATACTTTCTGCTTATTGTGGTATGTCTTGAAAGAGAGGAAAAGTCTGTGTATCGGGACCGAACTTGAAAATTTTCATGATTCCTTAACCTAGGTACCTGCGATCCCAATGGCATTTTTGTACTGCTGTTAGCCAGCATGGAAGGAACATTGCCTCCCACAGTTGCATACGGGTAAAGGCAGTGAAGAATTAGCTTGGATATGGCACTTAACTATAGACTTAAGCTTTTCCAGTATTTTCTGAACTTAATTCAGGGCTGTTTTTAAGTTTGGGAAAGAGAAGCTTCTAACTGTGTAGTGAGATGAGATGGTGGTATTAAGCACAGATGACAAACAAGAGCAAAAGAGTATCAGCCTCACATAGCTACTATCATGGTTTAGCCCCAGCCAGCAGCTGAGCACCAGGCAGCTGCTCATTCACGCACACACCCCCACCCCTCCCCAGGGGTAAGGGGAGGAGAATGGGAAGACGAAGGCAAAAGCCTCGTGGGTTGGGATAAGGACTGTTTACTGGGACAGCAAAGGAGAGGGAAATAACAACAATAGTACTTAACAGAATATACAAAACTGGTGGCACAAAGCAGTTTTTCACCCAACGACCGTACAACTCAGACTGAACGCTCAGACCCATGAAGTAGCTGGACTGTCCCCAAGCCATGAGCCCTGGAGCCGTGCTGCCCCTCTCCGACTAGCCCCCTTTTATACTGAGCATGATGTCACATGGTATGGAATACTCCCTTTGGCTAGTTTGGGTCACCTGTCCTGGCTGTATCACATCCCAAATTCTGGTAAAAATTAACTCTATCCTAGCTGAACCCAGGACAGCTACTTAGGAATTTGTTCTGTAACAGTGGTGTGCAGCACATGGTCATGAGGCCATGCTTTGAGTAGGAGTCATGAACATACAAGCTCGCCATGTCTGGTTGCATCTAGCTGCGTGGTATGATAATTGGAACTATTGTAATGGCGTTTGTTGCAAAGGTGGGAAAAAAAAAGGTAGTATATAGAAGTGTACTGAAGATCCTGGATTTGTTGTCATAATGAAGCTACTGATGGTACACATCCAACTATATATACACTTTGGGCTTCAGGTTTACTGAAGATCATAAACAGCGAAATTTCTCTGTAGTGCTTGGAATTTTATCAGATAAGACTTTTTTCATTAACAACACCTGGTTGTGGTTAATACTTAACATTTCTTTTTATTTGTAGACTTTGAGGAAGATTTTTCATCGGCTTAGGTTTGAGAGAAGAGGTGATCTGCAGCAAATGATGGCACTGAGGGGCATTGGGTATCATCACGGATCTATGACCGCCAAGGAAAGACAAGTAGTGGAGATGCTTTTCAGGCTGGGATATATCAAGGTTGGTAAATGGGGATCAGTTCTTTTTTTTTTTTTTTT
>VXBL01007380.1:137831-156149 GCA_013400195.1 Aramus guarauna
AAAAAAAAAAAAAGCAAGCCCAAATCACCCCATAAGCTACCATATCTTATCATCTACTTTGAGTTTCAGGTATGGGGAGTATGGGGATACTTGAATCAGAGTGTTTTGTATAAAGTGGATGTCAACTTAATACGCAGTGAGGCACTGGGGGAGTGCCTCACAGATAATGTGAATGCAAAACAAGATGGAATACTACATACGGCTTGAGATGGTAAATAGTTTTCCATTTCAAGTACAGAGCAACAGAGCACTGGGAAGTGCTGCATAGTGGTATAACATTAGCCACACTGTAGTGAAATTCTATTTTTTCATGCTCAGTTTAAGATTGCTTATTTTAACAATGGATGGACCCCATACCTTGATATGTTCCCTGAAAAACATAGGAAGTGAAGAGCTGTAAATCCCAGAATGATGGAATTCCAAATTAGAGGAGGAATACCTGGGCTGCCTTGCATTTTCAGGATATATATTCCTTTATATATATTAGTGTTACTGATGCTACTTCTACCCAGGATGTGAGCTCTGGAAATTGAATTTCCTATTCTACTTGAATGGTAAAGTTTCTTGTTTAAACAGAAGGTGTAATATGGTTGATTCTCCCCATTTTGCTGAAGCTGTTTCACTTTGAAAGAAACATTTTCCATTAGATTTACAGAAAAAGAAATGCAAGATCAAACCATGTCCAGGTGGTAGGGACTTTTGTACTTACCTACCTACCATAACTTGGGGTGAGACAGCAAAAAAATAGTATGTCAGACTGCTGAGATTTTTTTATGAATGCCATAAACTGTAACTACAGCATACTTACCATAACACAAAGCAGAAAAAGTTGCAGTGTAAGGATTGAAATTATCACTTAGAATTTGGAAAAAAAGAATAAGATTCTATTTAGAAAAGCAAAATCAAAGTACAAATATACTTAGCAGTAACTAGACAGGTCTTCTACAGATAGCCATTGAAGTTACAGGCAGACTATAAGCCCACTGAAATGCCATGGAGTTGTAAAAACAGAAATTCATCCTGGGCTGCATAAAGCATAGTGCTTTCATGTGACAGCCTTCACATACTTAAGCCCTACTAGGCCCTCAGTTAAAATATTCATTCTTTAGAACTCCATACTTCGAGAAAAATGTTGGCTGGGAGTCTAGAGGCTAGCAATAAAAATAATAGATGTCTAGCTAGAAAGACCTGTGAATACAGGTTGAAAAGCCCTAGTTTCTTCAGCGTAGGCCAGAATAAAGATGGAGGTAAAATAAGTCTTATAATAGTAACATTGCCTTTTGTTTTGGCACAAATTCATGCTGTTAGCAATTTTGGCTACAGATAAGTCAAGGAGAAAGGTTTAAGTTGTGTGTGGGGGATTGAGACGTAATTATTCTCACTGCTAGAAAGCTCTTCTACACTATAATCAATTGCATAGAGATTCTGATGAACAAAAGAAACAAACATCTGTCAAGGAGGATTTAAGTTTAGAAACTTAACTCCATTTCTTATCATTGTCTACTGAATTGAAAATTTCTTGCTTTTAAAATTGATTGCAGAAAGGGAGCTGGTGTCTGCATAGCTTACATTGTATCTGAAACTTCTTGTCTAGATTTTACGTCTAAGAATTGGCATGGCTCTGAACTAGCATCTTATTTCATGGACACCGCCAAAAGCGTATCTGCCATCTCGCCTTTTGCATGTTTATCTGGAGTGGTTGACAACAATCTGTTTCATGGGGAGATCATTAATAAAGTAAGTTATTTTTTCATGGGGGGCAGAATTTTATTGCAGTTCAATAAAAATATTTTTTTTATTACAATCATCTTGCCTCTCTGTAATATGATGGCACTAGGTCTCAGAAAAACCCAATAATCAGCACCACATTATCACAAGGCCAGGAACACAGAATAGATGGATATAAAAAAAATTAAAAATCTGTGAATAGTTTGCTTTCTTGCAAGGCCTCTGTTCCTTTCGCCTCTGAGACAAGTAAATTACTCCAAAATTTCATATTCAAACCATATCCCCAGTTTGTTTTCTCCACATCAGGAGTTTGTTTGGGTTTTTTTTGTTTTGTTGGGGTTTTTTTTGTTTGTTTTTGTTGTTGTTGTTGTTGTTTTTAAATCAAGCACATAGTAGTCTCAAGGATCCCAGCAAAAGGATGCATGATTGTATTGATCATTTGCTTCTCAACTAGGATTTCAATGATCGTGTTAGATAGCATATGAATTAGCTTAATCTTAATATACATCAACATGTTTACTGTCAGCTTGCATTTTCCTGTAGTCGTCTACCTGGGCTTTGTAGCATTAAGGAGTTATCACACAACTCATAATCCTGTAATAAAAAAAATTAAAATCCTACAACCGGGGATTTGAAATTCACTTTCACCCTTGAAATGCTCTATGCTTAAGGTTGATGAATACATTCAAAGCATCAGTGAGAGAGTCTGAATACATGACCTATGCACATGGAAAATTACTCATCTAAAACTCAAAGAGAAATCGCAGTGGCCTAGTCAAACTTTAAATTACTCAGAGCGTCCCAGAGCTGCACTGGCAGTGTAAGTCACCTTACTAAGAAATCTCTCCTATGTCTCCAGCCTTATGCAGATTTTTGGCGTGGTCCAGGATTAGACGTGCAGAAGATTCCACCCATGGGTATAAAGGTGCAGGTCTGACAAAACAGGCATATAAACAAAACCACAACAGTTATTCAGCAGATTTTTTTTCTTTTTTTCTTTTTTTTTTTTTTTAGGCTGTCTTGCGTTCCCTTGGAATTAACGTCTCCAACTGTCCCCTGCTTTATTTGAACAAGTACGATAATCAAAGAAGGAGGCAGCCACTCAATGCATATGCACTGGACTTCTATAAGCACGGTTCTTTGAATGCATTGACAACTGATAACTGGTATGTACTACCATTTTAAATACAGTTAAACTGCAGCATTGTTTACAGTATGGTACATAAGAACATCTTTTTGTTTTCAAAGCTTTCTCCTGCCAGAACTTAGGGATGGAATAGCTGTTAAATATGATTAGATTCATTGATTATTTTAATGAGAATAAAACATGTACTCCATTAAGTCCAATGGCAATGGCTGTAAAGTATTAGCTGGGTATTCAAACTATTACTGTACATGGGAAATCTTGACTTCAGTGACACAAGTTATCTTGACCAAACAGTGGTGTGATCTCAAACTACCTCTCATTGCTTGCTGCATCCAACACATAACCTCTTCTCTGGTGCAGGAGGACTGTCACCATAGAAACCTGACTTTCACAGTAGCAAAGCAAAATTTGCCAGTAATTCAGTATTTGTATCAGTATTGCTCTAATACTTCCCCTTTTCTTAAACTTTTATAAGCATTTAGCAACTTGTCCTGATAATTCATTCATACTATCCTCTCTCTTTAAAGGAAAAAAACCCTCAAAAAAAGAACTCACCTAAAACTCTGTGCCCAAGCTGGTCAACCACTGCCATATCTCATCATATTTTCATGTTTAAGTCTGTGGTACATGCAATTTTCCTCTCCTTTCCTCCTGGATCACTTGTGCTCTAGCTTTTTCAAAACTGGACTTTTAATCTTATCTTTTGCACTTTCTTGCCTGCTTCTTTTAACACTGATCGTGAATTCCTCCTTTAATGTTTGTGTCTTTATTATTTGACCAAACTTTTGAAATCTCTCTGCTACTATGTTACCATCTTCTAGACTACTGCATTGGGCTTCCTCATTTCAGGGACTTCCCTGAACTTTTTCACCGTGGAAAAAACCCCAAAAAACCAACCCTAAAAACCCACCCAAAAAACTTCTGAAGAGCCTGTCAAGTTCTTACATTTGATACAGCTCCAAACAAATAATCTTTGAGACACTTTCACCTTCCTAATTAAGCAACTTAGAAACTGCATCAATCTTCTATTTCGCCTTCTCTGAAGCTAAATCTGAGATTTTCTTTCTTTTGCTCTTACCATCTTCAATGCTCTTCAGTCTTCTAGAGATGCACCTGCTAAATGTGATGTCTTGTCATTTTCTTCATTATCAGTTTCACCTTTGAATCTCACTGGCCTGCTGTAACCTTCTTCGTTAAATCCATCTCTTTATAAATTTTCTAGCTTGCAGTTCTTAATGAACCCATTCACGTATCTGTTTTATTCCCAACCTCAGCTCAAAAAAAAAGCTCAACCGCAAGCTCCCTCTCCCAGCTACTCTGTCAAGTCTCTTTATTTTGCCTTCATGCTCGTAGCCAGTAGCTTTTATTTTTGAGTAAGAAAGTAGTACCTCACTCTGCTCCCTCGAGGTGCTGTTGGGAGAATATATCTGCTTTTTTGTAAGCTTTTCAAAGAAGATTCTAATAAAAATTAAACCAGGCATTTCACGCATTGTTATAGTTACAATAGCAGAGTTTGGTACTAATGCCACATTACCAAGAGATGAGGAAATACACTGATTATAGAATCACATTCTTTGATTCTATCAAGCTGGTCTAGTGAAAGATGTCCCTGCCCATGGCAGGGGCGTTGGACTTGGATGATCTTTAAATGTCCCTTCCAGCCCAAACCAGTCTATAATTCTATTCTTTTCAACACAATACTGATTGTCATTTGTTTCAAATGTGGTATTCTTAATTAATAGGAACTGAGTTTATTTTCTTTTTGCAAAATATAGGGTCTTCATCATCTGGAGACATCTTCATCATCTATCTCCCGCTCAATTTAGCCTGAAGATTTGTCTCAAATATAGCATTCCAGTTTAGCTTGACAGGTTATTCAGCTGAAACCATGTTCACAAAATAGTATTAACAAATTAAACTCTCTTTCCAAATATTACTCATCTTTTATGTGTTTAGTATAATTATAGAAAGGTGTGCCTCTATAGCATTATTAATTATTTTAAGCCTATAGTTATTCTACAGTAATCCTAATGAACCAGTATGTCAGTGTTTGAGGCCATGGGATATGCTCTCTGCATCCTTACCCAGCCTACATGGCAGGCTTTATTAAAGGTGAAACAGTATGTTATAGTGCATATCCATTGGAATTTTTTTCTTTCTTTAGGTTAAATGAAGGAGATGCTTACTACGCACTGAAGGATTTTTCACTCCTCATTAATTCTATTGGGTATGGTAAACTTGTGCTTTTTAATATACAATATCTATTTAGTCTTCAACACAACTTAAAATGAAACAATGCTTTTTTTTTTTATTTTTTTTAAACAGAACATCACTGAGTGAACTATGTGATGATCCAAATGATAATGTTCTGCTGGCATTTCAGCAACTTGGTGAAATCTATGAAGAGAAACTGAAGTGTGCTATCTGAAGGGGGAAAAAAAAAGCAGCAGTACATAATACTTTTACTACACGGATCAGCTACCTTTTAAGTTAGGAAGTAAAAAGATCTGAGTTATCAAATGTGTTTCATAATAAAGCTTTAGTAATATCCAATACTAGTAATATAAATTTACTTAAAAAAATTAATCTTTACACATTGACATTTTAGTAGCTCCAATGTTAACTAAATAATTGTTCTAATAGATAACAAACCTAGGTAACTGCACTTATCTTTCAATTGCACATTTTTTTTTCCAGGCAGTGATACGTACGTTAAGACAGCTCTCAAATATAGTGAATAAATGTCACAGTTCTGGCAGCTGGTGAGATCAGCCTCAGCAGGACAGCACTGAAACTTTCAGCCCATTTGTGAAGGATGTTCTGAAATTACTTTGGCAACTATAATAATAAATTGTTCTAATTATTTTCCAAAATTTGTATTAAGTTATGAAGTAGTACCTTCATGAAGCATTATAAAAGCTTTTAAACTGGTCTGCAATTTTAGTCTACAAAATTTTAAGTATAAACAGGATTTTATATCAGTATGGTGAAATTTGATTAATAAAATGTTTCAACCATATGTAGAATTGCTTCATTTTCACCTCTTGTATTCTTAAATCAGAAAGATCCAGGACATCTCTAGCATACTTATCAAAAAGTCCCTTGCAATACAAATTATTGAGTCTAGTAAAGTAACTATTCCTATTTTCTTGTTGTTTTGTTTTTTTTTTTTCTAGAAAGAGCAAAGCTTCCAGCAGTATTTGCACACTATTCCTGAAAATTCTTCAGTTTAACACTATATATTAGTCAGTCATAGTCTGAAAAAAATATATATACACACATAGTAATATTTAAATAACCTAGGAAAGTGTCCTAATCGTGACATAGTTTTATAATGATGACCAAGATAGTGATAGAAGTTATTCTCTATTGATAATAAGCAAAAGGTGCATCAAGGACAATTCAGAATCCCATTTCTTCAAATTAGCACTGGTGTTCATCTAGCGATCACTGATTAAGTTTTTAACATGAAATCTCTTTAGGCAGCACTATACATGCAACATGTTGGTAGGAGATATTGGGGTGGGGGGAACCTGTTTGGAGTCAGGAAGTGCTGCTGTACTCCCCTCAACTGACTTAAACTCTTTTTTTTCCTTCCAGTTTTTTAATGTGTGAATCAAAATTATGACAGAAATGGAGCACAGTGGTAGAAAAGACTGCTTTAACTCTGCTTGGACAATAAAATTTACTCAAATTATTCTTCACTATCTGGCAAGTCATGCCATATGTAGATAAATCTGTTACTCAACTAGGGTAGAAGTGACCTTATTTAGACCCTTCTGTATTCCTGTTTCCCAATATAAATGGAGTAATCTTTTTAGCTAAGACACAATTAATCGACTGAGGAATAAAGTCAGAAATTGGTCCTATGCTGTTCTCAATTACTTGATGAGTAAGCATGAAATCATGGGTGAAAAACAAACTTACTGGGTCTATCACAGGGTACTCATTTTATATGCTGAAGTCTGTAATGTCTCTTAAAGCATTAGTAACAGTAGTCAACATTTCACTTTTAATAATGTACATAAAAAGCACCTCCCTCCTGGTATGGCTTTTAGTAAGGAGTCAATAGTGAAAGATGACAAAGGGATTAAGTCAAAATGACCACTGAATCAACTTGTGAAAATATTTAAAAAAAAAAATAAAATCTGTAATTCTGCTGATTTCTTATCTGGGTGGACTGTAATTTTACTGGGACATATTGTAAATAAAATATCCTGCTGACTGCTTATCTCCCCCTGTAAAACCTGAATGCTGAGCTATAATGCCCTTGACAACAACTCACCATGCTTGAAAAGCAGTCCTAGGACTCTATTGAACCCACACCCCAACAATTTCTTCTTTTAAAAACAGTGTATCATCATCTGTTTATTTGCTTTATGATTTTATAATGGTGTCTTTTCACTAAAAGATGAAGTAGCTGCTATTAAGTTTAACTTTACCAAACTCTAATGAAAAACTGTAAAAGAACAGAACGTATGTTGAAAATAAGCAATGTTAAGAAATTCAGTAAGGTTTCTTAACCCTAACCCACTAGGAATTTTTTTTTGGTCACTGTAGCATGAAACAAATATTTTCCTACAACCTTCTGGCAACAAATTTTATAGATGCCTTATCTGTCTCTCTAAAATTGCTCCAGTTCCCTCATTTTCATTATAGTGAGATCAGCCATAATGCTCTCTGCCATTACTGTCACACTCAGCCTTTGTCTCCCAATAATACCTTTTTAACACTTCTCTCCTACACACGCAGGAGAACATGACAAGAATGTCTAGAGATAAAAGCAGAACAATTCTTAGGAGAAAACTGAAATACAGTAATACTTAGATTAACATAAAGAACTATAAAACAACAGAGATTTTTCACCACCTTCCCTACTATAATCCAGATGTGAGGGAAAGATTAGTAAGTTTTATAAATTCTAGAAACTATTTTCCAGCAGATTTAATAGAAGAATGCACTGCCACAGAAAAACTGAGGCCAAAAATTTAATACAAATCAAAATTAGGTCATTTCTTAAACCAAGAATAGTATTCTGTCACAGTAAGTATACTGGAAAGCCTTGCAGAGATTTAAATTTAAGTGATATTTCTCCTATGAAGTTACAAAAATAATTTGGATATTAGGAAAAAAAAGAAAAGACAACTATCCAGTTGCCAGTGAAAAATTCTGAAGGGATATTAAACATTCTGCATTCTAATCTAATACTTGCTAGATGATCTATCTACCTAATGCAGGATTAATTTATTTGAAATCTGGCACCAGCTCTTGCTGGAGAGTGAACGCTAAATGAAACAGAGCTTTAATCGGAAATAGTACTACTGTTTACGTATTCTAATAGCTAAAGCACAATTCTCTCTTGGATGCAACAAAAGGCTTAATAAATTAGAAAAGATGGTCTTTTTTAATCCTCACTTTATGTCATATTTCACAAACTCAAAATCCAATGAGTTCTGGATCATGAATACTTGCAGTGAGAAGTGCTGTTTTCCTTTTTTTTTCTCCTGTCGTTACACAAATTTTAAGAGGAGGTTTTGTGTTTTAAAAGCTAGATGAAAGCATTAGGACAATCAAACCAGCAAGTTAGTATCTGCCCACTGATTCCCAAGCTGCTGCCAAAAGGAACTGAAAATTGTGATGGTTACTTCTCAGAAAGGCAGCATTTCAGAAGCGTAGCTGGCTCCCTTCTGCAATGTGTAACAAGAACATTGATGTGGTGTTTCCATTTCAAATGCTTAAGAGAAATTATTAAAATTACACTAGACGTTACACCTTCAATATACATTAAATACATCATAGAAAAAGAAAACAGCCAAAGGGAGATACACAAAACAGTTTTCAGTAATGCCCTTCAACACCCTCTGTCTTCCCCATGGCTCTACTCCCTCCCTGCCTGCCTATGAGGTGAAGGCTGTTGGCTGAACTCTCTTTACTGATCTAACCCTGGTGCAAGTGCTGCTGTGCCAAAACAGCAATACACTGTTTCCGCTGCCCACGCTTCACTGAACCCGCTTTCTGGGACACCGCAGCCCCCACCACCCACATACACCGCAGTGGCACTTCTCAGGTCTGCACTCCTAAAGACACAGCTTATATGGTCATACTTAGGTCTTTATAACAAGACACATCATTTTTTGGTTCTTTCTTCAGTTTAGGTTTGTACTATAAAAATCACTTTGGTACATTGCCCTTGCTGATAAGCAGTTATGATTCTTACACAGAGATACCTCAATTAGCAAGAATCAGGGAGAATAACAGCTGTTACAGGTATTCCCACTTTTTAATGTGTTAAGTAGCATTTATTTAACTCCAGCTTATTTAAGTATAGTTATCTGCTGTTTCACTCTCTCTTCATGTCTCTGATTTTCTTCTAGTAGATATATTGTCTTCGGCAACAGAAAACTATTCCGATACACTGCTGGTATCAGTAGAGACGGATGCTTGACTCAACTCTTCAGTGTCAGAATCACTATCACTTGGCATTCCTCCTGCCTCATTTACCATAAGCACAGAACCTCCTAATGACGGATCATTGCACACGCCTGGAACAGAACAAGCTGCGTTCTGAAACGATACAGATTTGGGTTCATCTTCCCTCCCAGGACAGGAAGAGTTGTTTTCAGCAACAGTTTCACCTTCTTCATCTTTTACCTCTGTTTCTTGGTTTGCTGCTGTAATAACAGGTTGAGTGGAAGATGCATTCTTACATTTAACAGGAAGGACAACTGAACTGAATAAAGGCTGATTACAGGAAGAATTACTATCAGCAAGCACTTCTGCACTTTCTGTTTTCTTAGGTAAGTTCATGGCAAAGAAAGAACCTTCACACTTTGGTTGACTACATCTAGAAGCAGGCCCTCCACACTCTGAAGATGCAGACTTCTCCTGATGAAACGTCTCTAAATCTAGAGAGTTCATTGTCTCTCTTTCTGTTTTTTCAGTACCATTTCCACACAAAAACATGGGAGAAGTCAGCGAATCAGAGGTATTTCTCATAATACTTCCAAATGAAAATACTGGTGAAGGCAACCGAAAACAGGTATCTTTGAATGAAAACACACAATTACTGGGGAGCAGGGGGGACTGGGAGACATCATTCACCCCAGCTGCAGTGTTGGTTTCTGAAGTGCTGCAAGCTACAGCTGTGGTGGATTCTGAGGCATTAGCTTTTTGTTCCCATGAGACAAGTGGTTTCTGTGTATCATATTCTGTAGTTTCCTTTGCAGAAAGTGTTTTTTCTCTCACTTGAGATGATGTATTTTTGTCAGATGGCTTCTCAGATTGGCTACAAAGTGAAGGTAATGGTAAAACCTTAAATGAATTGCTGACTCCCGATCCTGCAAAACAATCTCCTTCTGAACTGCCAAAGGGAAATGAAAAATTTGGCTCCTTACTTTCTGCTGAGTCTAAATTAGGACTGGTTGAAGCATCAGAAACTGTGGTTTTGGTTACAGGACCATGTTTTCTGAGTTTGCTTTCATCCTGGTTATCAGTTTTATCCACATGATCACATCTTCCCAGATAAAACTGAGGTAAAACGTATTTCCTGTCCTTCTTTTTAAAGGAAAATGTACTTGCATCTTTAATAAATCTGGGTAATGAGCTGCTACATGCACTGAAAGCAAAAGGCGAAGCAGAAAGTTTCTCTGCAGAAACATCTAGAAATTCTGAATTTGAAACAGTAACAGCTACTGTTGCTGCTGGTTTTAAGCCAGTTGAAGTGCTAGAATTTGTGTCTATGTCATCGGAAACAATAACCGCCGATGCCTGCATTGGCAATTTTTCTTTAATTACTGAGTCTTTGGAGTTTTCTGATAAAGCTGGAGTGGTTACTTCCTGGGAACTTTTCTCATGAAATAATTTTAAGTTACCATTTGTTTCAGAAGAGTTCACATTTGTGGATGGGATGCTGTGATTACTGGTTCCAGAAAAGCTTCTCTCAAAGCCATCTGCTCTTTGCAGGGTTCCCATTTTTACTTTATCTGTGTTATTTGCTTTGGTAAGTGAAGATGCAAAAGAAGTTTCTGAGGACCTATCCTGCAACACCTCAGCAAATACAAATTTATACTTTTTATTTGCAGGTAAAGTATGTGTCTTGAACTCATTGGTGAGCTTCTGACGTTCCATATAGTATTTGTAACGTAACTCCTACAATTACAGCAAAAAAACCCATTAAGTAAAATGGCATTTGTGGAATCAGAGGTTATAAGACTCACATATAATCCTAAGACTGAAGAAAAGTTTTCGTATATTCTATAGCATTTCTGATGTATTTTTCTGCTACTGCTAGAAGGCAGCAGAACAAGTCATTATGGAAAAAGTTCTTTAAACACAATTGAACAAGATACACATGGAACCCTGATAACAAAGTAGATTTTGAAATAGGAGACTATAGAAACCTCTGTTTAAAGTCACTGCCAAAACCAGAAATAGCTACAAATACTAGCTTAGACATTGAGTGACAAATTCTCAAGTTGTCATAAAAATAACCATCTGAAACCAATTTAGGTGGTGATTTAGGTGGGTTTTTTTTACTAGATACAATAACTATATAAATTGTATTCTCAATGAGAATAGAAAACAGCTGTTCTCCAAAATAATCCAGCAAAAGAAAAAAAATTCTCTATTTAAAAGACCTAAGCAATTTTTTCATTTAAGGATCTGCCATTGGTATTCTCAGAACATATATTATGTGATACACTGTCAGCCACGCTTCACTAAGTGTAACTAGAATCATTCTGTACAGAACAATACTCACTCAGCCACCCACACTGAACTGCTATTAAGCGAAAAAAATCTAGTTGTGTAACTAGATCGTTGGATATGAAACAAAAAAGAGAAGGGATTCATTTTCATGTCAAATTATCAGGAATTTAGGTAGTCTTAAAAGAGTCAATTCTTCAGAAAACAGAACACAGGCAGATGACTTCCTCTTCAAACAGAGAAGAGAGAAGCTTATTTGGATTAGAAAGCCACAGATGTGACAAAAAGCCACACTAAAATATAAAAATAAGTATCTGAAGTCAGAAGTAACATTCAGTTCCAGCTTTCTGAAGAAAAAATAAAGAGTAAAATCCTGACAGCTTTAATAACCTAGTCAGATTTACCTTCTAGAAGGAGAAGGCTACCTTTGTTAAGAAAACTGAAAAATGTTATAAAAGCTTCTTTAGAAAGT
Organism: Aramus guarauna; assembly: GCA_013400195.1. Lineage (NCBI taxonomy): Eukaryota > Metazoa > Chordata > Aves > Gruiformes > Aramidae > Aramus > Aramus guarauna. The sequence goes on from VXBL01007380.1 coordinate 149,882, forward strand.
TGTGTCATAACAAACAGTAACTTAGCCATACTTACAACAGATGTTCAATCGTACCTCATGACTCATGTTTTGAAATGCTGACATTCCCGATATTGACATTAAGCGAGTACAGATCCTGCTACCGTCTGCTAGTGCTTCCTCCTGTACTGCTACAGGCTGAAAAAGGTTTTGCAGCAGACATTATAATTCATTTTGATAAGACAAAATAAACAAAATAGTATAGTGTTCTAGCCCCATAGTCAGTAACTTACAAGAAATGTGTTGGGTATGGTCTTCTGGTCTTGCCATTGCTTTGTGTTATTTTTAAATAAAGTATTTTTTGCTAAGTTCTTGTTTCCTTCAGAAGGTAGATCTATTAGAAAGAATACAAGAATACTGATGGAGATCATATTAAGTATGGAAAATACTGAAGGGTTCCTGTGCATCTAAACACAGATTCCAATTAAGAACAAAAGTACAGTGCCCTAAGTGAAGCCCTACTACTTGTTGAAACTTCCATGACACAAAGCAAGAGACTTGCATAAGAAGTTTTCTAAATGCCTGGAGATACCTGCTGTGATACAAACCCTAAGGTTTTCTCTTATGGAGTAAAAGCATTTAATCAGAGCACAGTTAACGTTCATATTACATGAAAACAAATGCCCATCCAGTTCAGCAACACACTTGCAACAGTGGCAATACTGGTTGTATAGGAAAATTACAACGAGGCTTCCCCTCAGCTTGCAAAAATACAGCCTAGGAACTTTCTAGAGAAAGTGCATTCATAAAGGCATTTAAAGCCCCCTGATTAATTTATCCATTAAATTGCTCAGTTGCTTTCTGAACATTTGCATACTTTTGCCATGAAGATTGTTTAACAATTAGTAATTTAGTAACCAATTAGTTCCACAAGTTGCAGGTTCCTAGAGTGATTTTCTGAATCTTGTCCTACATTAAGTCACTCTTCCCTACCTTTAATAATGCCTATGTTAACAGGCATTAACTTCAAAGCCAAGATTTCATTAACCACAGGTTTGATATCCATCTTCTTTTGAGTATACTCTGGTGGTTTTTCATAGCTGGATGCTATATTCATCAGGTCAAGCTGAGTTTTCATTCTGGAAAAGGGAAAAAAACAAACCAAACTTTAACACTTTTCTTAAGGTTCACATGCCAACAACTAAATCACACCTGCCTAATAAACAAACAATATAAAAAGAAATCCCTAAGAGGGACAAGAAATCAGAAGTAAGTCTTCAGTAAAATGTGAAGTTTCCTAGATATTTCTTTTTTCTTAAAACTGGATGATTCACTTGAATTAGGTTTCATATGTAATGAAAATTGCAAGAAGCAGCGACTGTAGTTCGGCAATAAGATTAACCCCTCCGCTTTTCTTAGTGTACTATACTTGAATCTAAATTATACTCTTTCTTCAGAGGGCATTGCTAATGTTAATCTGAGCCACAACATACTTTAAAGAACTCCATTTCCAATATTCTTTCTCAACCTCTGCTTAAAAAGTTATAAGAAATGTAATTAAGAACCTTTAGAAAGAAATACACAGGGTATGTGCACTGCAAACACAAAAATGAAGACACTGCAGAATCTCTGTACAGAAATCTTTAAGTCTAAGAGCATGTAAGAGCTCCAGGCATGTTTCAGTGTTCCTAAGTTTAAATAAGATATCTAGATGTATCCAATCACCATGTATTAATGAACTCCTAGACTCAGTTTTTGACAGAGAGCCAACTGAAAAGACTAATTATCTCTAATCCCAGATAGGAGATGCATCAAGAATTTTAGTGATGTACTAGAATTTGGAATATGGAGCATCCAAAAATCTGAAAGCATTATAATGTCTTAATTACTAAATAGTATTTTCATTTTAAGTTGCTATATCTGACCATATCCAACGTTTTTAATCTTAAACTTATACTAGAAGACTAACAAAGCATAAAAAATTAAATATACCTTGTATTCAAGCCACAGGCCACCTATAAATAAAACAAGAATTTGTAAGATATGAATGAGTTTTCCTCCAACTCTCAAAAGATTATTGCTTTATTAAAATACTTCAGTGACTGAACTCCCTGTTTTCATTTCACAGAACTATAGGAAATAAACCTGTTAACATTCAAACAAATGAAAGAAAAAAAAGCAATCAAACGTAAAAAATAAAAACACGTCTGGGACAATGATTGTTGTATTTTGTGCTAAAGACAAAAATAACTCCTTCAGAGCCAACTGAAGGCATTCAAATCATGAATCATGACCCATATGGTTATCTAATCCATTTCAGATGTTCAGATATTTGTAAACATTCAAATGAAAAACTATTTTGTACTTCTTGGTGAGGGAAGCCTCTGCTACCTGCTCTCAAGATACTATTACAGTGAGATTAAAAGAAAGCTGTATTTTAGTTTTACATCAGCCAGATAATGGCAATATGAAGCGCACTGCACTGTAGTCAAATGACACTTCCCAAAGAATGAGTAATGAAAAGAAAAAAGTGACTGAATTATAGACTAGCTGCTTCCCTATAAAAACCTAGTGATCTCATTATACTGAGTCTTAACAACAAAACCTCACTTCACTGAAAAGAGTTGTGTACTGTTACTGGGCGGGGGGGGGGGNGCATCCTAATGACTCGAGTCGGAATGTTTCTTCCAAAAGTGGGAGTTTCTTTTACATTGGATAAGAGTGAGATTTTCCTTAATGAGTTGTTACCAGAAACTTAGTCAAACTAAGTATTTTCTTAGCTTCTCATTTATCTGAAGGCAGCATAGACACCCATTGCAGAAAACAGCAATATGCTGTGGTTTCTTAGGAAAACATAAGCCTTACGCTAAAGAAGTTAACAAAAACGCAGAATTCAGTTGCTATTTAAGTACTTCACCCTATATCTACCATCTGCCTAAATTCCATACAACTGCAGCCACAGTGTTTGACCTAAGTGAGATGAAAAGGTCTACACTAGCTTAGGTAACAATAAAGATTAAGCTTGTGTCTTGGATTCCTTTAGCATTTATCTCTAAATCAGAAACTGTTTTCTCTGCAGTTCCCTTAAACGCTATGAGAAAGACTTTCAGAGCCTTGTATACAGAAGCATATACACGACCTAGTACCATGTAAGTCAGAAGTACCTAAGCTTTGAATCAGCTGATGGATCTCCATTGCACACATCGGTGCAAAGTTTACAGCAAGTTTTAGAATCAGCTTAATTACCTTAGCTCAGGTTTCCCAACATGCTACCCCACTGTTCAGTACAGACAAGTTATCGGTTCTGGCCCTAATCTTTCCCCAAAAAGCATTTTTAATGTCTTACAAGATTTAAAATGCAATGGAAGTGCTTAATACACAAAGCATTTGAAAATAAACGTGAAAAAAATGTGAGAATTTTGAAGGCACTACTAGTAAATATCTCCCTACCCAGCATCAAGGCAACTTACTTTCACAGCTGGTAGCATTATATTGCAATTGTTACAGCAACAGCTATACAGTCAATATTCACTTCAACAATTTTCAGAAGAAAGTGTCTACTGAATTCACTAAATATCACTGATAAGCTGCAAAGAAAGCTTTTCACACTTTTCTAAAATGAAGTGTTAAATAATTTTAGTCTACATTTCTCACTTGTTGAATTTGTTTTTCCTGATCCAGTCATTATCATAATCTAAAACATAGCAGGCTGTATATGACAGTTGAGGTTCATTATACAACTGAGAGCAAATAACAACAGAAAAGCCATCACCTCCAGGAAACGCTGAGGATCACACTCATGGACAAGCTTTTCACAATCCTTCAAAAAATTCTCAATGGTCTTCTTGTGAGTTTCCTTCATTTTTTTCCAAATCTGATACTCTTTCTCTTTTTTACTTCTTTGATTTTCAACATCTTCTAGCAATTGCCGTTTCTTCATCTCCAGAGTTTTGAAAATTTCTCCAAATTCCAGTGCAATTATCTCCGCATCATTGTTCAGCACCATCTAGAAGCAAGAGAACATAAACCCAGATGAAAATGCAGTAGCTATGTCTACTTCCCTAACTATGCTCAGAGCACGCCTATGCCACAAGAAGCACCAGTACGCCCCACGCTCTCTCCTATCATGATAGCAGAAACAAAACCACACGCGCACATATATATACACGTATGTATGTCTATATGTATAAAAATAATATCCAGCATCTGTAACTCACATCCGTATCATTTGTTTGACTTGAGATTTCATTCGTCAGCTTCTCATTTATTATCCTCATTTTTTTCAGACTGCTGAAGAAGGTTAACTGCAAGACAAGTGAAACACTTATTATGACTTTACCCACTCTGTACTCAGTGGTTATCTAGAATTTACATCATGGGATGTTCTATACAACATATTAAACATATTAAACAGAGGTTGTGGTTCAAAACATCACTCCGTAACATTTAATGCTTTCCTGGATCATTATGTAAACTTTCTTTTACTATTTCTCTGTCAATGCAATGTTTTCAGGCTCACCTACAATGCATATTTCTAGAATGGCTACAGAATTACTTTATAGTTAAAATATTGTTTCCCTAAGCCTTTTTTTTTTTTTAAACCTCTCCCCTCACATATAAGTCTATCACAATGTAAGTTTTAATGCCGTTATTCCAGTTTGACAAACAACTGTGTGATATTCACTTTTTTATACCTCACACTGATAAAAATAGAAATCTGTCCATAACTGAATTATTTCTATTTGGTTTTAAATTAAGATTATCATTTTTTTCTCTCCTTTACCTCACAACAGTATCACTAAGTTTTATGAAGAAAGTCTTACGTAAGACTCTGTACTGCAAAGAGTGTTTTCCTCCGGTTTCCTGAGTGACACACAACTGGTGATGGGAGAGGCAGGAGGGAAATCAGTGCAAAAGCAACTTTTGGCTTAAAGAATAGTCAGTGCTATACAGGAACTTTTATACCTATACTCTTCATCACTGCCCTGCAGTTGTTTCAATTACTGCACAGCAGAACTGCTGTTTGACATGCCATTCTGCACACAATTTGCGTAAGGGATGAAAAGCTTATCCTACCCAAACGGTAGTTATTTTAGCAAAAGTCACAACTACTACCACTACAACCAACCAACCAGGCACTTGCTTTTTTCATGCAAATAGGAATGCATTTCGGTTTTACATTTATTAAATTATTACTTACCTGACCCATCTATTTCTAAATATGTAATTATCTATGACCCAAATTACCTATGCCAGCTCAGAGAGCCTATAAACAAAATATCTCTGGGTGTGGGCTTTTGGTTTTTGTTAGTAGGACTAGGATTTTCCTGAACTTGGAAAAACAAGATCCAGACATACAATAAACTCTGAGCATCAGTGGGGTTTGTTCAAAGACTGCAAGTCTCTATATCAAAGAAAAAACACAACCAAACCCAAACCCAAACCCCCCAACTCTTCAGGTGCTTTGGTAAGTTGGGTTCAGATCTGTCGGCGCTGTAGCATGTGGCAGACGAAGTCCGACGGCAGCAGGGGAAGGCAGACGCCGGTGGTCCACCAACAAATCCCACTCCCGGTTCCAAGCAGCACACTCCCGCGCTGCCTCTCGCCTGCCCACCGCACTGCGTTTCCCCCTGAGCTTCTGAGTAAAAGAAAGCAGGGCCCGGGGGGACGCGCTGTGGGACAGCCTGACCTCCCAGCCGGAGAGGAAGCGCCGCGCTTACTTTTTCCTCCTGGTACACAGTGTCCATGAGGTTGACGGAGTGGAAGATGCCTTGGTGCTCCTCAGACACGCACTGCCCGCACCCCGCCTGGCGGCACATCCGACAGTAGAGCTGCACCAGCCGGCTCGGATGCTTCTGGCAGGTTCCCCCGAGCGCCAGCGGGGAGAGCAGGCCAGGCCCCTGCCCACGCTCTGCCTCCCCCGCTTTGGCAGCCCATGCCGTGCCCGCGCGGTAGAGCTTGACCACCTCCGCCAGGGTGGTGTTGACGGGCAGCGCGGCGGCGCCGCCGCGGGGCAGCGGGCACAGCTTCCTGCACAGCGGGCACGACACCCGGGCGCCGGCCGCGCCGCCGCTAGCGCCCGGCCCCGGTCCCCCCCGGGAGAGGCGGGCCTGCCCCTGGCCCCGCTGGTGCTGCAGGCGGGCGGCCTCGGCCGAAGCCAGGCACTCCAGCACGCAGTCCCGGCAGAAGTTGTGCGAGCAGAGGGGCAGCGTCACCGGCTCCTCGAAGAGGGACAGGCACACGGCGCACGTCAGGCTGGCCTCCATCTGCGACAAGCAGGCGGGCGGCCGAGGCCGCCGCTCCTGCTGCG
>VXBL01007382.1:0-23159 GCA_013400195.1 Aramus guarauna
TGGGGGGGACTTGAGGGACACGGGTAGCCCTCAGTGGGGCTGGTGGGGAGACGGAGCCCTCAAGGGGACAGGGGAGCCGATCTGTGGGACCGCAGGGGGCTCGGACAGTCCTCAGGGGGACTTAAGTGGGACAGGGACCCCTCAAGAGGATCTAGTGGGGGCAGGGACAGCCCTCAGAGGGACCTGAGGGACAAGGGGACCCTTCAGGAGCAACTGATGGGTTGGTGGGGACAGGGACACCCCTTAGGGAGTGAGTGGGACACGTAGGGGGGACAGGGATATCCCTCAGAGGGGTCAGGAGACCCCTCTGGTGGACCTGGTGGGGACAGGGACATCTTTGAGAGGGACAGGGAGAGCTAAAGAAGGACAGCGGGACTTGGGAGGCACAGGGACATCCCTCAGAGGGTCCAGGGGGGCCCTTTAGGGGCACACGGTGGGGACACGACATGGACAGCCCTCAGGGAAACTTGGGGGACACTGGGACACCCTCCAGGAGGACAGTGCTCCCATGGACAGTTCCTCAGAGGGAACCTGGGGGCCATGGTACCCTCCCAGGGCTGGGGTACCTCCTACCTCACCGTGTCTCTCTCTGGGCTGGGTGACTGTGAGGTGTCCCCTGCCCACAAGCTGTCACCCATCCCTGGCACGGGAGGCTCGGTCCCTGTGCCATGGGACCGTGGCTCGGGGCACTGCCCAGCCCGGCGCCCGCTGAGCTCTGCCCCTGCAGATGTCGCCTACCTGCGCTCCGTCCTGCCCAGCACCACGGAGGATGCCTTCTTTGATTATCTGGCCACCCTGGACACCTCAGAGGTGACACTGTCCGCTGTGCCGGAGGGCTCTGTCGTCTTTGCCAGGGTGAGACGTGCTCGATACCCTCCCCTGCTTCAGAGGGGCTTTGGGGCTGTCGGCATCGGTGTCCCCAGGGAGGACAGAGATGTCACACCCTGGCTGTCCCAGCAGGTCCCGTTCCTGCAGGTGAAGGGGCCGCTGCTGGTGGTGCAGCTGCTGGAGACCATGTTGCTGTGCCTGGTCAACTACGCCAGGTAGGGACAGGTCCTGCTTTGGTCCACCAGCTGCCAGGGACCACATCTGTCTCCACTGTGCCAAACCCTCCAAGTCCCATGGTGGTCCCTGTCATGTCCTCGCATGTTGGCTGTGGTTGAGCGGAGTGGGGCCTGGAGTCCCACCCCTCTTAGCTGTGTGCGGGCCTCATGCCCAGCCTGGCTTGCTCTGACTTGTCCCTTCCTCCCCCAGCCTGGTGGCCACCAACGCCGCCCGCTTCCGGCTCCTCGCTGGCCCGAAGGTGAAGCTGATGGAGATGGGGCTACGTCGTGCTCAGGGCCCGGACGGTGCCCTTTCGGCCTCCAAGTACTCCTACATTGGGGGTGAGTGCTGCCCCGCGGTGCCCCGCAACACTGCGGCCACACCGTCACCCATGTCCCCCACTGTCCCTCCTTGCAGGCTTCGACTGCACCAGCAACATCCTGGCGGGGAAGCTCTACGGCATCCCAGTGCGCGGCACCATCGCCCACTCCTTCATCATGTCCTTCACCTCGCTGGAGGAGGTGCAGCCCCGGGTGAGCGTCACCGTGGGCGGGGGGATGGGGATCAGATGCTCTGCCCACGGCCGCGCTCCCAGCGCCGTGGGATGTCATGGGGTGTGTAATGCCCGTGTCCCCCGGGCAGGAGCTGCTGCCGCTGGCAGGAGGAAAGCCAGTGGATCTCCCGGCCCTGGCTGAGTCATGGCTGCAGCGGGTGTGTGAGCTGCTGCAGACTCCCCCTGAGAAGGCGAACCGGGGCGAGCTGGGCGCCTTCGTGTCCTACGCCATCACCTTCCCACGTGATTTCCAAGGGCTGCTGGACACCTACTGCGTCAGGAGGTGAGGATGCCGGGTTCCTCCGGGGTAGCTTTGTCTCCGTGGCAGAGGGGACGGATGCGTCTCTCCTTGCTTGGTGGCCTTGAAGCAGGGACGTTTCCACCTGGCAGCATCCCTGTGCTTTGCTGTTGCCGGCTGTAGGGCTTGGACCTGCTGCTGGACCTGCCCTGGCTCCCTGTCCCATCAGCCAAGGGACACTAACCCTCTCCTCGCCCATGCCAGGAGCGGCTTGCCGAACTTCTGTGCCGTGGCGCTGGCCCTGCACCAACTGGGGTACCAGGCCATCGGGGTGCGCCTGGACAGCGGAGACCTGGCCCAGCAGTCCAAGGAGATCCGCCGAGTGCTCCGAGCCTGCGGTGCTCAGTGAGTCCCCCACTCAGCCTGGGTTGGCCACCACCAGTCCCTGGTTTCCCCACCTTGGTCACTCAGCACCTTGTCCTACCAGGGCAGGAGCCCTTGCAGCTCAAGGGGGTGCTGCGAGCGGATCTGGGGTCCCCCCAAAACCCTGCAGCCCCTCCCTCGCTCACTCCCCTGCCCCTCTCCAGCTTCCAGGTTCCATGGTTTGAGACTATTCCCATCGCCGTCAGCAACGACATCAGCGAGCAGAGCCTGGAGAAGTTCAACCAGGAGGTGAGGTAGCTGCTGTCAGGGCTGGGACGTCACCTTGGCTTTTACTGGCACCACCAAGGTGTGGGATGGATATGAGAGTCACCTGTGACTTTCTCCCTGAGACCAGAGAAAAGGTTCTGGACTGGAAAAAGAAGGGGTTTGGGAAGGACAGACGGACAGTCAGATACCAGGCACCTTCAGGCACAGCATCCTCTGACCTGCCCCGTGCCTCTGTTTTTGGCACGTGCTTAAAATCCAGCGGCAGGACTGGGCTGTTGATGGCCGCTGTCTTCTCTGCCGCACCAGGGGAGCGAGATCAACATGATCGGCATCGGGACGAACCTGGTGACGTGTCCCCTGCAGCCGTCGCTGGGCTGTGTTTACAAGGTAGGGGTGGCAGCTCTCTGCCCTGCTTGGCTCGTGGGCTGTGGGGCTCCCTGGCTTCTCCCAGGCTTTGCACGGCTGGGGCCAAGTAGAAAAGGGGGGAGCTCCAGCCTTGAGAGACGCTGCTGTGAGGCCATCATCAAATCACAGACTGGTTTGGGTTGGAAGGGACCTTAAAGCCCATCTAGTTCCAACTAGATGTCATGGGCAGGGACACCCTCCACTAGCCCAGGTTGCCCAAAGCTCCATCCAACCTGGCCTTGAACACTGCCAGGGAGCCAGGGGCAGCCACAGCTTCTCTGGGTGACCTGTGTCAGGGACTCAGCACCCTCATCGTAAACCATTTCTTCATTATGTCCAATGTAAATCGACCCTCTTTCAGTTTAAAACAGTTGCCCCTTGTCCTGTCACTACAGGACCTGGTAAAAAGTCTCTTTTTCGTAAGCCCTCAGTCTCACCAGAGCGGAGTAGAGGGGGAGAATCCCCTCCCTCAACCTGCTGGTCATGCTGCTGTTGATGTAGCCCAGGACACAGTTGGCTTTCTGGGCTGTGAGCTCACCAGTATCCCCAAGTCCTCCTCCACAGGGCTGCTCTCAATGCTGCTGGCGATCGTCCTGACCCATGTGCAGGACCTTGCACTTGATCTTGTTGAACTTCATGAGGTTCACAGGGGCCAATTCCTCCAGCCTGTCAAGGTCCCTCTGGGTGGCATCCCTTCCCTCAAGGGAATCAAAGGCACCACTCAGCTGGTGTCATCTGCAATTTGCTGAGTGGGCACTTGATCCCACCATCTCTGTGTCCTCCTCCTTGGAAATAATGATCATGGTACTGCTGTAACAAGAAGCTTGCGGGTGGGAGGAGGCAGGATGGCCAACTTTGGGGTGGTTTGAGGTTGTTTTGGGTTTTTTTTTTTTTATGATTTATTCAGCTCTTTGTATCAGTGGCCTCCCTAGCGTGCGGGGACACACAGAAAACACAGAGCTCAGCACAGTCCCCAGCACTGGCACGAGCAACAAAAGTAAGGTGTCCGGCTCCCCAACTTCTTTCTCCTACAGCTGGTGGAGGTCAATGGCTCCCCGTGCCTGAAGCTCACGGAAGACAAGGAGAAGATGACGATCCCAGGGACTAAGACAATCTATCGGCTCTATGATGCTGCTGGTGAGTTGGGACACCCTTGCCATGGTGTTCTGTTGACCTGTATCCCTCTGCTGCTCCATAACCCCATCTCTGCTGTCCCATGCACCCACTGGCCCCTAACCTGGCACCCCACAGGTCACCCCTTCATGGATCTTATGGCCCTGGAAGAGGAGCCGTCACCCAGCGCAGGGCGGGAGCTGGTGGTCCGTGTCCTGGGACAGCTTGGTGAGACCAGCAAGGTCGTGCCCACTACTGTGGAGACCCTCCATCACATGTACTTCAGAGATGGCCAGGTCTGTCTTCTGCTGCTGGGGTGTTCTCCCCAGCGTTGGGTGAAGGACCAAGCCAGGGTGGTGGTGTGTTGGCAGTAATGGCACAATCAAAGGGTTAAACTCCAGCATTTCCTTGTATCGGAGATGTCCCCCTGTCCCAACAACCCAGGTGCCACCTTGGACATGGTGGCATTGAAGTCCAGCATGGAGCTGGCTCGTTGGCTGGATGGCTGGCTGCTTACACGGACACGGTTGTGCATCTCCATCCTGCAGGTGTGTGAGCCGCTGCCCAGCCTGTTGGAGGTGAGGAGCCACGCACAAGTGTCCCTCAGCCTGCTCAGCCCCGCTCACCGCCACCTCCATGAGCCACAACCCTACCCGGTACGTCTACCGCTTGCCACCGCTGTCGGTCCACACCCAGGAACCCTGCCTGGCCCTGCTGGTGGCCTGAGCAAAGCCAGCGTGGTCCCACCGTGGAGCCGCAGCGGTGGGGGTGCTGCAGGACACGGGGCTGCGGTCCTCCCAGGGAGCACCCGCTCACTGTCCCCTCTTGCTCCCATGCCAGGTGGCCATGACGGAGAAGCTGCACCACCTCCTCGCCGAGCTGCGGCAGGCCACCCAGTGAGGGGGTCTCTGCTCACCCCCCCACACCCCGCTCTGTGCCAGCCCGTGCCAGGCACAGCCCCTGCCTGCGGTTGGCTCTTCCTCTGCGCTTTTTTTGAAGACCAGGTGACTTTAACTGGGAATTAATGGTTCTCATGACATTGCTGCTGCGTGGTGCTAATCCGAGGACCCTGCAAGAACTGGAAGGAGCACCCTGGGGTCCCAGTAGCGAAGTTGGGCACAGACGGATGGAGCAGAGCCTGTAGGCAGCTGCTCGTGTCCTCTGGAAGCGACAGTCCTTCCCTGCCCGCCTCGGTGGCCCTGCCAGCCTTGCACCTTCTGCCACGGAAGTGTTGACCACCTTGGTGGCCCTGCCAGCCCTGTGCCTTCTGCTGCAGCAGCGCCGCCCATGTTGGTGGCCCTGCCAGCCCTGTGCCTTCTGCTGCAGTAGTGCTGCTCGCCTTGGTGGCCCTGCCAGCCCTGCACCTTCTGCCACGGCAGCGTTGCCTGGTGGCCCTGCCAGCCCTGTGCCTTCTGCTGCAGCAGTGCTGCCCGCCTCAGTGGCCCTGCTCGCCCTGCACCTTCTGCCATGGCAGTGTGGCCTGCTTTGGTGGCCCTGCTCACCCTGCACCTTCTGCCACGGCAGCCTTGCCTGCCTTGGTGGCCCTGCCAGCCCTGTGCCTTCTGCTGCAGCAGTGCTGCCCGCCTCAGTGGCCCTGCCAGCCCTGTGCCTTCTGTGGTGGCAACCCATGCTGAAACTCCTCAATGGCACTAGAGATCAAGTCTTGAGTGCACACGAAGGGGTCCACCACGGGGAAGGGCCAGCCCCTTCCCTCAACCCCTGTCCTGTGCGACATTCATGGCAGCTGCACTTTGCGCTTCCTGGTCTAGGCTTTGGCTCTGTGGCCACCTTTTATCTCTTTGGGTTTGGTATGTGTTCTGAGGCGTGGAGGTCAGCTCCAGGTTGATGCTGGCTCCACGTTGACGCCTGCGTTCTCTAACATGATGTTCCCAGAGGAAGTATGGCGCTAATCCCCACAATTAACTTCTTCCTGAGCAAAAACTGAAATAAAGGCCTTCACCTACTACGGCTATGGCCATACCATGTGGCTGCCCTGTCCTTCAAAACAGTCGTTTGCTTCAGCTTGAACATTTAATTCAATGTCCTTCACGTCGTGCCGTGGTTTATGACTGAATAAAGTTGGAATGAAAAGCAACCTGAGAGAAAAGAAAATGAAAAGCACTCCTGAAGACACCACCACCTCTCTAGCCCATGCCTCAGCCCCATTTTATGGCACCTTACGACCCTAATTCCAGTGAAAACCCCCTTGTAGTTCCATGGGGGGGGCATGTGTCACACCCAGGCAATGACTGAAGGCTTTTATCAAAACTGGGTCAAGAAAAGTTGTTCCATGGAATGGGAAACAAATTGCACAGCTCAAATTTTCTCTAAAAGAAAGACATGTGTATTTTCTCTAATCCTGCCCAAATCTGTAGTACAGAGATACTAAATCCTTTCCCCTGAGCTTGTAAAATGCACACACCCAGAACTGAGGCACCCATCAGACCAGTGCAGTGGGGGTGGGCATGAGGGAAATGCCCAGGGAGATGCACCCGCGTATCTCCAGACACCAACCCTGCTCCTGTGTTTCTGCACCCTCCCAGGAACAGCTGTGGCTTAGATCTTGATGGGGAAAAAAAAATTAATTAAAAGAGCTTAATGAAGCATGGCCTGATGGTCTCGTTTCTAAAAAAAAAACCCAACAGGCTGGAGCTCCCTGTCGCAACGCTCGAGCTGTGGGCACTGTATCACTTCGCATTTTGAGAGGGGGAAAAAAAAAAAACCTCCGAGAAAACCAAGAGCAGTTTGTTACTAAAACTTAGATTTTTTTTTTAGAGCAGAAGCACCAGAGATACAAGAGCCCAAGCCCCAGTGTACCTGAGTAGAGATTGTCTTGAGTTCTTAGGAGAGAAGGAATGAAGAGTAACTATGTAGATGGAGAAAGACAGCAGTATGCTCCAGGCCCTCAGTCCTCTCCATGGCTGCAGAGGCTCACCCAGAGGTCCGTACATCAGTTCATGAGCAGGATAAACCCATCCTCGGGCTGCTTCGTTGCTAGATCTGCCACCAACTCTTCTAACCCTAGACAGACTCTTCAACTGCTGGTGCTTTGGCTTTCCCTGGGACTATTCTGAGTATCTCCAAGGATGGAGACACCACCACCTCTCTGGGCTACCTGTACCAGGGCTTGTCACCCTCCTGGCGAAGAATGTTGTCAACCTCCTGGTGAAGATGTGTTTCTTGATGTTCAGAGGGAACCTCCTGTGTTTCAGTTTGTGCCCAGCGTGTCTGGTTGCTGGGCGCCATGGAGAAGATCCAGGCGCTGTCTTCTTTGCACCCTCCCTTCAAGTGTTTATAGATGAAGGTGCCCCCGAACCTTCTCTACTCCAAGCTGAGCAGTCCCAGTTCTCTCAGTCTTTCCTCATAAGAGAGATGCTCCAGTCCAGCATCTTCGTGGCCCTTCATCCAACTCTCTTCATTTCCCTTGGACTGGGGAGCTCAAAACTGGATCCAGTACTCCAGGTGTGGCCTTACCAGTGGTGAGGGGAAGAATCCCTCCCTCCATCTGCTGGCAACACTCTGAATGCAGCCCAGGACATTGTCCAACGTCTCTATCATGAGGACACATTGCTGCCTCATGGCCAACTTGGTGTTGACGTCCAAACGCTCAGCCAGGACATTTGCAAACTGAATTGACTTTAACTGTGTGTTAATAATTCTGGGTTCATTACACACCAGCTGTCCTTTGTGGCCACCACATACAGAAGTAAGAGACACACCAGAAAGCCGATACAGCCATCACGTTCTTGTGGTCACAGTGAGCATCACAACCCTGCTGTCAACAAAAAAAGATCCTGAACCATGCGTGGCCCAAGCCCACAGGACCGATACAAAGCTACGGGCTGCGTATTACAATTACTGCGTCCTGCGTTAAAGAGGAAAAAAAAAAAAAACAGAGCAGGAGGGAGATTACAGCTGCACATCTGGGGCTCCTGGATGCATCTCTCAAGGTTTTGGTGTCGCGTCAGGGCCGTCTGGAATCTTGAGTGACCCAGTTCATCCCACTGACTTCTGTAACGGCTTCCCTCTGCCATGACAGCATGTGTTGAACGGCAGAGAAGCCCCAGTTAACAAATTCAGGTTATTTAACTTAAGAAATAACAGTTCCCGCCCAGAGACCCTACTCCTTACTGCAGTCCCAGCAGAAAATCCAAGAGTGCTCATTTTTTTCCCCTTGATAATCTGTTACTGCTCTTTGGAACAGAGCTCAGTAGATGCAAAGATGGCACAGTAAGTGCTAAAATGAGGTTAAAACACGCAATCGTGTAGCAACAGTGCAGACTTTGCGGGGGGGGGAAGAGCATAGCAAGCTCACATGTTGTTCCTCTGCTCCATCTTTCATCCAGTTGTTTTTGGTTTGTTTTGGTTTTGTTGTTTTTTTTTTACAAAAATGTATTTTTAAAGCATATTTGCAGCTTAAGACATTCAATTAATCTCATGGTTGAAAATAAGGGATGGTGAGTAAAAGTGCCAGAGTATTAGTGCTGGATACGGGAAGCGCAGACAATTCAGTGACCCGGTTTTAGGTGTGGGGTCACATCCCAGACTTCAAGAAAAACCCCTGTCCTGACCCCTCTCCTAACCACACCGGTGCAGCTCACACCTCCTGGTTTTCTTCCTCCACAAGTCCACGTCAGGAAGTCTTACGCAGGGCGAGGCTGTGGGGGTTTTTTTGTGCTCTTTGCAAACCTGAGGCTAATTGCTCATGTTTTGATTAGGTGCTGGTCCTCAGCTTTGGAGGGAAGAGCTGGCAGGGAGAAAAGTATGCTGGGGAGGACTCGGAGGTTGGGCAGAGCTGCAGAGTGCCTGGGGAGGAAGGAAGGGGGAAAGGGAAGGTAGGAAATGAGAATGAAATTGTAAATAATTCAAACTATCACTTGATAAGGCCAGGTACAGGATTTAACGAACGCAGATGGGCTGACGTGGATAGCTTCATACCAGACACTGGAAGAGGTAAGAAGAGGCAGAAGTGCAAGCTTGGCGCACCCCGATTCGTCTGCTTTCACCAATTACGAGCTGCAGGGTTGATCCAAGCTCATGTTTCCCAACGCCTCGCTGCCCTGCGGCACCAGCCCAAGGAAGTGTCATTTGTAAAGCGCCATCTTCTTGCTCTGGTACATGTACATGTAGGCATCACAGAAGAGGCGCTTGGCCACTCCATCCATGTCCCGAGGTTGCTCCAGGGCCAGCACAGCCAGTGGCAAGTCCAGGTATTTGGCAACTTCAGGGCACAGCGTTACCATGGGAATGTTGAAGCCGTTTTCATCACCTAACCCAGAAAGAAGGAGAAAAGTCCAAAGCAGGTCCCAAGGGATGAGTACCTACAGCTCAAGCAGATACTGTTAACACTCAACAGTGAGTAGAGCCTTAGCTGAGAGATCTGGTGGCCAACAACAAAGTGAGGAAGGACAGAACAGTCCTCGCCCGCGTGGCAGCCAGCCCCAACTGGCTCAACCAGTCCCTTGTTTGAACACAGCCAGAGGATGAAAGCACTGGGAGGAACCCACACATGCTTGGCCTGGCCATACTCCTCTCTGGGATCTACTTAAATGGTCACTGTTGGAAGCAGGGTCAAGAGAGAGCCTAAATCGCGTAGGGGGCTTCAGAGGAAAAGGGGGACTGACCAGCACTTACACAACGAGCGTCGCAGACCCTTGCAGCCACCCACCGCGCAGCACCCGGTTGCGATCAAAACTCCGAGCCCACCACCACGTCCTCACCGTGCCTGTCAGCCATGCTGTCAAAGAACATCCAGTGCTCGTTCTCGGGGCCGTATTTCACAAAGGAGACGTAATGACTGGTCTCGATGCAGAGCACTGCGAAGAGCTCCATCTTCTCGCGAGGGACCTGCTGGGTGCCCCGGGGACTCCGGCTTTGAAACTCTTCTGGGATGTGCAGCCTAGTTGGCTTGTGCGTTTTGCGTCGGTAGTGGGAATGAACCTGAGGAGAGATGATGGGGTGGCACTGCTGAACGGGAAGAACTGAAACTGGCCTGCCAGAAAGAGGAGCGCGCAGGGGTCAAATCCCCAGTTTATTCCCCGCTGATCTTCCTCCCATGTGGCGGACTCCTCCCTGCGTGCCAGGGAATAACAATGCGTCAACAGGCTGGCAGCGAGAAGCTGAGATGGGAGCCTGCCACACCCCAAGAAAGGCCAGAAAGCTGTAGGAATGCTCCTGGTGAGACAGCGTGGAGGGTCCAGCACTCAGTCCGTGCAGGATCAGTGCTTATTTAGGCTCTACGTAAGCAGAGGGTTCAATATCGCGTGGCACCGAACCCTGCTCGTGCATCTGATGCGGGCGGTGGGACTGATGCTCAGGAAGGGGCCCCTCCATGCCCAACCTGAACGGCAGGGACAGCAGGGGAAGCGCAGGTATTTTCGGGATCTGCTGTCAGCCACCAAGGTTGATTTTGTGAGCAGCCAAAGAAAATGAATACCTGTCTGGAGCAGGAGCTGCAGAACTGCTTCAGGCCCGTAGCTGCAAATACCTTGTCTTTGAAACACTCCGAACACTCCAGGGTGGCGACGTCGCCGCATATGCAGCACTCCCTGGGACCTGCAGGGGCAACAGAGGTGACAAGATGCGCCTTCTCCAGATTGCACCTGAAATCCAACTTCTCCTGCCAAAACTGGTGTTCAGGGAAGAAGAATCACACCATGATCCCACCTCACTTCTGCTCACAACCCAAAGAGGCGAGACCTGCCACCCGGTTGCTCAATCCCAGTCGGCAGCTTTACTGTTGCCCAACAACTTACTGTCAAGCAGCAAATCTGTTATATCCAGCTCCAAGGAAGGAATGATTTTGCTGAACATTTTATATTCCTTCCCAAAACGCGGCATTTGGATAATGAAGCACGATGGGATCTGGGAAAAGAAAAGCAAACAAGTCAGCCTGCCAGAAGAGACAAGACCCAGAGACTCTTTTCTCAATATTGCTGCTGGGAATAGAGACTTTCTGCTCTGGTTATTCACAAGACAAAACAGCAACAGAGAAAGCATAGCTCTCTTCCCAGGTCACACTCAGATTTCCCCAGACCTCTCTCTCTTGTGGCCGTGTATCCTGCTGCTTTGCAGCGTTGGATAGAAGACATACTAGACCCACTGCAGGGTCAATGGCAGGCACAGGCACGTTGGAGGAAGCAAGAAAGAGGCAGCAGATAGCAGCGCAGGCGGAAGGTAGCTGGGCTCACCTCCACTAGCTTCAGATCAGAGGACAGGAAGGAGTGTTCCACTAACTGCTGCACGTGGGGAACCACCAGATCCTCCTGTTTGTCCATAAATATCTGGTGACAGTAACAGTCCTGCTCCTGGCCTCCTGACCTGCAGGGAGTGGTCACAGGGCTTGTTTATGTGGCACCACAAACATCCGAGCTCCCAGAGGACGTATGGGCTCGTCTGAGAGCTGCCGGGCCCAATCCTGACAGGGAGCACCCAGAAATACTAAATACGTGCCATGAGAAGAGGATACAAGTATCATCTTCAGTCTCATTATCCCTCCATAGCATCACATCCTGCTGCTATAAGCAAAACTCGATTTCCCCTCATCGATGTAAATATTAAAAGACACTTCAATATTTTTCAAATCAACTGCACCATGGCTCCATCAGCAAACTCCTCCTCAGATGAAAGACCTATTTATAACTGCGCATACAAAAGCCACAGAGCAAGACTCGGTGCATTCAAAAGGTGAGCTGTATGCAGAAGATCTCCCACAACCCCTACATCCCTGAGAAAGGATTTCCTTCAGACAAGCCTCTGCAGGAGAGCTGCAGTACAGAGTTGTCTTTGTGCTCAGCCTTTCTGAGTACTCCACGATCTATGGCTTGACTGACATCTCAACAAAGGAGCACAGAAACCGAACAATCCCCTTCTATGCTCCTGAACAGCACAGTTATTTTTGGCTTCCTTCAGCCTCTCATCCTCTTTGTAGAGTCCTGAAAAACTGGGAGTGCATCCATGGACTGCCTGTTTGAGAGGCTGCAGGACTTGAGCCAGCTTGACAGTCTAGACACATCCCAAATGCATCCGAAGGCTGTCAGATAGCGCTTGGCTCTGCACTGAAGTTGGACACTACATTCCTCAAACCATTGCTGGCTCTCCCTAAAGATAAGACAAGGTTTTTATCATAATTTTCTCAAGGCGGCACCTCCAGGGAGAGTTTAGAAGTGTCTTTTCCTGGATGCGTCACCTGGGACAAGATCCCAACAAGCAAGATCACACGGACAGCAGAGGGGAGCTGCACACAACTCCCTGAGCTGCGCCTCCAGAGCCTCTATGAAAAGGTGCAAGTAGCACCTGGTGATCGGATAACTAAGAAGCCTGGCCTGGGTAAATTGTATCGCTTAGATATGGAAACTTACTGCAGTTTCAAGAGTGGCTCTATTCCCAGGATCTGATGCATTATGAGATTGAGGAACTCCTCAGGATCTGGAAGGTGAGAGAAAAGCACGGGTCACACCACATCACGAGTGCTGCATTGCCGCGCTGCATCCAGAAGGCAAAAGTTGCCAGATGAACACGAGCCAGCATTTCATGAACCTGAAATCTCCTCTTTTACTCCAGGTAAGGGAACAATCAGGCTAAAAGCTTGGAGTGCTTGGTTAATGCATAAATCCTAGGGTGAGCATGAAAAGAAACAAACCAGCCCTCAGATACTACACTCTTACAAGGCAGGCCATCACAGTAACACTACCTCAGAGACCTTAACGGACAATCGTTGCTAACACCATGAGTATAAACTCAAAGTGAAATCGGGGACACCTAAAGAAATTCAAGAAACTGAACAGTTAAACTATCCCTGGCTAAAATAAATATACAGTAGTATGAAACACAAGTGGTGTTCACTGACAAGATACCTGGAAGAATCAGTGCCACTTGTTTAGTATCCAGGTACTCAGAGGTTGTTGCAGTGATGTTTGGCATTGGCATAATTCGTTTCCTTGTTGTAAACTACACGGGGCCTTGCTGTGCGTGGACGGGAATGTGGTTATCTCAGCCAGAGATTGGTGGGTTTCAGCTGTTTTCTGTCTTACTTTAACCAAACTACAGTCTTTGAGGAACCTCAATTAACTTATCAGGACTCAAAAGACAAATTGATCTTGGCAAAATGATAAATCAAGCTGGACTCTAGCAGGGACATCAAGGATGGACTTATCAGGGTATAACTCAAAGTATAAAGGTCAAGAAAATTTTCTTTGTTTAAATTCTGTTCACACAGATCTTCCTCTCCCCTCCCAGCAATAGATGCCACCAGGTAGAGACCCAGCAATTCCTATCTTTCCATCAGACTTCAGGACAAATTTCAGTTGAAAAGCCCGTCGAGTTTTAAAAGCTGTAACTATTTTACACTCACATTTTTACAGAAGCAAACAGCACGGGAGGCATATTAATGCACATGCCTGGGAGAAACATGCAATTAAGCTGTCAGCCTGGTGCCTGGATGAGGCGGCGCACAGCGAAGCAGCCCGGGGAAAGCCTCAGAGAGGACATTACCTTTCTCAGCGTTGGTAAAGCTTGAACACTGGCCCTTTTCAGTTAGCTGCTCCCTAAGGTGCATCACACTCCTAGCCCTGACGAAGCCAGTCCTAGAAACAAGAAGCAGCTGCAGATTATCTCTCCAGTGTATTTAAAGCATAGAATCATTGAATGGTTTGGGTTGGAAGGGACTTTTAAAGATCATCTATAGTCCAACCCCCCCTGCCACGGGCAGGGACAATCGTTCACCGTACCAGGTTGCCCAAAGCCCCATCCAACCTGGCCTTGAACACTTCCAGGAATCCAGGGGCAGCCACAGCTGCTCTGGGTGACCTGTGCCTCACCACCCTCATCTTAACAAATTTCTTCATGTCCAATCTAAATCTGACCTTTCAATTTAAAACTGTCACTATAGAACTTAATAAAAATTTGCTCTTCATCTCTCTTATAAGCCCCCTTTCTATACTGGAAGGCTGCAATAAGGTCTCCAGGCTGAATAACCCCAACTCTCTCAGCCTGTCTCCATAGCAGAGGTGCTCCAGCCCTTGCCTCATCTCCGTGGCCTCCTCTGGACTCGCTCAAACAGCTCCATGTCCTTCTTGTCTTGGGGACCCCCGCGCTGGATGAAGTAATGCAGGGGGGGTCTCACCAGAGCGGAGTAGAGGGGGAGAATCCCCTCCCTCGTCCTGCTGGCCACGCTGCTCTGGATGTGACCCAGAAGACAACTGGCTTTCTGGGCTGCAAGCGCGCATTGCTGGGTCACGTGCAATTTTTCATCCCCAAGTCCTTCTCTGCCAAACTGCTCTCAGTCAAATCTCAACATCACAGAACACCCCAGGGTTGTATTTCTGCAGCCAGTGCCAGGACACTGCTCCTCAAGGAAGATGCTAGTGTCTTATGTTCAATCAGCTCTCCATGCCTCTCTTCCACACCTCGCTAGGGAGGACGAGGAAAGAACCTGGTATCTTTGAGACAAATTCCAGAGAATTTAGCTGTCATGCCATGGTCTACCCTCGTCCAGCCTGGCACTGCATACCGCCTTTGGGACTAGCTGCTGCTGAAGGCAATGCCACTGCTTCATCAACTCCAGGGTTCCCCCCTAGAGATGGTCTGAACCCCAGGAATCCCCTTTTTGTCCTCTGAGAACTGCAGCTCACAAGGCTTCAGTCTAAGCAGGAGAGACACACACATGCAGCAGGAGTCATGACAGCCTCACAACCCAAGGAAGGGACCAACTGGAAGAGAAACCTGATATTAAGACATTTGGATGTGGCTGACAGGAGAAACCCCTCCAGGTAACCCCTTCCCTCAGTGACAGGTGCCATCTGACAGGGCAGCAAAGAAGGTATGAAGGCAGACGGACGACTTCCAGGATTCCCACATACTATACTCACTTTCGAAGGGGATTAACAATTTCATCCCGCAGAATGCTCTGTACATTCCTGTCACACAGTAGGAAGGGCTTGAAAAGCATGGAGTCCAGCACGGACGTACAGGAGAAGAGGCTGTGAAAAAGAGCGTGCCGCGTAAGCCTGATGGGTTTGCAGCAGTAGTTAGAACCAAACTGTTGTGGCTGGTGACAGTCAGTGGCTTTTATTTTCAACAGTCCGCACATGCAATTACGGAAAGGTAAGCGACAGCGCATCTCCACAGTGAGATAAACCACATCTGGTTTAATGAACATTGCTAGTAAGCAAGGAAATAGCTCAAAGAGAATGAAATCTCATACTTTGCAGCCAAAACCGCTCATTGAGGGGGGCACCACTGAGTCTTTCCCTCTCCAAAGAGTGTTGCACAGTGAAGCAGGGACCTCCTGGGCAGTTTCTTTGAAACGTTTCCAGCCATTACCTGCAGCCACAGAGTCAGCACGGTCCAACTCCGGAGAGCTACGATCTCTCACTGCCCTGCGTGACAGACACACAGGTACCTTAGGTACTCACGAGGGGTATTTTGGGCCCTGAGAACCTACCAGATTAGGAAGGAGATCAAAAAGCAGTAAGCATCAAGGCTGTATCTCCACACAGTTATATTTTGCTGTATACTGGGTAAATTTCCAGCCACCTTGGAAGTCCAGGGAAGTGCTGCCATTTTGGGCTCTGCCCAATTAAAAAAAGCACTCGCTTAATGAAACAGCACCACCCAAGCAGGTCCTTACCTGAAGAGAGCTGCATCCATATAGCAGGAATTACAGTGGCCTTGGATCCCCTTCATCCGCCCTCGCAGGACACGCACCGCTGCCTCATCTCTGAGGGGAGGAAAACTCTCTAGAACCTGTGGAAGATCTTCCTGCTCTCCTGCAAGAGAAGCAACAGAAGCAACTCCCTTTAGCTTCCCACCTCGTGTGGGTCAGTTCTGCCCTTCCCCGATATCCCAGAGGTCTGCTCTGCTCGGAAGTCGGCAAAATGCTCTGCGCTGCTCCTGCTGGGATGGAGTCTTTTTTCTTTAGTAATTCATCTACTAGAAACGGAGACGAAACCAAGCCATCTCCTCTTCACCAAAGACATGCCCTCGCAACCCATACCGCCTCTGCCATCGTTATGCCAAGTAACGAAGACAAAAAGAGCTCCAAACGAGCTGGTGCTGTGTTACATGCAAGCTTGGGATCTCTCTGTTGAAAGACCTGTGACCCCAGAAGCGAGGGGACAAAGAGGCAACTGTGCTTTAATAGCCTCATCCCACTGGCCTGTCATCTCCTTCAACTTCAGAGGTGGCTTTTCTCAATCTGGTCTTTTCTGGTTTCTTCAGCGTTGTCCCCTTGTCATTCAATCTCCTCTCTTCAGCATGTCCCTAATGTGTTCTTCCTTGTCCCTGCTCTCATTTTTGGGCAGTCCCTACAGGAATCCTGTCTTTTCATATACAGTGATCTCATTTACAGTTTCTAAACAGCTAGTTCGCACCGTCTTCTCTGCTCTGGAGGAATTTCTTCCTGTTCAAATGAAAATACTGACCTGTTCTTCCCCGCATTTTCTTGTGAATGTCTTATTATCAAGCTCTATGTTAAAATTGATTTAATCCTCTCTCCCAGGCTCCCTTTTATCTCTCAGTCCCCAGGTGATCACCTGACATCTTGGCCATCGGCCTGAGTTACCCACTCCAATTCTCCAGAGCCGTATGTGTGGTCTACATTTAACGTACAGTACCTACACCAGGCCCTATAGCTAAAACACTTGTCCATATTCAGGTCTCAAGTATACAAAACCTTTTCTTCTGCCCTGAAAACCAAAGGCAGAAGAGCCCTGCCATGCTTGCAGCATTCACAAGGCTTTGGAAAGACTGTTGCTCTGGACTTCTATCCTCTGTTAACCCTCCCAAAATTTCCAGCCAGCTTTCCCTTCAGCACAACCATGCCACTGAGGCCTTACTTTTAGAGCCACTCACGATATGTTGCCCTATATTCAATGCCCTAGTCTATGTTATCCCTGGAATAAATTAATTACCATCTCTCACAACGGATTGAGAGCAGCCCTGAAGAGAAGGACTTGGGGGTGTTGATTGATGAGAAGCTCAACATGACCCAGCAATGCGCGCTTGCAGTCCAGAAAGCCAACCGTGTCCTGGGCTGCGTGTCCAGCAGCGTGAGCAGCAGGTTGAGGGAGGGGATTCTGCCCCTCTGCTCCGCTCTGCTGAGACCCCCCTGCAGTGCTGCATCCAGCTCGGGGGTCCCCAGGACAAGAAGGACATGGAGCTGTTGGAGCGAGTCCAGNGACCATTCTACAATTCTCACACTTGTGAGGCATTCCCTATAAATACCACCATGGCAACCTCAGCATCCTTCAAACTGACATCTTTTGGAACACTCGAAGAAAGTGAAGAATATTAAACTATTGATTAAGACACTGGGCACGAGGCATCTCCGTAGCGTGCCTTGTCCCAGCACAGCACTGTCCCCATCCTATCCCCAGGGAACTTACTATAATCCATGAGGTTTAGGTCACTGTTGCGCGAACACTGGAAGCGAACGTCGGGCTGGCAGGACTGCAGCGTGACGAAGAGGCCGCGCTTTGGAGCGCAGTGGAAGTAGTATTTGCCCAGCCATTCGCCAGCAGTGACCCCTTTATCTTCATCCTAAAAAAAGAGCGTTGAGGAGAAACGTGAGAACAGGCTTTCCCCAAATGAGGTGCAATTCCCCCAGACGGCCATTTAACATCAGAAGTACAAGCTCGGTCTCATTTTGCTGGTTGTTTTCATTTATTCTGGTTATGATTTGGACCTATTAATGCCGCTTGTAGGATTCGTGATTATTCCGTCCCAAATTCCATTAACATTGCTCTAGAAGAGAGCAAACCAACTCTCATAATCACTTGAAGGTCTTCAAAGAAACAAGAAGAGCAACCAAGACCTGCCCATTCTGATAGACAATCTCACAGCAGGAAATATTTTGCTTCTTACCAGTTCAACTCCTGCCATTTTCTGCTTAATTTGGGGCAGGTAGCCCAACCAGCGGATGATTCCTGAAACCTGATTTCCCTTGTCCAAGGTGATCTGGACCATGGAGTTCACCTCCAGGGATGAATTCCCACTTTCACACTCCTCACCACTCTCACTTATCTCTCGTTTCATTTGGTTTGGGTGTCCCAAGCCCACGTCAGACTCAAACGGTGAAAATAAACCTAGTGGGCAACACAAAATGTCAGGTGAAGTAGGAAATCAACACCTAATGACAGACACCTCTGGATCTCACCTAATCCCAGGTCTATTTTGAAATTATAGACCACACAGAGAAGCATGAAGCTGAGCACCAGAGACAGAAGGTGTAATTCCCAGTGATACGGCCAAGCTGGTCTAACAGGCTAGAGGGGATGATCCTGTTCCTTGATTCCCTGCTCAAGGCTGTACACTCCAACTTCTCGCTGGCCCTGGAGCTAATCCAGCCCTTCACAGAACCATTTCACACTACTGAAAAGGCAGCGGGGGCGGGGGGTTTATTTCCAAATTGATTTTCTGCCTTTACTGAGATGAATCAACTCAATGAAGAGTCTAACGATGGCTCCCCTTGGGCTGGTCCTGACAGCTGCACGGTGTCTTTTTGATGGCAAAAGAAAGATTCCACTAATTTCTTGTCTTGTCCAATGACTCACACCATCGCTGCTGGCATCTGTGCCTTTCTGAATTTGTCTGGCATCGAGATGAGGCTCCTGCTCCACCTTCTACAGCTAAATTAAAGACTCTTTAACCACTGGCGCCTTGTCCCCCTCGGAAATAGTTATAAGCTGCAATCACGGTCTCTCTTCTTCTTCCTGATGAATTGGGAGACTCAGCTTTAGTTGCTAACACAAAGGATTTTACCCAGAACTTGAGACTTTTCTATGGACCTTCTCTGCCTCCTGATCAACTAAGTTGGGACTAACTGAAGCTTTTGTTGGACTTTCAGCTCATCAGTAACCCACAGAGAAGAAATAAATGCTAAATTCCCAAGAACGTATGGAAGGTAGACACATCTGATGATAACCTACTTTGCAAGCTTTCCTTCACAACAGAGTCCATAGGGATTTCTCTGAAAATGTCAGTTGTTCCTTCTTCTTCCTGAAAGGAGAGAAAAATCTATCGGCTAAATGCTTTAGCAGACATAGGGCATTCTTGGAATACGAACCAATTTTTCAAACAGGCCTGGAAAGTTTGCATGTCACCTCATATCCCTGTTGGACCTTCCTTCCGCTTCTCTTTAATGTCCCACCATAACGCAGTTTTCAAAAAATACCCCCAAACCCAAGAAAAAACAGCAAGGTTGCTCTTACCGGACAAACTTTAACGAACCATTGGTTTCCTTCTCTGTAAACTGCCATTGCTATTCCTTTTGTGAGGACCTCATCCACATAGAAGCTAACTGCATCTCCCACTTTCACAGGAACCACCTCCTCCGTGTCGGATTTTGGCTTCCGTTTCGCATAGTCGTCATCTGGCACGGGACTAAACTGGACCCTGCTAAACGGCAGGAAGATCCCGCAGTTCCGCTTACACTTGAAATACTCGGTGCCGTGATAAGATCCATCGCTGCGCCCTCTGTTTTCTCCCTCGCCCTGAAAACACACCACAAAAGCACGTTACACACACAAACATTACGGGAAAATAAGCAACTCACTTTCTTGGCCACTTTACCTGTAACTCCACCCCAAAGAAGACTGGAGACAGCACAGCTGAAGTGTTTTTGTAAATGCTCCCGATGTAGCGGATGATACCAGGAAAATGTTGCCGCTCGACCTCCACCATCACTTTTTGGCCCAGCACGGCTCGCAGAGCTGCTTCAAGGCGCAGCCTCTCCAAGAAATAGTTCAAGCGTTCGTTGTGGCTGCTGATGGCCAGGAGGAAAGTGGCCATATCCTCGCGCACAGGCTGAAGGATTTCTATGTTTATCGTGACGGTGGAGCTGTCATCCAGCATGATGACTTTCAAAAAGCAAGCCGGGGGCCTGTCATCGGAGAAGTTACGCAGGTAACTTCTCTCGCTGCAGAAGCACATGTTCCCAGCTTGGAAGTACTTGCTGCCGTAGGCACAGTCTTCTGTCAGGATGTAATAGCAGTTTCCGTCCCCTGCTGAAGGCAGGAGGCTGGTCATCGTCATTCCCCTGGGTTGTGAGAAAGGAGAGAGTCACACCAGTGAAGATACATGCTTGATATCACAGGATCTCAGAAGAATTCAGGTTGGAAGAGGTCTCAAGCCCAACCCTGCACTAAAAAGCTGCTCAGACTTGAGTTTTGAGCACCTCCAGCGACAGAGGTCCCACAGCCTCCCTGGTCCCTTGTTCCACTGTTTCATCACCTTCATGGTGGAAAAAAAAAACAACAAAACAACAACAAACCATCTAACCAAGGTTTCCGACGTTCCTGCTTGTCCCTGCTGCCTTCTGTCCTCTCGCTGTGCATCCGCGGGAAGATTTCAGCTCCATTTTCTCTACTAAACCCTCCCAGTAAGAATTCGCACAGAGCAGCATCTCGTCTGTCCTGTTCTCTACAGCCACAACGGCCTCTAATATTAAATTCCGCCTCCTGCTTTCTTTTCTTACTTACTTGCAGGAGTGGGGTAAAGGCTAAATCCTGCCTTTTAAAAATTCTCTAAAAAGGGAGTTCTAGCCTGCGAGTAGATGTTGTGTTAAAGCACATGAATATTCAAAATACATGCAAAGCACAGAAACTATTGCATTACTATGCTGAGGCACTAAAGAGCACCGTCCTTCAAAACAAATGTATCAAAAGAAATTCAAATATCTAGAATCAGAAGTACATTTTTGCGCTTATTTTCTAGCTAAATTTTCATGCAATTTACCCATCTGCATCTCGCTTTTGACGATACCACGCGCAGCCAGGACCCAGACTATTTGTTACAACGTAAAAAAGGGGCAAATATAGAAATGTCTTCCTGCAGGTGGACAGAATTAGTTGGTCCAACATGGCCAATATAGAGAAAATAAGAGACATGTCCATTTCTAGGCCACGGAGGAAGTTAAGAAAGAAAAAAAGATGTCTCAACTATGGGCTACCTGGTAGAAGTTTCTTAAAAGTTTAAAGTGGAGAAAGGAGGAATTGAGCAGATGCAATTAAGGGAAGCAGAAACACGCTCGGGGCATTGCGGCAGGAAGCACGAACACAGCCGCTCGCAAGAACAATGAACGGGTGGGCTGGGAGGAAAACGTAGGCAGAGCTTGAACAGAAAGGTCGCACAGAGCTCAGCAAGGAGGAGGGCAGCGTTATTGGGGACTTTACTGGAGATTAATATCAGGGGAGTTTGTTTTTTAAACTCCTACAGCAGCTGTCTCCCTTTCACTCTTATTTTTTTCACCTTAGCGGGTGAGAAGATGGCTTGGAGACCTGATCCAAATGCTGCTGAACTGCTTTTGGGCAAAGCTCTTTTGCTGTGGCTGAAAACCCCCTAGAAAACCACGAGTCTGCTAAAATTAGCAGCCACTCATTCACGCGGACAGCAGACAGACGTTATCCACGTAGCCAGAGATTTGACAACAACCACGGCGGCGCAAACCACGCTCCCGCTCTTCCTCTCTTTCTGCCGAGGGAACCCAGCGCGATTCGCTTCGGGATGACCACCTCAAAGTCACGGGGCACTACGGGGGTGCCAGGGCGAGCCCCCCCCGTGCTTTGCAGTAAGCAAGTTGCAAGGCGACAGCAGGCAGTGGAAGTGGAAGAAATCCCGTGGCGCGCAGCAGTTCCCTTATTTCCCAGCCACGCAATTCGCTGCTGACGTTTTACAACTCTGCCGGCAGAGCAAAAGCTTGAAATTCTGGGATTTTTAAAGGACAGGATTAAAAAATAACATTCTGTGTTGCAACCCACCCCTTACCCCCATTCAATCTTCTCTTTTCAGGACCTGGGGTTTATTTTTCTTTTATAAGTTCTCTCTCCACAAGGGATACAATAAACCTCACAGTGCTTTAAAAGCTGCCAAAAGAGGAAAACCTGAATAAACCGTTTTCTTCATCAAACCCAAGAATAAGCNTAACTCCACCCCAAAGAAGACTGGAGACAGCACAGCTGAAGTGTTTTTGTAAATGCTCCCGATGTAGCGGATGATACCAGGAAAATGTTGCCGCTCGACCTCCACCATCACTTTTTGGCCCAGCACGGCTCGCAGAGCTGCTTCAAGGCGCAGCCTCTCCAAGAAATAGTTCAAGCGTTCGTTGTGGCTGCTGATGGCCAGGAGGAAAGTGGCCATATCCTCGCGCACAGGCTGAAGGATTTCTATGTTTATCGTGACGGTGGAGCTGTCATCCAGCATGATGACTTTCAAAAAGCAAGCCGGGGGCCTGTCATCGGAGAAGTTACGCAGGTAACTTCTCTCGCTGCAGAAGCACATGTTCCCAGCTTGGAAGTACTTGCTGCCGTAGGCACAGTCTTCTGTCAGGATGTAATAGCAGTTTCCGTCCCCTGCTGAAGGCAGGAGGCTGGTCATCGTCATTCCCCTGGGTTGTGAGAAAGGAGAGAGTCACACCAGTGAAGATACATGCTCGATATCACAGGATCTCAGAAGAATTCAGGTTGGAAGAGGTCTCAAGCCCAACCCTGCACTAAAAAGCTGCTCAGACTTGAGTTTTGAGCACCTCCAGCGACAGAGGTCCCACAGCCTCCCTGGTCCCTTGTTCCACTGTTTCATCACCTTCATGGTGGAAAAAAAAAACAACAAAACAACAACAAACCATCTAACCAAGGTTTCCGACGTTCCTGCTTGTCCCTGCTGCCTTCTGTCCTCTCGCTGTGCATCCGCGGGAAGATTTCAGCTCCATTTTCTCTACTAAACCCTCCCAGTAAGAATTCGCACAGAGCAGCATCTCGTCTGTCCTGTTCTCTACAGCCACAACGGCCTCTAATATTAAATTCCGCCTCCTGCTTTCTTTTCTTACTTACTTGCAGGAGTGGGGTAAAGGCTAAATCCTGCCTTTTAAAAATTCTCTAAAAAGGGAGTTCTAGCCTGCGAGTAGATGTTGTGTTAAAGCACATGAATATTCAAAATACATGCAAAGCACAGAAACTATTGCATTACTATGCTGAGGCACTAAAGAGCACCGTCCTTCAAAACAAATGTATCAAAAGAAATTCAAATATCTAGAATCAGAAGTACATTTTTGCGCTTATTTTCTAGCTAAATTTTCATGCAATTTACCCATCTGCATCTCGCTTTTGACGATACCACGCGCAGCCAGGACCCAGACTATTTGTTACAACGTAAAAAAGGGGC
>VXBL01007382.1:25583-36033 GCA_013400195.1 Aramus guarauna
CTGCATCTTCATCCTGGTGCCTCACTGCTGGCTGGTCCTGTCCCCTGTCCCCAGCGTGGAGGTGGCAGGACAGGGGTGGCTGGTCCTGCCCCGTCCTGGGCTGGCTGGATATCGGGAGACCTTTCCTGTGCCTCAGTTTCCCCATCAGTTGTGGGGCTCATCCCACCCTCACCACGGGGTGGTGGGACACAGAGGATGTGGGGTGAAGAGGAGCCATGGTGCCCACCCCGCAGAGACAGGGACATGGCCACCAGCCCCATAGGACATGGGACGAAGCCAGAGGTGCCTGGGATTTATGCCAGAGCATCCCACCTCCTGCCTCGCCCCGATGGAGAAATGTCACAGGCAGAGCTGCCTGAAGTCCCCTTTCATCCCCAAATTTGTCATACCGCTATCACGCAGCCCCAGGCATTGGGGGGGGAGGTGGGTGTCCAGATCTGGCCACCCCACCTCTCTTTGCAGCAGGAGAGGAGGTGGCAGGGGGGGTCCGAAGCGGGCTGGTGGGCTTATGTCCATCCAGCTCAGCTGCGTTTGGTGACCATTTGCCGGTCCCTCTTCTTCTTCTCCATCAACCTGGTGAGGAGCAAGGTGGTGGCCTTAGGAACCCTCCTGAAAGGGATCTCCTGAAGGCACAGGGAGGGGACACTCACTTGCGGTTGCGGACTTCGGTGAGCTCCATGAGCCGCTCCTGGGCTGCCCGTAACTCGTCGAGGCGCTGCTGGTAGCGGGAGTCACAGCCGTTGGTGCGCTCATAGCTGGAGACCTGGCTGGAGAGCTCGCTGGCGTGGTCCCGTAGCTGCTGGATGGACGAGTAGAGGTTCTCCTCGTCTTCCTCCTGCTCTGACACAAGGGTATGAGGCTAGTGGGTCGGACAGGACACCCCAGGGTGATGTTCCTCTTTGCTCCAACTGGAGAAACTGAGGCACGGGGTTCCCCGAGCTGCCTGGGCCACCTGCCTTTGCGTTGATGATCTCAATGTGGATGAGGAGGGCAGCGAGCTCCAGGTCCTCAGTGTAGCTGTTCTTCAATGGCACTGACCGGTAACCTGGACACAACAGCACAACATGAACTCAGCGCCATGGCAGGCTCTGAGCCCCTCACCATGGCCAAATCCCCGAGGAGGTGATGGTGACATTGATAACCGCAGGGGATCTGCACTAGATGACCTTTAAACGTCTCTTCCAAATAAAACTGTTCTATGATTCGATGATGATGATTATGATGATGCAGATGGAGGGAGTATATACCTGTTTTGAGGCCCTTGACAGGGAAGGTGGCTTGTGCCAAGAAGTTGGGGTCACTGAACATGTCCTCCTCGTACACCACGAAGCGGAGGAAGGCAAACTCGGGGTTGTTGATGTCAAAGACAAACTGCTTGAAGAGCCAGACAGGGTTGAAGCCATTGTCCGCTGCGGAGTGAGGAGAGAGTAGGGAGGGTCAGAGTGGGGCTGGAGGCATGGACATCACTGGCATGGCACCAGCACATTAGTGGGAGATGCTTGTGCTCTTCGCTCCTCCATGAAACCCATCACCATCACCCACATGTCCAAGAGGACCCCAAAAGGCACAGTTAGGGATGTCCTGGTGTCTCCACTTGTCCCTGAGGCACAGGGGCTGCATGGGAACATCACCTACGTGGACCCTCACCTACAACGTCTGTTTTGCTCTTGCTGTTGTCGTACTCTGAGCCGCACACCTCCACCTCCACGAAGGGGCACACAATGCTCCTCCCATTCTTGGGCAGGTGTCGGGCACCAAGGATCTGCAGGAGGAAGAGGAAGGTGAGTTCTGGCTACGTCAGATGCGGAAGGACTCTCCAAGGCAATCCTATGGCTTGGCCATTTTAGAGCCATAGAATCATCGAATGGTTTGGGTTGGAAGGGACCTCTAAAGCTCATCTAGGCCAACCCCCCTGCAATGAGCAGGGACATCTTCAATCAGATCAGGTTGCTCAGAGCCCTGTCCAACCTGACCTTGAATGTTTCCAAGGATGGGACATCTACCACCTCCCTGGGCAACCTGTGACAGTGTTTCACCACTCTCATCATAAAAAATGTTGGGTGTTTTGGGCTTGCCAAAACCTTCATGGCCATAATTAGCCACACCACACCTTATTTATGATCTTGGACTGGATTTAGCTTGATTTTAGCTGTATCTGCCAAATTTTTTAAAAACTTTTGCTGGATTCGTGCCATGCTCAAGAGTCAGGTGCCTACAAACCAACCCATCCTCGCTCTAACACTGAAATTACCCAAGGGTTGGGTAAGGAGCTTCTGGGCTAGTTTTATCTACTTTACTCTCCACCTTGCTCTTGCTCAGGCTGGGCTCAGCTCTGTGCAGTTGTGGGGTTCTCCTGATGCTGCAAGCAAAGACAGACCAACAAACTGAAGAGATCATGGGGTAATGATCTCCGTGAAGCAAACGTGGGGCTGAAACATGTAAAAACCACTCCCAGTTGACCCAAAATGGAGGAAGAAGCAAGCCCCCATCTTGATGGTGACCACCTCAGGGTGGACTTGCTGTCCTTGCCCACTTGCCTGCAGCTGCACTGTGATGGGCTCCACGATCTTCAGGCTGTTCTTGTCAAAGGGGTCAAATGTCTCATCCCTCATGATGTCTGGCTGCAGGACATAGCCGCTGCGTCCACCGAGCATGAAGAGCGCCTGGTTCAGCTGCATTGGCTTGTCTGTGACCGTGGGGACAGAGCAGCGCTGAGCCGTGGGGCTCGGGAACTTACCCACAGGCCTTGGGCAGGAGGTCCTTCCCTGGTAAACCCCCTGCTAAGAGCCCCCAGCCCTGCTTGGAGAAGGGATGCAGCTGGGGGTTGCATGAAGCACCCAAGAATTGCATGGAGATGTCCCCGCCAGGATGCGAATAAACATTGGAGAGATCGTCCAAACCACCTTCAGCAACAGAACCCAGGGCAGAGCCAATGGGGATGGGGATTTTGGAGTGGCCTGAGGGGATCAGCCCAGCAACCACACCAGGAGCAGGATTTACCGGGTGTCTGGAAGTTGAGGGCCACAAGCTGGCTACCGCAGATCCACATGGGCAATGGGTCATAGTTGGAGGAATCTAGGCGCTGCCCTTTGGGGTAGATGCGGCTGAGCTGGCGCCGGTTGTACTGCAGGAACTTCTTGCCCTTGCTGCGGTTGGCGTACTTCTCTGCCTTGGTCTCCGGGAAGGAGGACATGTCCCGGTAGCATGCCTTGTCTGTGCCAATCTCTGAAAGCACCAAGGTGGCCATCAGCGGAGGACATAGGACTGTCTTGTGGCCTAGGCGTTGGCCCACCATGACCACTTGGTTCCCCCTCTCCATCTCTTCCCATGCTCATTCCATCACCCCCCTTCTCCAGCTCTTACTGTCTTCATCGAATGGCACCGGGCGGCAGTACACAACCAGCTCGGAGAGCTCCAGCGCAATCTTCTTCCTCCGCTCCATGATCTTTCCCTCTTGCATCTGCACAAAGGAAAACAGCAGCTAAAAGTCTTCCCCCAGCCTTCTCCTTTGGCGATGCTGGGGACCATCCACTTGGGGATGGGACAATCCACTCCCATTCTCTGCACCCCAGCGCCCCTCACCCTGGCATCGGCGTTCTGCGTGGCCTCTCGGATCTTGGCCACCCACTCGCTAAGTTCCTCCTGCGTGTCCGCGGCCACATCCAGTGACTGGGCTGCGTGGGACATCTGCTGGGAATGGATGGTGAAGACAAATGGTTTGGAGCTCCTCCCGTCTTTGGAGATAACTATAAGGACATCAGAGGGGGGCTTTACTTGAAGACATTCCCAACTGTTGGCTCTGTGGAGCAAATGAAACCTCAGCGGTCCCACTCCCAGGCCCCCACCAGCCCCCACTGGCACCCCACCAGTCATTGGGGTCCTCCTTTTGTGAGAGTCCCATTTTTCTAATGAATGGTTTCAGCTTTCCACTCTGAAATGCATTTTCCTTACAGCCAGAGGTAAATATCTCCTGAATCATCCAGAGCTCCAAATTCCTCTGAATCCCCTCAAAATCAGCCAAATCCCTCCGAACCCAGCCCCATGATGCTCCCTGGCACATTGTGCCAAGCACGAGCCTGGCTAGCAATTGCATGATGAGTTTGAGGAGCCTCAGCTCATGGCACTGAGATCCAGTGTGGGGTGTGTGCTGTCCCGGTGGGTTCCCACAGCCATGCTGGGGACACTCACCGACGTGGCAGGACGGCACATCGATGAAGCCTTTCAAGAAGTTCCCCAGGGGGCTGTTTTCCGATGACTGCAAGAGAGGAAGGAAGAGGTGGTGGGGGGGGGCGGCTGTGCAGGGCCGAGTCCAGTGCCCACTAAGTTTGACAGCCTCCCTCCAGCCCTCAGAATTGGCCAAATCTGAGCAAAAGCAGAGAAAAAAACATGCTCCTGGCATCCTCTGCTCCACAGTTGAGCATCCCCCAGCCTCTGGATAAGGGTCTGGGCTGGCACAAGGCTGGGAGCATCTTGGGCAGCCTTGGTCTTGGGTGCATGGGGACAGGGCACTCACGGCCTCATCCTGCTCCTGTGCTTGTGTGCTGACGATCTCCTCCACATAGTTGGCTGGGAACCACAGTTGCTTCTTGCCCCCGTAGTCCCCCCGCCACCTGCAAGGGGTGAGAGGATCAAGGCAAGTGGACCGATTTGGGGAGGGACAAGGGTGTTCATGCTGCATGCAATGTCGGGGAGCGGTTGGAGAAGGGGTGGAGAGGCAGAAAAGGAGGCAGTTAAAACCCACTGCAGGATGACCCACAGGAAAACCCGGGGTGTCCCCTCCCACCCACAGCGATGCCCACCCAGAGACCACCCAGCTGCCCTCACCAGCCGCCATCCTGCTTGTCGACGTTGTGGATGATGGCCTGCTTGCAGAATGATAGCTCGTCCTCCCGCTGTGCTTTGTAGTCGTACAGAGCCTTCACCGTGCACTGACCACCGGGGAGAGGGACACGTGTTACCATCCAGTGCTCAGGATGCTGGCAGGCAGTGTTTCTCGCTCTGCCCAGCTCCTCGAGCCCCCACAGTGGAGCGTGGGGGCTCCTAAGGGTCCAACACCCCAAATGATGCCCCCAAATTGCTCAAGGGCTGGAGGTGCCCATGGTCCTGTAGAACCACCACGTTCAGTGCAAAGCACGTTCCTTTTCTGGGTCCCCCAATGGTTTCTCCTGGTGCACTGAAGGGGTTAATCCCCTGATATTACCACATTCACTGGAAAAAAACCCTTTGGATTAAGCTTTCCTGTGTTTGGTCCTAGCCTGAGAGCTGCTTTGCTGCAAAAGGACCTTTAAGGCACAGCAGTGCTGGACCATGGGATTGTAGGATCACAGGGAAGGAACCTTGGGGCTCCAGTCCAGCCTCCTCCAAGGTCAGCTCTGAGACCAGCTCGGTCCTGAAAACCTCTGAGGATGGAGACTGGGCCAGCTACAACATCAGCCAAGTCCCAAAAACCTCCGAGGATGGAGACTCCACCATCTGGGAACTGACCCTAAGCCTATTCTTTCAGGATTCCCCAATGCAAAGGGATCCATGGAGGTTTCCTCACTGTTGGGGCAAACTTGTGCCAGGTCCTTACTTGAGGCAGGGCTCTCTCCAGTCACTGCCCACCATGTCATTGCGATGCTGTCGGTGGAACTCGGACTATCCCCAAGCGATGGGGAGGGAGGAAAGGTCTCATCAGCTCCAGCATCACTCGAGGGTCAGAAAAATGCAGCAAAACATCACCACTTCTCAGGTCAGTGGTGGGAGATGTGGTGGGTCGGGGGGACAACTGCCCAGGAGCCCCAGCACTAGAACTGTCATGTCCCAGAACCCTCCACCTCCCAGGGACACCATGCTGGCCCCTTACCCTGGCCATTGGCATCTTGTTGGCCTCTACGTAGAAGTGGGGGGTCCGAACTTCATACAGGGCTCCATAGTCCAGCTCCTACAAGGAGATATGCCTGAGTGGGTCACTTGGATGCAGGCAGGGGCTACAAGGGGATGTGGTGGGAGCCTGGCCACCACATGTGATCAAGAGGATGGTTGAGAGGGACCTAATATCCCATTACAACTCATTGGAAGGGAATTACAGTTGAGCTGTAACTGTGGGCAATGGCTGCAGAAGCTTGGCTGGTTCTGGTTGGGCTTCACCCAAGAGGTTGGAGGACAACTTCACACCATGGTGGAGCTGGGGATGGGACCGGGTTGCCCACAGCACAGAGCCCCCATTCCCACCATCCCCACTGCCAGGAGCACTCACGGTGGTGCCCATCTTCTCCAGGGTCTCCTCGTTGATGGGGTAGCGCAACTTCATCTTGCGGTAGAGCGGGTGCTTCTCATAGTAGCTGACAAGGTCCACGAGGCTCTCAAACTCGGCTGAGCTGCCCAGCATGAAGAGACGACCTTCCTGCTGGATGCGGCAGTGCTTGATCTTCCCCTCTGCCCTGAGGGCGAGAGAGATGAGGGGGGTATGTGAGGGGTGGCCAGACCCTGGCTCCATGATGGGGACAGGCAGGAGGTGATGCCCTGCCCTGGCAGGGATGCCACTGGGGTGACTGCCCTCAGGACATGGCTTTCCCATCACTGCAGCCTCCCCATGACAGCATCTTGTGTCCCATTGTGTCACCCTGCTGACCCTCCTGCCACCTGTCATGGAGTCACAACAGACATGAACCAGGCAGTTCTCAGCTCAGATGGAAATGCGGGCACTAACTGAGCCTGGCCAGCCTCGGGGTGCTGAGATGGCCGCACTCACCGGAAGGAGATGGCGTAGGAGCTGGGTTCACTGCGCTTGCGCACCAGGAAGGCTCCATCACGTGGGACCCGCATCAGCATGTGCTCGGCCTGTAGGCGTGTCAAGCTGGCGTGGTACCACCTGGCCGGGCAGAGAACAGAGGCAGTGGGCTAGTGCCGGCATCTCCACATCCTGGGGGGCACCCAAGACCTGACAACAGGGATGGAGGAGGTTGGTGGACCCAGGAGACCAAGGGGATGGGGATGGGGTTGGGGACAGCCCTCACTCTTTGCTCTCATGGGCATTGGGTTGGGGGACGGGGTCGGTGAGGCGCATCTCGAACTCGTTGCAGCGGAGTGGCACCTCGCGGTAGTGGCAAATGAGGCTGTAGAGGCTGTCGAAGACCAAGTTGTCCGTCAGGTAGAACTTGGTGGCACCGGCCTCCTGCCGCGAGTGGATCCGGCAGTGCTGTACCCGGCTGGACCTCCTGCCATGGTGGTGGGGAGAAGGCAAGAATGCGTCAACTCAGGTTCATGTCCCCACCATCCCACACTTTGCATGGTCCACGTGTCATGCAAAAACATGGTGTTTCCACCCCAAATGCCATTCCAGCCACCAACTCAGGGATCAGCTAGACCTCTGGTGGGATGCCCAGACTGGCTGGGGGAGAGTGGGATCCTGCCTTCCCCCCGAGGCTCCTACCAGAAGGAGAGGGTGTAGTCACCCACGAAGGTCTCGCTCTCGCGCACCAGGAAGGTGCCGTCCTTGCCTCCCGTCTCGGTGCAGTACTCGTGCAGCAGCTTCTCGGCAATCTGCCGTCCATCGCGGCCACCTCCCAACTTCCCGTGGAACCACTTCTCCGTGAAGTGCAGCTCATTGTTGTTGAACTCCTACAAGTTCACCCCAAAATAGAAGAGATGCCCTGGGGTTAGCATCCCCCCCCGTGCCTCATGGGCACATCCTGCTCCACACACACCTCCTTCTGCTCCACCTCTTCCTCATCCTCATTGAACTGGTAGCGGGATGTCTCCTCCGAGTAGTAGATCTTGTTGCTTGTCAGGACAAAATAATGGGGGCTCCAGGTCTGGGAGGGAAGAAGAGCATCACCAGGGTCGGCAGGATGGTGGCATGGAGGGATGGGGCTTTGAGATGTCTGTTTTTGCCCCTCCCCCTGCCCCCTATGGCATTGCAATGGTCTAGGAGAGCCCATGCCCCTCGCCCAACCCAAACCCTGATGCTCATCGCCATCCAACAGACACCACTCAGCCCTCAGCCACCAGCAGCAGGGAGACTCTTACGTGATCGATGGGGTCTTCGAGGTAGAGGATGCCATTCTTGATGGAGTTGCTAATGTCATTCTCGGAGTAACTGGCGGTGGAGACCTCCTCGTACAGGTTCCCTTCGACCAGTTTCTTGTGCTGGGGACAGCCCAGGCAGGGGAGCTCAGCAGTGGGTATGGTGTCCCCATCATGCTGAGCTCCCAGCCCTCAGGTCACACTTGGGCTCCTACAGGTTCCCCTCCACCACCCCCTGTTCCCCTTGACAGTCCCTTGCAGTAGGACATCTCTCTGATGTCCTACTGCCTGTGCACAGAGAGATATCGC
Source organism: Aramus guarauna (assembly GCA_013400195.1). NCBI lineage: Eukaryota > Metazoa > Chordata > Aves > Gruiformes > Aramidae > Aramus > Aramus guarauna. The sequence goes on from VXBL01007382.1 coordinate 33,900, forward strand.
TCTTGAGTCCCAAGACTTGAGATAATCACCACCTCTCCCAGCCCAACACGGTTCTTGTCTCTCTCACAAAGAGGGGCTTTGGGGTGGTGCCCGCCCCACACCTTGATTAGGATCTTCTTCTTGAGCTGGGTGGGTGAGGGCAGCTCGTCGGCATTGATGTCCACTGGCTTGGTGAGTAGCATGTCCCCGAAAACCTTCTTGAAGTGGGAAGCCATGTTCCTTTGCTGGACGATGCTGCAGTGGTCTTCGATGGAGAGGATGATGGGGAACCTGGAGGAAGTAGTTGGGAATGGTGGCTTGGGATGAAGGCGAAGGAGAGGTTGCCTGCGTTGCCCAGAACTGGGACGTCATTGGGGGGTCTGGAGCTTACTCAGAGGTGACGAATGCATGCTCCTTGATGGTGTGCAGCACATCCAGGAACTTGATCTTGGAGGTGAGTGTGTGGCCATGGTAGATGATAGGGAGATCATCTGGGCCATCCCAGCAGTCCACTGAGTGGGGAGACACCTCGGTTAACACATGCTGGTCACAAACTGCACATTGTTTTTGAGCCCCCGAAGGACATGGAAGATCCCCCCACCCTGGTGCCATGGGATGGGTACATGGGACAGTCATCTGATGTGACACAGGGTGCTGGGGGGCTGCTCAGCATCTCTGTGTGGTGCTTGGGGGACTCACACTCAATGCAGCGGCAGCCCATGCGCAGGCAGCGGGCATATGCCTCCAGGGAGGACTCACTGGAAAACTGGTCCCCTGTCAGGTACCTGCGGAGAATGAGAAGGACAATCAGTGGCCAGGGTTGCCCCAGCCAGGGTGATGGGATGCTCATGGAGGTCTCTGAGGAGAGCCCACCCTGTCCTTACGTGTTGTGGGAGGAGGAGATCCAGTACTGGGACAAGGGGTGGTTCATCTCCTCAGGCACCACACGCTCATACTTGGCGTCCATCACCATGTTCTCCTTGGAGAAGAGGTACGTGAGGAACTAGGGGGAAAGCAGAGAGGTCAGAGCATGCCAGGGCTGGGGAGACACCCCTGGGCAGGTGCCATGTGGGGCCACCCACCTCGTCCAGCTGGAAGGAGGGGTCTGTTGCCTCATTGGAGCCCTCCTTGAGGTAGGAGCACATGTAGTCCCGCACCATGCCCACGTCACTGGCCCAGGGTTCCTGGGGTGCAAACATGGCTGTTGTTACAGGGGGAACCAGGCTGGGGCATCCCATGGGGGTCCCTGGGCTTGGAGCTGAGAGGGATGCCACAAAGGTCTCTAAGAGCACCCACCTTCTGGTCGTGCAGCAGGAACTTCTGGAAGTCGTAAAGGGAGATTTGGCACAGCTCGGGGCGGTCCACATTCCTGGGACATGGAGCGGCCATCAGCGAGGACCAGGAGCCGGAGTTGGGATAGACCCCATGGGGGAGTTGAGGCTGCCAGCGCCCACGTGCAGCTCAGCTTCCCAATGCCTCCCACTCCCACCCCACTCCTGCCCTCTGTGGCTCGGGGAAAGTGCAGGCCATGGTGGTACCAGGGGCACCCTGAGCTGTTGGGTGATGCTAAAGCAAACATTCCCAGTGTCACGCTGCGACCTGGGACGGGCAGGCACCCGGCCAGACCATGGAGCATTGCCCAGGGATGTGGCCCTCACATTCCTGCTCCCATCGCTCCTCCCATCCCTTCTCATCTCCGCTCATCCCTGCTCCCATCCCTGCACCCATCCCTGCTCCTATAACTGCTTTCATCCCCACTCCCATCCCCGCTCCCATCCCTGCTCATCTCTGCTCCCATCCCTACTTCTGTCTCCACTCCCATTCCCTCTCCCATCACCTCACCCATCCGTACTCACCCCTTCTCCCATCCCTACTGCCATCTCCACTCCCATCTCCACTCCCACCCCTCCTCCCATCCCCTCTCCCATTCCCACTCTTATTCCTTCTTCCATTCCTGCTCATCCCTTCTCCCATCCCTGCCCCTCAGACCACTCTTGCCATCCCACCATCCCCTCCACTCCAAGCCTGCCCCGATGCTGGGAGATGCTCCAGGGCCACACGGACTGCCCAGACCCTCTGCCCTCCCCAGGCTCTGCCCTGCACCCCAGCTGCATTCCCACCCTAGGGATCCAACCCTTGGAGGCTCGGCTGGGAT
>VXBL01007382.1:45439-55672 GCA_013400195.1 Aramus guarauna
AAAAAAAAAAAAAAAAAAAAAAAAAAAAAAAGCAGGATCTTGGAGAAAGGAAAATCCGAGCCGGGGAAAAGACAGCTGAGGGTGACATCTAGAGGAACTCAACATGGAGACTGGATTTGTGGGGGTGCCCCAGGCCCCGCTGCTGGCTGGGGGACACCCTGGGACGGGGATGGGGTCACTTGGGTGAAAATGTGGTTGCTTGGCAAAAAAGGGTTAAAGATAAGGAAAGCAGCTGCTGTGGCTTTAGCTCCTGGCTGTCCCCACTGCGAGCTGTGACACTGTTTTAGGACTGAAGCCCCATGAATGACCGGGATCAGAGTCACTGCTGTTATGAGTTTTGTCCTGCCTCAAATATATGGGAAGAAAAGGGCTGGGGACTGCAGTGAGGGGAAAGAAACACAGCTGGAAAAAAGGGGGGAAGGCAGTGGGGGACAGGGCTTGGTGTCACAGCCCCTGTTTTGTCCCTCTGATGGATGCTGGATGTGCAAAGACCCTCTGGTGCTTTGGGGGCATATGCTTTGTGCAGGAATTTGGGGGAGGCAGGGGTTAGAGGTGGGACAAGGGGTGCAGGGGGTGGTCAGGGTCTTCCTCTTGTGGTGGTGAGGCTCTGAGACTCCTGGAGTGTTGCAGGGTCCTGGTGATGGAGGCTTAGACATCTGGGGATCCAGGTAGTGGAAGCCCAGGCACCCAGTGGTCCCCATGATGGAGGCTCAGTCACCATGGGGTTCATGTGATGGAGCCTCAGGGGGTGCCAGTACCTGGGGGTCTTAGTGATGGAGGCTCAGCAGAGCCAGGACTTACCTCTGGTCCTGGTGGGAGAGAAGACACAGGATCTACCAAGAACTGTGCAGACTGTTTCAGGCCTAATTAAAATCCCTGAAAACCCATTTTACTCATTAAATATAGGACCCATTTGGAGCTGGTCTTAGTCCTCTGAAATCCTTATTTCTTCCTCAGAGGCTGCCAAGATCCTTCTGGCTTGCAGTTTCACTCCCTGCTTACGAGATCCATTAATTTCTCTCCTCTGAGGAGAAGTCCTACCTTTAATTTAGCTCTTATCTTGCTGGAACTGCTGCCTTTCCCCTCCCTCTCCCCCATCCATATCCAAACTTCTTGTCCCAGAGCACAGAGCCCCGTGACAAAGGAGGAGCAGCACAGCAAAGGCCACCATGCAAGGGACGTGTCCAAGCGTTGAGGGGGGATCTAGGATCAGGAGAAATGTCCCACCCATGTGCACACCCATACAAATTGCAGCAACAAGAGTTGAGGAACAGCGATGACCCCTGTCGTGGTGGCACATATGGATCCACTGGAAAGCACTGGGGTCCCCAGCGTCATGACATGGAGTGTGCCATCACATCTTGATGGTTACATGTATGAGGGGTTACAAATTAAATCAGTTTGTACCTTCATCCCTCCAAAAATGCAATGGTGGGACTGGTACTTTGGAGCAAAGCACTGTCTCTCGCCAGGTTTTGCCAGTGCTGTCTCCAACTGCAATTGCAGAGATTGAGATTTTGGCAGCCTTTGCAGGACTTTGCCTGTGTGAACCTCATGAAGTTCAATGAGGCTGAGCACAAGGTCCTGCACCTGGATTGGGGCAACCCCCATCATCCATACAAGCTGGGGGATGGATGGATTGAGAGCAGCTCTGCGGAGAAGGACTTGTGGTTACCAGTGGGTGAAAAATGGGACATGATCTGGCAATGTGTGCTTGCAGCTCAGAAAGCCAACTGTAACCTGGGCTGCACCACCAGCAGCGTGACCAGCAGGTCAAGGGAGGGGATTCTGCCCCTCTACTCTGCTCTGNGAGCGTGTCCAAAGACGGGCAACGAAGCTGGTGAAGGGTCTAGAGAACAAGTCCTATGAGGAGTGACTGAGGGAACTGGAGTTGTTTAGTCCAGAGAAAAGGAGACTGAAGGGAGACCTGATGGCTTTCTACAACTACCTGAAAGGAGGATGTAGCCAGGTGGGTCTTGGTCTCTTCTCCCACGTAACAAGCAATAGGATGAGATGAAATGGCCTCAAGTTGCACAAGGGGAAGTTTAGATTGGATGTTAGGAAAAATCTCTTCACCGAAAGGGTTGTCCATTATTGGAACAGGCTGCCCAGGGAAGTGGTTGAGTCTCTGTCTCTGGAGGTATTTAAAAGACATGTAGACTTGGTGCTTAGGGTCATGGTTTAGTGGTTGAACTTGGCAGTGTTGGGTTAATGGTTGGACTTGATGATCTTAAAGTTCTTTTCCAACCAAAAGGATTCTATAATTCTACATTTCTATGACATGAAGAAATTTTTTACAATGAGAGTGGTGATCCACTGGCACAGATTGCCCAGAGAAGTGCTCCATCATTGGAAGTGTTCAAGGTCAGGTTGGATGTGGCTTTGAGCAACGTAATCTAGTGGGAGATGCCCCTGCCCATGGCAGGGGGGTTGGACTAGATGACCTTCAAAGGTCCCTCCCAACCCAAACCATCCTGTGATTCTATGACTTCAGCAGGGCTGGGCATCTGGGGAGCAGCTTTGTACCATCTGGCAGTGGCTCAGGGAGGATTGGGGCATTTAGACGTTTCCCCCCATGAGGGCTGGTCCCACACTAAGGGTCTCGGCTGATTGTGGAGCAGGGAAAGGTCTCCATCTTCACACTGGCTGACTGCAAAACTCCCCTTTGCCAAAGAATTAAGGGACATATGGGGTGAAAATGAAATCCTGATAGTTTTTTTTCTTTTCTTCCTTTATCCATGAATTGACTTCTATTTTCCCCCTTCTCTGGAGCAGAATAGGCTTTTGTTTAAAGCAATAAGCTGCAGAGATACTGGCTTCTTGTGTTTATGTTTTCCATTTCCAGGCAAATCCCATTTCGGAGCCCCCTGAACACTGGTCTGGGAACTGAACATCCTGACCGCAGCAAGCTGCGGTGGACTGAGGATCAGAATAGAAGATTGTTTTTACACAGGGGATTTAACAGCCTGGGTTTGGCTTCTGATGTCCATCCAAAGCATGCGGGTGTAGAAGGAATGCTCTGTTTTCAGTCTGTAATGGAGTCACTGTTTTAATTTTAGCTTCTCTGGAGCAAAGCTGTAGGCAAGCCATTACCAAAGCAAAGCACCGTATGGAGGCTGGAAGAGGCAGAGGAACTGGAGCCTCTCTGCTTGCCCACATGTGATCTCCAGGGATACTGGGGTGCCTCCCCAAACTGGTGATGCTGAGCAGCCAAAATCCATGCGTCCCTCTTAAAGATCCTGACGTGATACATCCGTGCAGGTCAAAGGAGCCACTGGGACATGGTGAAGCTGCCAGTGCCGACACTGAGACAGTGGAGCTGTGCTCAGTGAGGAACCATGAATCCACCAAAGGACCTTCATTTTGCAAGACCAAAGCTCCATCAAGAAGCGTCAATAAACCCCCATCAAAACACAGAGGAGCTTCAGTGGGTGCAGTTTATGTATATGGCAAGAAAAAAATGATCCCAGGAGGAATCAAGCAAGTTTAATTTCCTCTGCGGCTTTCCGTGGTTGATAGTTACTGCTGGATGTGAGCATCAGCCTCTGCTTCACTCGCAGCTCCCCAATGTCCTGGCGGGTCGATGCTGTCTGCAGAGCTCCCAAGACCCTGTCGGGACAGCAGCCAGGTCAAACCAGAAAGGTCTCAAAATTTCACCACCTTCTTCCTGAATGTCTTTTCCTCTCTTCCAGGGCTTGCGAAGAAAGAGCCGATGCTGCTTGTCCTTCAAAAGCTGCTCTAAGACCCAGCAAATGCCACTGCTCACTCACTAACTCCCAACTCAGTGTTTGTCAGGAACAGTTTGCTTCCCCTCTCTTTGGCAGTATTGTGAAACTCCTGAAACCTCGTTGTGCTGAAAGGATTTGCAAACGTTATTAGCAATGAACCCCTGAGCTGCAGGTCGTGCAACACAGGAATGTTGCAACAGCAGCTGGTGTTGCAACTGCAGTAGACCAGGATAAGCACGGATCCCTGGCCGAGGACATTCTCTAGCAGAGCTCCACTGGGCAATGCTGGTCAGCGGTGCAAGTTGAATGGGCAAACCTGTTAGAAAATATTTTCTAATGCAAATATTTATAATTATCAGTGTATGGATTTCTTTCTTAACCCTTTCTTTGGGCAGGGAGAAGTCCTATGCCCACGCGCTTGGGGAGCAAAGTCCTCCCCCCTTCACAACTGAAGCTGGACCAATACGAATTTTTTCGCATGAACAAATATTTATGGAGATGCCGCCACAGTCTCATGCTGAGTCAGTCGTGCCCCTTGGAAATGAGGCATTCACTGCAAGAGAAACAGCCACGGAAACCAGGACCTGGTGAGGTCCCATGAGTCACCGTGGTCACAGACACCTCCTTGCTCAGTAAAAGAAACTGCATTTTGCTGTGGGGTGTCATTAGCCCACAGGATTCCCTGCCTCACAGAGCAGAGGGCTTGGGATATCATCGGATTAATTGACATGTACCTCCTCTTGCTGCGTAGAAAGGTTTATGGTTTGCGGTCAGTCCTTGCTGCCTCCATGCAAGTTCAAACCATCCCAACTTCAGTGGGTGAACGTGGACGAGAAAAAAGAGGCTTTGTACTCTGTCCCCACTTTAAATATCTTGGAAAATAATCACTCTGACTGGGAACAAGTGACATGGACGCACATAGATCATCGCTCTGATATCTCCCCTTCCCCAAATACATGTATTTAGGTCTGCGTGCAGCTCGTGCACCAGCAGTGAGACTGCAGGCAAGAAAGAGGGCCAAAAAATAGACAACGCAGCAGAAAACTAGTGCTCACTTGATAAATGACAGTGGCTTTTCTTTTAGGATCGTGCAGCAGTTTCTTTTCCTGTTACTGACATTTTCCTCTCTGTTTTCCATCTAACCCAAGAGACATCTCCTTCCCTTGAGCCTGCGCTCCTGAGTCTTGCCATTATCAGCAAAAACGCAATTCTAGAGATCGTTTGCCCTTGGGAAGCACTTTTTTCCCCCCTGAAGTTAAAATAGCAAAAAGTTTTTGGAGAAGAAGTAACTTTCTTCAGTGGTAAAGAGCCACTGAGTTCCTCTCACAGTTGAAGGCTGAGCATGGCCATGGGTTGCTGTACGAGTGGTGCTCGTGCTCCAAATTGCAGCAGCATGCAGAGCCCAAGACGACAGGAAGGGCTGAGACCGATAAGCTGATGCTCCAAATGGATTAAAAACAGAAATGGGACACAAAAAGACATAAAATAATCTCCTGGACGGTGAGCCTGGGAGGAAATACTGCCCAACCGCTTGATCATGGGCAAGGTGTTTTATTTGCATGTGTTTGCATCTAGGCCAGGTCTCCACTGCACAGCAGGGTTGCAGGGCTGCAGGACACAGGGTGCAAACTCGTTGGAGCCTGAGCTCAGTTTTCTGCTCACCTCTTCCATATAAGCCCACTTCGTTCAGGCTCTGGTTCGTAGGATGATTAGAGGTGTCTATGTAGTTTCAAGCCTAAATGTAATAATTCAATACTATCTTCCTGTGTTGCAAGGTCCTGCACCAGGGGCAACCCCCAGTATCCATACAGGCTGGGGGATGGATGGATTGAGAGCAGCCCAGTGGAGAAGAACTTGTGGTTACTGGTGGGTGAAAAACGGGACACGACTTGGTAATCTGCACTTGCAGCTCAGAAAGCCAACTGTATCCTGGGCTGCATACAAAACAGCATGACCAGCAGGTCAAGGGAGGGGATTCTGCCCCTCTACTCTGCTCTGCTGAGACCCCCCTGCAGTGCTGCATCCAGCTCTGGGGTCCCCAGGACAAGAAGGACATGGAGCCATTGGAGCAAGTCCAGAGGAGGCCATGAGAGATGGGCTGGAGCACCTCTGCTATGGAGACAGGCTGAGAGAGTTGGGGTTGTTCAGCCTGGAGAAGAGAAGGATCTGGGGAGATCTTATACCAGCCTTCCCATACTTAAAGAGGGCTGATAAGAAAGATGGGAACAGACTTTTTAGTAGGGCCTGTAGTTACAGGATGATGGGTGATGGTTTTAAACTGAAAGAGGGTAGATATAGATTGGTGATAAGGAAGAAATTCTTTACGATGAGGATGGTGAGACACTGGACCAGGTTGTCCAAAGAAGTTGTGGATGCTCCATCAAGTTCAAGGTTCAGGTTGGACAAGGCCTTGAACAACCACGTCTAATGGAAGATGTCCCTGCCTATGGCAGGGGGTTGGAACTAGATGACCTTCAAAAATCCCTTCCGATCCAAACCATTCTATGATTCATTGATTCTTGCCTGAATAGTCTTCCTTTTCCTGCAATATTGCTTTCTTCCTCTGACATGTTTCCAGAGAGCAGCCGTATCATCTCAAGGCTAAGAAAACTCAGCTGTTTTGGGAACTTCTAGTGAGAGGCTCTCTTCCTCAGAGTATCTCAGCAACCATTCCCTACACCTCTTCCAGTCTGAATTTATTTATCTAACACAGGCACAGCATCATGCACACCATTGAACGTTAGTTTTCACCAGTGCCTTGTAAATAAGAAAGAGAAGGAGAAGGAGAAGGAGAAGGAGAAGGAGAAGGAGAAGGAGAAGGAGAAGGAGAAGGAGAAGGAGTTGCTTTGCAGCCAGACCACACCCTGTGAGTCCACGCCATGGCTGTACAAGGTGTGGTGCTGGCATAGGAATGAACTGGTCACTCAGCTCCAGTCTCTTTTCTTCATGACGCTTCAGCAAAAGGAGGTAGGACACAACCGCTCATGTTGGGACTACACACCCAAGACGCCACGGAGCCAAAACCACTGTAGAAACAGAGGTTGAAAACAAGCTGAGGACACCTCAAGGCCCCCAGCAGGGTTCAGCATGTCTTGATCACCCCAGGAACACACTTACCTTAAAGCTTCCCATCCTCCCCGGGTAACTCTTCTCTGGATAGTTTGAAAAGTTCTCCTGAGCTGTAACTTGAATGTCCTTTGCTGCAAATGATGTTAATGCCTCCTTTACTACCACCAGTGAACATCAAACACGCTTAGATATCTATTTCTAATATTTCCCTTCTTTTTTTTTATCCAAACCTGAAAAACTTTCAGCTTTTCTCTATAGGTGATATTTTTTAAACCTTTACTCTTGATTTTTTGCTTCCTTCTGGTTTCTCACCAATTTTTCTACATTTTTAGTAACATGTCTCCCCAAAAGCTTGATGCAAGGCTCCAGCTGAGACCCATAGCTGCCCCCAGAGAGAATAATTGCTGACCTATACACGATGCTCCTGCAAATGGATCCCAGGCAGTGGGATATCCCTGTGCCTTCGTAAACCCGCTCGTGGGAGCAGGCGGCAGAAACACCAGTGCCTCCCACTCACCCTGTCATCAGGTCTCCGCAATCTGCTGGTGCAGCGTTTAACGAAGTTTTGGTGTTTTAGCTTGTCTCAGCAAGTTTAGGGAAAGCCATTGAGAGACTCCAGACTAAACCAAAGCTGATGAGGCCATGATTTCAAACGTGTGAGCAGCTTAATTGGGTCCTATTGCACGCTTGTCACTGGATCCGCAGTTTGGGTGATGTTTAAGGCCATTAGAGGGATTAGCACCATGTTTATTCTGGGCTGAATGAGACAATTTAATTTCTCTTAAATGTGCTACCCTCCCTGGGGCGTTTTCTCACACACAGACACTCTGCCAGCGCAGCGTCGAAAACCTGCACTTGCTTTTTACTGTTTTTTTAATTAAATTAGACTTACAAACAAGTGTCATACAAGCGTAATGCTATGAACAAAGAACGAGCGCTGTGAATTCCTGGAGCTCTCAGATGTGTTGCTTGTAATGGGCATCAAGCGGTGAGGTGGCTGAATGGGTAGTGCTTCCTCATGGTGGGCTGAAAAGAACAAAAAAAGGGTTTATTTTAGTGATGCAGAATCCTCTTCTCTTCTTTGCCCTCTGCACGCATCTCAGGGGAGATATGTGAAACTATGCCAACTGTTTGCCCTGAGGCAGGATGCTTCTCTCCGTTCCCTGGAGAAGATCCATTTCGTGCTTAAAATGGTGCCCCTGCTCCTCTGGATGCCCCCACCCCACCAAAGCTTTCCTTATGGGAAGCACCCAAGAAGCATCTGAGGAGGATCCCAAGTGGCCCAAGACCCTCCGGCACTGCCTTGCCCCATATGTTTGTTTTTTTGTGTTTTTTTTTTTTTTCTAGTTACATATTTTGGTGTAGCTTTGTGAAACACTGCTTTTGGTTCACTCCTGAGGTTGGGTTTTGTGGGAGTGGTGGATACATGGCTTCCCTATGTTAAAAATTAGCTTTTCTTCTGCGTGTGCTGAATTAATTTTAATTCAGAGCAGCCCGTTCTAGCTCATTTATGCAAGCCACTCGAATCCTTGTGCCAGCACTAGGGAGGGAACGAGCAGCTGGGAGCGGAGGAGGCTTCTTTTGGCAGAAGCGCCAATTTCTACCAGTTTAAAGCGGTTACAAAACTCTGGGTGGAGCTTTGTGATCGATCGAAGCTGATCTGAGGCCACCGAAAGGGAGGAGATCTGCCATCTCTGCCTGCCTGGTCCCCAGCCTATTCCCATATGTGCAGGGCTTTGCAAGAAGAGAGGCTGCAGGGTTTTTTGTTTTTTCTTTTGTTTTTTGGTTTTGTTTTTTTTTCAGTCTTAGAATGGCTAATAAGGGCCAGGCTCCCCAATCGCTTTGTATTTTAAAGCCTTTGCTACCATCTGCACGAAGCGGTTTATTCCTACAGGCTGGCTCTTCCCCGTATTCCACCACTGAATTGCTTTTAAAAGCCGCTAAACACGTTGTAAATAATTTACTAAACCTACCTTTCCGAGCGGGAAAATTGTGAGCTTGCCTCGGGGATGTTATTTGATCAGAGCTGGGACAGGCAGAGCTCCCTAAATGCGACAGGAAGCGCGACGTCCCAAGGGACGGCGTCTGTTTTACACGATTTGAGGTCGATGATCAGTTGCTTTTATTAAGTTCCCATCATGGGAGTGTTTAGAAGGAAACAGCATTGTGCTGGTACAGCTACTTGGCTCAGTTTTGTTTTTTTTTTTTTTTTTTTTCCCCAAATTGTTTAAAAAATAATTTTAGTTTGGATTTTTTATCTCCTTTGCAGACTTGAGGTTCTGTTACGGCTTTGTTTAAAGTTGTGGGTTTTATTCCCTTAGGGAAGAATGAAATTATTCAAAAAACAAACTCCTTAAGGATAACATCCATGTAAATTACGTTCTCTGTGCTCTCAATCGGATGGAAACACTTTGTGGATGCTCCTGATTTACGCTGGTAACACGGGGCCGGGACGCATGCTCTGGGGGTACAGTTCATGTCAAAGAAAGTCTTTTTAGGGGACAGAGACTGAGACCAGACCTAAGAAAACTGCCTTCTGCTCCTGGATTTGCCCCCGGTTTCCAGGAGGAATCAGGAAACTGGGAGAACATGAACCATCCTGACAGCTGCCAATGAAACATGTTACAAAATGCAACTTGCAGAGCCACTTGCCTTTTCTTGCTTAATTAGAAGGTGCAAGTTTCTATGCTCAGCCGATGTCTCAAAGTTACCCCGGCTGCAGCAGCTATTTTGCTCTGCTGCAAATCTAACGCACAACAAAGACTTTAAATTAAGAACCAAACTTGTCCGTTCTTGCAGGAAGCTGAAAACATCTACAATTTTCTCCACTAGCACAAGTAACCTTTGCAGCTCAGCTTCAGGACTACTAGTTCTCCTACAAAACATTTTAAACGACCACAGCTGAAGTATGAGAAATAAGGACTTGCAAGGCCGATGTGTGAAATTAAAAGTTTTCTTGCTGGAGATGGTCCTGTGGCGTCACCAGGAAATCCTTCCCCTCGTGCCTGCAAGCGCAGGCTGGAGCGATGGTGTGTTGTGGGCAGAGACTGGTGATGGCAGAGGGCAGAGATGGGCAGGGGGTCCTGGCTGGGCAGGGGACGGGGATGGGGACAGGGGATGGCTGGATGAGGCTGGGATGGGGGCAAGGGAGAGTTGGGATAGCTCAGGGTGGGGACAGGGGATGGGGACAGCTGGACCAGGCTGGTGCAGGGACAGAGAATGGCTGGATGAGGGTGGGATGGGAACAGGGGATGAGGACAGTCAGACGGGGCTCGCTGGGGACAGCTGGGATAGCCGGGTCTGGGGACAGGGGCGGAGGGAGCCGGAGCCGGCCGGGCACAGAGGACCGGGCTCGGCACAAGGCCCCGGGGCCTCGCTCAGGCTCCTCCGGGACTCGCAGGCCGCGGCTGCCTCCGTTGCCGAGCAACAGCCGCCG
>VXBL01007382.1:56613-100857 GCA_013400195.1 Aramus guarauna
GGGGGGAGGGACAGGTATAGAGGGGGAACCTGGAGTTTGGGGGGGGGAGTGGGGGAACCGAGAGGACCCCGGAGTGCTGGGGAGGGCTGAGGCCTGGGAAGGGCCCAAGGGGTGGGGGAAGTGGAGGGGACCCTGGAGTCCAAGGTGGGCCAAGGCAGGGAAGGAGCAGAGGCCGGAGAGCATTGAGGGGTGAGAGGTTCCCCACGGGGCGTGTGGGAGTCCCCCCACGCTGCTGACCCTTGCAGGACCTGGGACCCTCCTGGCTGGTAGAAGGGGGTGTCCCCTGCCCCGCAGCCCCCAGGGCTGGTGGCACAGAGGTGGGCTATGCCCCTTGTCCTCCATCCCTTGATTCCTCAGCGTGGCTGAGGAGGAGGGGGAATATATTTGCATGCCCTTTCCTAGCTCTGGTGAGCATCCCTGCTTATTCTTAGCACTAGCTCCCTCAATTTATAGACCCCAAACTAATTTTTCTTCATTAGTAAGGTCGCAAACTCCGCTCAGGTCTTGTGGGGGATCTGCCTCTGTCCAGGAGCTTCTACGTGGTGGTGGTGGGAGCATGATGACAGGGAGGAAGACACGGTCCTTGGCTCCTCCAGGAGAGACCTGCTGACGCTGCTCTTCTGGCAGTTCTGTGGCCCCTCGTGTAGGAAAAACTCTGCTACACTGACATGTGCCTAAAATATAAGGCTCAAAAATCCTTTGATAATCCCTTTTTTTCAAAAGGGTTTTCTAAACACTGAGGCTTATCAAGAGCAGACCCTCCCTAATTGACATGTATCTATTATCTAAACGACTAGTTAGTAGACCAAAGCACCGGGGAGGTGTGGTGGCTTGGCAGAGGGATGTGCAGTGACTCAACAGCAAAGCTGGGGCTGCCTGGGAGCCTCCTCATCGCTGCTTTGAAGAAGATCAATGAAGCTGGTGAAGGGTCTGGAGCACAGGTCTTATCAGGAGTGCCTGAGGGAACTGGGGTTATTTAGTCTGGAGAAAAGGAGGCTGAGGGGAGACCTTAGCACTCTCTACGCAGAGAAAAGAGGTTGTAGAGAAGTGGGTGTTGGTTTCTTCTCCCAAATAACAAGCGATAGGACAAGAGGAAATGGCCTCAAGTTGTGCCAGGGGAAGTTTAGGTTGGATATTAGGAAAAATTTCTTCACCGAAAGGGTTGTCAATCATTGGAACAGCCTGCCCAGGGCAGTGGTGGAGTCACCGTCCCTGGAGGTATTTAAAAGACGTGTAGATGTGGGACATGGCTTAGTGGTGGACTTGGCAGTGTTGGGTTAATGTTTGGACTCGATGATCTTAAAGTTCTTTTCCAACCTAAATGATTCTTTGATTCTGTGCTTTGTGTTTGGGGCTGGTGGTGGCTGTGCTAGGCTCCGTGCGTGAGCAGACCCTCAGAGACTGCTCTGAAAAGATATCTGGAAATAAAATTAGCATTTTTTAAAAATTAGGCTTCAAAACCAATAATTCAGGCATCCTTTATGGCGCATAAAAAAGAGCATAAAGGGGCAAAATGTGGCTGCGGTACTAGTGCAGCGTGTTAAGGGTCTCTTGGTGAGTCTGTGGTTCAGACCTGCATTGAGCTGTCCTGCGAAATCGCTTTTGTTACTGACTTGCATGAGGGTTGAGGGAGATACTTAAATTTTTCCTTCCAGCACCGGTTATTTGAAATATGGCCTGCGTGAGCCTGCGCGGAGCGATCGTCCTCATTGCAGCACGAGGACAACCATCCTTGTGATGCTGTCAAACTCCCGTGGGACCGGTGATTAACAAACGCTGTCTTCTTCTCCTTAGGTCTCATAAACGACCATAAAAACACGCACGGGGATGCGCCGCGGCTGCTGCCATCCGCGCCGCCAAGGTGGAACAACCCCCGCCAGCCTACCTTCAGCAGGAGGGGGGCATTTTCAGCCAGGTACCCCCAGCAGGCTCCCAGGGATTTCCAGCTGCAGCAGGCTAACTCCTGGAGGAAAAAATATTCCCTCGTCAACCGGCCACTGGGATCGGCATGTGACGTTAGAAGCGGTGGAAGTACCAGCGCGTCTCAGGCTTTTGGAAGCCACAGGGGGGACAACCAGGCAGCTGAGCCACCAGAATCATCCCCAGAGAGACAAGTGGACTTAACCACAGATGGTAATATAGTTGTGGGGATCCAGCTGCCACAGAGGGCTGGCGTGTTTGTAGGTACAAAAGATTTTGCTGCTGTGGGTTCGTACTGTGAGTTATCTGGGCTGAAAACGGTGGTCGCTGCTCCAGGCGACAGTAAAAATGTGCCGAAATCTTTGTACGCAAGCCGAAATGAAGAGAGGAGACCTTCTCTCTCCATTTCATTTAGTTCATCTCACCGGTTTGTGAGTTCAGCGTATGCGAGCGTGTCAGATAAGCCTAGAACGGTGCGTCTGGCCGGTGACGTGGCTGGGAGCTGCCCGGCCTCCTGCGGAAGCACCAGTGAAAGTGCCGTGACGCTGAAATCGGAGCCGCAACAGCCTTCGGTGTTGCCAGATCGCGAGTCGGCTTGGCACTTGGTACGGAGGAAAGCAGAACCGCCGGCTTCGGGGCACTCTAGTTGTGAGCAGGTCAGGGATGCTTTTAGAGAGCCGAAGCTCCTTGGAAATGGTGAGACATGCTCTAGACCTGCTCAGGCTACGACTGTGGCAACTGAGGTGACTCCGATGAAGAACAGGTTTTCCGTGGTCCCCAAAGCTGCTGGTTTGCAAAGAGCTGCCTCGACATCTGTTTCCAGCAAAGCTCCGAAGTTCAGGAAAACTAATTACACGTGGGTTGCAAGCCCTGGTAAATGCTCTCGTACTGTGAAGAGATGGGTTAGCCCTAGAGCTTCTGAAAGTGCTAAGAAGGTCGCTGGTGGAGCGGACAGAGGTGCTAAACTATTGCCAAAAGCAGATTTGGGAGCAAAACTGAAGAAATCGGGATTGCAGTCCAAACTGGGTGTTTCTCCCAGCAAATATAAGTGGAAAGCCTCCAGCCTGCAGGCCTCGCCTTCCACCTCCAAGTCAGCGTTCAGGTGGCAATCCGAGGATCAGAAAAAGCCTCCAGCACCCGACCTCCCTCGAGCCGATGCTGCCCCACCGCCTCTGAGTGCTGCATCTGTTGGTCTTGGTGGGGTGAAGTCCTTCTTCGGCGATGCTGTGCTGTCCAGTTATAAAGTGAAGAGTCGGACAAAAATCATCAAGAGAAAAGGAAACTCGGGGTAAGTTGCTCGTCGTCTTTGGAATGTTGCACTGGCCATATTTAATGTCCATTGGCTTCATATAAGTCATGGCCATATGCATTTGCCTTTCTCTTTCCAAGTTCGGTGACTTTGTTCTGGGTGGAGGCATCCTGCTTTCCAGGGTTGGAAGTCCTCAGGTTTTAATTGTTTTAGCAGTTTGTATAAGTCTGAATTTAATCTTTCAAACAGAGCTGGGTTTTCTTCTCATCTCCCATCCCTGTTCTCCAAAGACTTTGCCACAGCACTTAGGAGACTCCTCCCTGACCTTAATAACAGACTAATATTCAAAGGGAAGGAAATAGCTGCCTTCCCTTATTGATTTATTTTCAAACTCCCGTAACCTTGTTGCGTTGGGGGCTGGGGAAAGGAGGAAAAGTGGCTTGAATTGCTGTCTGGTGTGTGGTCTGTCCCCATAAAGCGTCGTGAAGACCCGGGGATGGAGCAGGGATGGGAGGTGAGCTGTGCGTAGCGGGAAGCAGCGCCGTCTGTGATGCTCTGCTGGTACTTCCCTCCCTTGGGTGCCATCCGTTAGTGCTACCTACCAGTAACCCAAAGCGTCCTCCTTGAAGGCTCTTGCTCTTCCTTCTTCTTCTCGAGTCAGTGACAGATCTGTGGCTGTCGGAGCTGCCTTGGGAGAGCGAGCTGTACCAGAGCAGCAGATACTCTTGGGGTCTTGTGGAGTAAAATTTTTCCCCCAGCTGTGCCTGATAGGGACAGAGTACAATGGGAAGGTTATAAATAAAGCTTGACGGAAGGAAAAGGTGTGTGGGTCGGGTTATCTGCAAAAGGGCTTTGCACTGGGCTGGGAGTCGAGGGGAAACAGATAAGAGATCGGGACCAAACTTTTGCTGAAAGCTAGTGTGTTGTGGGAGTGCTGTGAGGGCTTCGTTATGTTGTGTTCCTGGTAGGCAAGCTGTTTTGTGCTGCTTTTGCCTGTGCTGCGGGGAAGGGATAAGTGGGATGGGATGAGGGTTGGTGGCACAGCTCTGTGGCCTCTACTCTACCGCTGATCTCGGAGATACCTCAGTGCAGTGGACACGTGGTTTGGCTCCTTTCTCGTCAAGCCTGAGCTCTTGAAAATTGAGGACTGTGGCCTAAATAACTGTTCCAAGTGATGAAATGAGCTGGTAACGCAGCCCTGATTGAGGAGCTAATGTCTTGATTCCTGCTTCTGTTTCCCAGATCCTCTGCTCAGCACTTCACTGCAGGTTTCCATCCTTGCTTTGCCCTCCTGGTTTGCTGGGCAACGTGTCTGCGGGTGGATCGTGCTGGAGCAAGGTGCCTGGAGAAGCTGGGATTATTTTCAATTTTTTGGCAGTCAGGGAGATGAGACCACCATCCTCTCCCCCGCATCTGTTGAGCAGAAAGCAGGCGGGAATGAGTCGAGTTAGGCTGTCAAATACCTCATTCTCCTTCTGTGCTTTGCCAGAAATTCATCACACTTGCCTATTTACTTGCAATTTTCTCTTCAGTGCTTCTTATCACCCCTGGGTAGGGGAGCAGTGTGGAGCTTGGTGACCCAGCTTCTCTCCTCAGCTCTGGGCAAGGTGACCAAGTGCATTTCGATCACCTCTCTACGCTCTTCTAACCATGTCGTGTTGTCCTTTGCAGTTCTCCAACAGATAAGAAGAACAGCTCCTCACCTACCGCACCTCTGAAAAGCCACTTCCACGTCAGGAAGAAAAATTCCTTGAGGGGAAAACCTTCTGCGACACCGAAGCGCTCGCCCAAGGGTCTGGTGCAGGTCACCAAGCACAGGCTCTGCAGGCTGCCGGCCACCAGGACACAGATCTCCACCAAGGAAGGTAGGAACAGCCATCCCAAAGGGTGACGGTGCTTGATGACTGCGTGCTGGCGAAGCGGTTCCAAGGGAGGCTCTTGGCTTTGGAAATGGGTTACCAGGTCCTCCAGGAGGTGAATCCGCTGTTGTTGGTCCCAGAGCCAGCACTGAGGAGCAGAAGTTTGGCTGGAGTAAGACTTCTGCCTTACCCCAGAGCTGTCTTGTGCTTTGACAACTCCAGATGAGGCCGTTTTAAAGCTGCTTCTTGCTTTTAATGTGGTTTTGCTGGAATTGCAGGCATCAAATAGGAAGGTGCTCAAGGAAGGAAGAGGATGGCAGAAGCAGTGATACATCTGTAAGACTAAGCTCTCTTTTTGCACCAGGCAAAAGCTTGTGCGTGTCATGAGATACTCCTCTAGCAACTACAGACCTACCTAATGCGCCTATATCCCAGTGCCATGTCTGCGGGTATCTAGGTTTTGTATGCAATTTGCTTAAAATAGCAATAATTAGAGGAATATTGGGTCCATTGCATTTGTGAATAAGTAGTTTGCGTCCACGTCCTGCTGCCTTGGGTTGGCAATGCTCAGAGCAGAAATCAGCTGCTTGGGGCTTGGAGAGCCGCACCTGCGCGTGCATGAAATGTTTTTGTGATGTTTCTTGGTTTGAAATCTGGTTCTGCTATTCAGTGGTGACGTTATCACGGACAAATGGCTTCACCTCCCTAAGATTCAGTTTTCTCAGATGTATACGAAGCACGTTTTGCTTGCGTGCCTGTGCTCTGCTCGTTCGTGTACGACAGAGTGGCTGGTGACGCTGCGCGTAGGCATTGGGAGGCTGTTTGGGTCTCGACGTAGCTGCGATCTGCCTCTGAAAGTAAAGCTGTTGAACCTCTGCTTTCAGGAAGACACTTCTGTGGTTTCCTGTTCTGCGTTTACGTGTGGGATTATAGTTATTTTGCATTCAGCTCTGTGTTGACATGCTGCTGTGTTTTGCTGGATGAAAAGACAAGAATGGAGGCTTGCAGTTTGGGAAAGGGAAAAGGTTTTTTTTTGTGGGAGATGATGATTTTTTTTTTTTTTTCCCTTGTGTTTGAGGGAGGGTTTGGAGGGATGCTGAGGGGAGAACTTCGGACCTAGTGCTTTAGGAGGTGGGCAGTGACTCATGGAAGGGGCACAGGCAGGGAGAATAAGATGTGCAGTTGTATTGATTGTCCCGCATTGAAGTGGTTGCCTGACTTTGGGGTTGAATCTTGCTCCATTTAAGGATGTCAGCAAACCCTTTTGTGTCTGGAGAGGCATGAAGGCTGCTCCTCCAGACACTCTGTGTTGAAAGTTTTCGTGCAGCACATGAAGGCAGCGCATGTGGTCGGAGGTCTTGGTCGTACTGGCACTGTGGTTGCTCCTCTGTGATCAACCAGAGGAGTTGGATACAGAATGGCCAGATCTAGCTGTGATGGTGATGTGGAGGCAACAAGGTTTTTCTTTTGTGGGTGATGGTGATGTGTGGGATGGGGAATGCAACCCTTCAGCCTCGTGAGAAATGCCTGCTGCCTGTTCTGGGGTGAGTTTAGGACTCGGACCTCACAAACTGCTTGGGGACATTTCTCCAGTGTGGCATGTCCAGTATGAGGCATTGAATAAATCTTTATGCTGTAAAGCTCCTTTTTAAAGAACTTAATGTGCTTGCTGAGAGTCTGATCCGAGCAGCTCTGCTGTAGGCTCTGGAGACACAGAGCAATTGAGGGTTGCAACAGCATTTTACACATGAGGAAACTGAGAAGCTGCTGTTTACAGGCTTACAAGCTGTTGAGGTGACCCAGGAACAGATCTGAGGTTACACCAGATCCTTGCTCTCCATTTAGGCCTGGTTTTATACCGGATTTTGTGCAGAGCAGAGGCCTTGCTGTAGTTTGCTCAGCTGTGCGCATCATAGAGGAGGTCACAGCACTGAAGCTGCTGCCTTGGGAAGGCTCCTAGCATCCATGGAAGCTCGCTTGACTTGGCAAACATTTCTTCTTTTTAGAGATGAAATGAAACTTCACGTAGGTTAAGAATATACAAAATGGATCAAAATCTTCTAGGAGCCTGACTGGCAGCTGCCAAAAGCCCGTGTCTTTTGGGAGCATATTCTGAAGCCTAGTTCCTTGATTGAAGGTAATGTTCCCATACTGAAAAGATTTTTGATCTTAAACTGCGTAGGGTTGAAAATACGTAGATCGAGCAGAAATACGGTTGTGCTTGTGGCTTTGATCAAAGTGAAAATTGGCAAATGAAAAAGTTTAGAGAAAGTAGGAAAAAAAGGAAAATAGGTCTGGAAGTGACTTTGGAAGAGCATGTAGTTCATTCCCCTGTCCAAAAGTGGATCAGATTGTCAAGCCGTTCCTGATAGATGCTAGCCAAACGTAGCACAGACAAAACCCTGGTTTATAAAAGTTGGGATTTATCTGTGTTGAAGTGATTTATGTTATTTTCCAGCTTGCATCTGCGCACTTTGCAGTCTTAGCTCAGAGATGTGGAAACGAGTATCTGCTTTAATAAAACTTGGTGACCATGCCTTGTGGCTCTTTTTCTTTGCAAACTGCAGCACCTACTGCCAAAACATGTCTTGATTTGGTTCTTAAAATGGCTAAAAGCAAAAGGAAATGTCCTGCCTGCCTTTTCCTGTGTGTATATCTGTACTCTCACGTGTGAGACTACTCTTCCTCACTTCATAAATGCCACAAATCCTTCTTTTCTCTGCGCTTTGTGCTGGTGGAAACACGGACACTGATGGCTTAGTGAATTAAAAATGCTTCCCCGCCATAATTATGAAATGGGTTCTAAATTTCTTTCTTGCTTTCTGCAGTGGAGAGGAATTGCGCTCCAGTAGATGAGCCATTATTTGGACTGGAAAATGGACTGGGAAGTGGCACTGGGATCCATTCACTGGAAGCTCTGGAAGAACTCCTTAGGCTGCCTTTCTCTTCCCCAGAGAGGAGGGCACAAGGTTGTTTCTGCTGTGTTTGCTGCTGCTTTGTCCTGCCTCTCTCCAGAGCCGAATTAAACACATCTTTCGGCCAGGAGGACTTTGTGCAGTTCAGATTTCTTGCTGAGTATATTTTCTGTTGACGTGGTGACTGAGAAAACTTGGCTGTGTGTCCTTTTCCTGGAGAGGTTCTCTAAGATGCGACATAGTGATGTAAGTTCGACAGTTCTTGTCATCTTTGCTCTATCGCACTTACAGGCTTTTCCCCTTGCTGCTGGGACAAGTGCTAAATGCTGATGATACATGGGTAGATGGTTGCTGGTAATCTAACCTCTGTTGTACCATCATCTCAGGGGATCCCAAAGGACTTGCTTTGCTCCTTCCCATGCCGTTGGCAGCTCTGTGAGGCAGCTGCTGAGTGATGCACGGCTGCTTTGCTTCTCCAGTTAGCAGAGAAATTCAGCAAGAGTCTTGACGGCTTTGAAATTGCAAAACGAATTTTGGCAGGGTTAGTGCTGCTTGTTGGGCATCTGGTTATGGCTGAGGACCAGCAAGGTGCCTGTCCCACACGTTCCTGCTTTTACCTTCCTCTGGGCGGTGACAGCCTTGCCTGTAGCGTGGCATTGGCAGGTTTAGGTTAGACATTAGGAAAAATTTCTTCACAGAAAGGGTTGTCAGGCTCTGGAATGGGCTGCCCAGGGAGGTGGTTGAGTCCCCGTCCCTGGAGGTATTTAAAAGAAGGATAGATGAGGTACTTGAGGACATGGTTTAGTGGTGGGATGGCAAGGTTAGGTTAGCGGTTGGACTTGATGATCTTAAAGGTCTTTTCCAACCGAGATGATTCTATGATTCTATGATTGTGTCAGAAATAGTGTGGCCAGCAGGACTAGGGAGTGATCATCCCCCTGTACTCGGCACTGGTGAGGCCACACCTCGAGTGCTGCGTTGAGTTTTGGGCCCCTCGCTACAAGAAGGACGTTGAGGTGCTGGAGCGTGTCCAGAGAAGGGCAATGAAGCTGGTGAAGGGTCTGGAGCACAAGTCTGATGAAGAGATGCTGAGGGAACTGGGGTTGTTTAGTCCGGAGAAAAGGAGGTTGAGGGGAGACCTGATGGCTCTCTACAACTACCTGAATGGAGGTTGTAGCCAGGTTGGTCTCTTCTCCCATGTAACAAGCGATAGGATGAGAGGAAATGGCCTCAAGTTGTGCCAGGGGAGATTTAGATTCGATATTGGGAAAAATTTCTTCATGGAAAGGCTTCATGAAACGGGTCAGCTTGTCAGAGAAGGAGATCAGGAGAGTCAAGCAGGACCTGCCTTTCATAACCCCATGCTGGTTGGCCTGCATGTGCTGTGTGGTGGCACTCAAGACGATCTGCTACGCTGACAGACATGTAATTCCCTGAATCCTTCTTCTGGCCCTTCTTGTAGTTTGTTGTCTTGAGTCTGAACCTGCACAGCCCAGCTAACAAAGCATTTGAAAAGCTGGATAGTTCATGCTGGGCTCGTGATCCGCTGGATGGATGTGGTTGCGCTGGAGCCTGGATCCGACGGGCGCTCGTGCCTGTGCGGTGAGTGAGCATCCAGCACGCCTGCATTCCCAGGATGCTGAGACACCCACGCAGGACACAAACAGTGCGTGTGTCAGGGCTGAGGACAGAAGGACGCCTGGGGAGGAGCGCGTCCTACTTCACGTATGGCGGCGTAGGTGCAAAAACCTGGACCTGCCCCTTCCTTCCTCTCTGTTGTGGGTGGCGTTGTGGCACAGCTTCACTGTTTGCTTGTTTGTCTTGTTAAACAGGCTTTGGGGATGCACGGTCCTGCCTTTTCCCAGTGTGTATCGCAAAGGCCTGTCCATTTTCTGACCCTCCAATTCCCTTTTTGGACCCAAACGGACGTGTTTGATCTTCACGCAGTGAGTCAGCTCTCCCAGCCACTGCTGAGATTTAGTTTCGAACTGGTGTTTTCCTGACGGCCTGTATTCAAAGGTGCTCACCTCTGTGGGAATCGCCGTGTTTTCATTTAAGGATCAGTGATTGTAGGAGAGAGATGGAAAGTGGCAGACTGGTAGCAGTTCTCTTGGAATTATTTGGACTGCTCTCATGATGAGTGTTACACCTGCAGCTTTTATCAATTAACTCCAAAACACTCATCTGATTAAGTGGAACATTTAATAAACCCTCAGAAACTGAGGTATGTCCCGAACTGAAGTTTTTCTGATGGGGATGGTAGAGCTGTGAAGCATTTTTAATGCAGTCAGCGGTCTGTTCATCCAGGTATTTTAACGCAGGGCTTGTGCTGGGGCAGGATGTGTGCATAGGAGGAGCTCACGTGCTTGACCAAAGTAAAGAGGAATAGAAAATGTTCTGTTGCTCAGCAGAGCCGAATTAATGTTGATGAAACAGCTTTTAGATGTTGGACTTTGTGACTGCTTAGTACTTAATATTAAAGAGTTCTGGTGGTGTGTTTTTTTTGTTTTGTTTTGTTTTGTTTTCGGTCCATTTAACTTCTTAGGCTCTTCTTGGAGGGAAGAAGAACTTGGAGATAATTGTTTTGCTGGGAATTGTGACTCCGCTGAGGTAACACGCCCGCACTTTGGGGATGGTTGCGAGCCCGATGAAGCTGCTGGTCTTCCCCATGTTTGAACTGGCTTCACAGCTTCTCCCCAAGGTCTCTTCATTCGGCACCTGCGTATTTCATACTTGTGTCCGAATGTCAAGCTTCATGTAGACGTTTATCTAGACAAGTAGCAGATCAGGCTGTCTGGCTTGCCTCTGCTGTAGGCAAGATAGTTCGGATCTGAATCAGGGATCTGGTAGAAGAAGGAGAAAAGGTAGTGTGTGCTTCTCTCCGCATCCAGGGAGAAGCTGGAGGACCAACAAGGATCATCAGGGTGCTGAATGTGGTCCTCAGGCCACTGGTGCCACTGTGTCGTGTAGAAATAATACAGCCTGTTTAAATGCAAGCTGAAGTTAACCATGTGATTTCTATTTTTTTTTTTTCCTTCAAATATATAGTGATCTTTTTCAAATGACTTATCATAACTGGAAGTGTTTTTAGAGCCTGAACTTTTAATTCCTCCGTTAACTGTTTGGGACTTGTGCTGGGGAGGTTGCTGGGCTCTGCTCTCATACTACAGTTCCTTTTGGGATGCAAGCAGCAGGGGGATGCTAGCTTGTAATTAAGATGTGGGTGAAGTTTCCACAGATGGCAATTCCCCCAACCATTTTACCATTTTTTAAATTTTTTGTTTTGTTTTGGCATCTGAACCAAAGGATTTGATTTGGAGAATAAATACTGGGCTCCTGCTCTGTCATTTGCCGAGTAACTTTCCTGCCAATAAGGGTATGTTGTAATTATGTTGTCTAAATGGCAAATGTCTATCCTGAATTGGTTTTCTGTTGCTTATTTGTTGCAGCAAATAGCCAATATAATAAAATTGCGATGCGTATGTTGGGACAACGCTGCTTCGTGCAGCACTTTTTGGCCACATGCTGTCTGATTAGCTTGGGCAGCCCTTTATCCGCTTTTTCCAAACTGGAGATGGGGTTATTCCCAAAAGTTGCAGGGGCATGATTTTTTTTTTTATCACCAGTTTTAAGGGAAAATACCAACTTCTAAGTGAGGTTTGACTGATCCACATCGATGATGGCAGAGGGATGTGCTTGCTCCTCCTGTACTGTAAGTCCTGTGCCAGCAGTGCGGATGTGGGAATCCTCCCTCTTTACCAACAGCCTTTTACTCCCAGGTCTAGCTGGACACCTATTTGATGTCTTGCAGGATGAGGCCCTTTCTCAACTCTTGTTTTTGATGAAAAACAGGTGAATGCTTGCCATTGTGAACCTTTCCTCACCCCTACAAAAAAAATCAATGCTGTTGCCCTCCTTGGCTGCCGCAGCTCTTGTGCAATGCTGCTGCGCTGGTAAGTGTTCACCTTGCTCTGGCGTTCGGCATGACAGCACTGTCTTTTCTTATTCCCCTGGCTTTTTCTCTGGGAAAAACTAGAAGTAAGTACTTAAAATGAAAATTTATTTGTTTTTAATTTCTTTTAACGTCAAAGACGTGGCGGCTCTATGAATGGGGACTCACACCATGCCTGTTCGCCGCATGTCCAGCACAGGAGCGGCGGCTGTACGGTATGCTCCGACAAGCAGGATAATTGGGGATTTTGGGGAGTCTCTCGTGCCGCCCTTCCTTCCCCGCAGCCCTGCAGAGGGCACTCGTGCCCCTCTCATCTCCCTGGTCCACCTTTTTCTGGTTATTGATGGCCTAATTTCGTCTTTATGTGAAAGAAAGCAGATATCAAGTAATTTGCAGCAATAACCTGCTAATGCTGGACCAGTATCAAAACTCCCATGTTCATTTCAAGTGGCAGATAAAACACTAATATATAATTATCCTTGCAAATTGGATTGTTTTAAATAACCAAAAGGCTATGGCCAGGAGAAAACTATCCCATTTCCCTTGAGTTACTATTGCAGTGTAATTGCTGCGTTCAATCAATTTCCTTGGCATTAGAAATTCCATCACAATCAACATTAAGCTTTATTCATTGTGATGGCTAAGAGCCGGGCCATTTCTCCTCTTTTCCTTAACTGGCAAAATTAATCAGGGAAAAGATTTTAAACATTTACCCGTGCGAAAGAGGTCAGCTCTGCCACTATATTGCTCAGCAGATAAGGGGGCTAATAAAAAGAAAATTGAATTACTAATGATCGCCAGGAACAGAGTATATAAAACCTGGCAATCGCCCGGTTCAGGAAAAAGGAGAATCAATTTTCTTCGGACAAGGTGTGCTCATTTTTTATTTTGGCGCATATTATCAGCAATTTAATTTGAAAGCGCATAAACAGGAGGAAACAGTTAGAAAATAATGAGCCTGAAGGTGTAAAATGCTGCAGGATATATGCTGTACACAATTTATTTGGCACAACAGATAATCACTTTAATTGAATTCAAAACTGCATTGTTCAGCAGCAGTGCGAGCTGCCCGCCTCGCCCAGGGGGATTTACAGAATATTACAAAGATGCTGGCGAGAGGCTCCTCGGTGTCTTTTCCCCTCCGTAATGTCCCCTTCCAGGCAGGACTTCTCAGCCGTGTGCCCGGGATTGCTTAGGCACAGTCACAGCTGGCTGAAAGCAGAAGATGGAGAAAGTGAGAGACAGATTTCTCTAGGGACGCTTGCTTGTTCTATCACCACGTATATTTGTTTCTTAAATAATTTGGTGTTTGCCAGGTTTGATGGTTCAGTGCGGGATTGTCGTGTCCGCGTGCAGCGCAGAAACTGGTCACGTCGTCTTCTGCTTCAGGTGAAATTATTTCGCTGCTGTCCCAACTGAACCTCCTGAGTTAAAAGTCTAGCTACCTCCTCCTGCTTGTAGTGATCTCCTGATCTGCGTACTAAACTAGGTTTTAAGTAGGAGCTTTTGGCTCGCGTCTGGGAGAGGTGGGTGGCGGGAGAGACCTGCGGGTCAGCACGGTCGCGATGCGAGGAGCTGCGCTGCAAGGGATGTCCCTCCAGCTGTGCCACAGAGGTTCATCCTTTAATTTCTTTTGTTCTTTGGGTGGGAATAATACCGTTACTCAGCACTTTGCTGGCATTAACTGATGAAATGGTGGTTTGGTAAGGTGGCAGAGGAGGGGACGTGTTACTGTCTCCTCCGTATGTGTGCCTCGGCAAAGGAAGCCAAACAGATTGGAAACTGCAGCAACGACCGGTATGCGGTCACGCAAATCCGTGGCCAGAGCAAGAGTCAATTTTGTTGCATCTGCTGCACGCACAGCTAGGAGATGAGTTTTTGTGTTTCCCCCCTTTAAAATACTCCTTTCCTGCTTATCTTTGCCTTTCTCATGCTCCAGACTGAGATAAGACAGCGGGTTCATGTTACCAGCTTCCTGCTTGTCCTCTGTTGCCACCGCCAGCACTGAAGTCGGCTTCCCTGAACGTGCTGAATAGAAGGAAATCCTGTTTGTATTTGCTTCTTTCTAGAGAGAAATTCCATCGGGATTTATAAGACGTGCTTCACCCTGCCATCTGCGGAAGAGTTTCTAGAACTCTTTAATTTCAGAGTGAGGGTCACCTTCCAAAAAATTCCCTAAACCCTAATTTCTCTTTCTGCTTGCTCAATAACGCGAGTCGTGCGTGCGGCATGAGGGTGTTGGGATGGGCAGGGGGCATTTGCTCGGAAAAAGGCTGGTGGCAGAAGTGGAAGGAGCTGGTTTGCATTGCTCGTGCCCAGGCGAGTGCAGAAAGTAAACAGGGCGTAAATGTTGAGGAGTAAGTTATGACTGGCATCTGAATGCTCAGCTGCTGTTAATTTTATTGACACTGGGTGTTTGTAACCCTCTGGCAGCTTTGAAAATCTCAGCAATGGATTTTATACCCTCTTCTATTTTTTTTTTTCTTCTAAAGTGAAGGCCAATCAGTAAATATTTCTAGTGGGGAGATTCCTCTTGAGGCACTGTGGTTCGGTGGTTTGTGTTTTTTTTTTTTAAGCTTTATTCCTTGCTTTGTATTTTTTTTTTCTTTTCAGTGAATTGCACAAGGTGTTGCTGCTGTTTGTGAGGTGACATCTCAGACTGCGTTACATGAGCTGAGCTGGTGTGACGTCTCTGCTACGTCTTATTAGAAGGAGTCGGAGGCAGCGATTGCTGCCCTCGAAGGAAGCCCTTGTATCACGTAGGGCACTGCTCAGGACCCCTTGGAGTTCATCATGTCTTTTCTTCTCTGCTCCATCATTAGTCTCATCTTTTTGAGCAACTCCTTCCTAGCTTATCCGAACCCTTCGCAGGTTCGCCGCTCGAGGCCAGCAAGGCTTGTGTCGTTACGCTGTCGTGCGTAGGCTTGACCTTGCCCGTAAATCGTTACGTTGTCAGGTCTCTCTTCTCACTTTCACTGGCTTGTCCTTGGGAGCCAGGGGTGGAGTGTGGCTGGCGAAGTGGCTGCTCGCTCCTTCGCAGTAATTGGGAAAAGTTCACATACCTGGCTTTTTGCCGGCACCAGTTACGTCAGTGTTCGTAAGTAACGGTTTTGGGTTTCTGGCTTTACTTGGCATTTACAGGTGACTTGTCCCAAGCTGCAAGAGGAGCTGCAGGCAGCCAGTAGCAGGGATTCTGTTTTCAGAACCCTCTTTTAAAAATAACAGGCTGCTTCGAGCAAGGGAAGTCGGCCTTGCTAAACGAGGACGTGTCACCATGTAGACAACCTCAGCGCTCAGCTCGAGTGCTCCAGCATTTGGATTTGGGGTCGGGTAAAATAGTGACTGCAATAGGGGGAACATCCAGACTGAAATACATCAGAGACGTGATCTGAAGGTGATAGTGTGCCTCTAGATAAGGAGGAGTGCAAGGGGCTCCTCGTGCGAGTGGGAGACCTGTGGATAGACCTCTGCCAGGGTAAAGGTGCGGACCAAGCGACGCGGATCTGGGGAGCAGCAGGCGATGGCGTATAAAACCACTCTGTTCTTCACGTAGAGTTCCTTGGAATTAGTCTTAATTTCTGTGTCTGCTCTTTCTGCCTTTTCCTGCAGAATTCAAGCTGTGTGCTCAATTTAAGGTTGAAAATCACCTCTCAATACCTGTCTCCCTGATTTCAGAAAACCTCCCCTACCTGTGTGCAGTGGCAGCTACCATTTGATTGTGAAATTCTGATAGCAGCAAGCAAGTATATTTATACACTAATAGGAAAAATATTTGGCTTTGGGGATGCATGACATCCTTTCATTGGCAGTGACCCTTGATATTTTCACATCCAGGGGAGGCTTTTCTAAGAATTCAAACCTTTCAGGGATGGCACAGTGCAGAACAAAAAATAGAGAAAAAATAAAAAAAAAAAGTAGAAAACAGAGCAGTAGGTCTTACTCGCTCGTCCTCCTGGGGCTTGCGTTGAGTGCCTGTAACCTGTTACTCCGAATAGCACGTCCTCAGATCAGGGTGGCACAGTGTAATTTCAGTCATTGGTGTTTCCTTGTTGAATGCTGGATGTCTCTCCTTGCTGTTATTTTTTACAGGGAAGCTAGGATAGCTGGAAGGGCAGCGAGTTGATAAAAAGAGGCTACGTTTATAGCTTGTGCTACTGAAGAATAGAGGCTGGACGCTGTTGTGCTGACTTTATGAATGCATAGCGTGTGATTTCTCTGCTGTTTGGGGTATTTTTTTTGTCCAGAGTGGTTGAAAGCTGCAAACCTTGCTTGTAATTCCGAGCTGGGTTAGTGCCTCGCTTGTTCTTAGCGCTCGCTCACGTGAACGGGTTTGTCTTTGGGTGGATGCTCAGGCTGCGTACTGAAGCTTTTAAAACAGTTTTCAACCTATCTGGCTCTCCTTGCTGCTCTAAATTGTGCTGAATTTCAGTGCTGCTGCCTCTTATCCCTTTGGTTGTCTTTCCTGGGGCTCTTAAAGCAAAAATAAGGAAAATAAAAGCAGGCATTTAAGGCACTTAAAAGAAATATGAATGCCTGTGTAACCTGAAGCTTGACAGTAAGTCTCTTTTTTTCCTTTTTTTGTTTCCTCCTTTTGCTATTTTCTTACACCTAATACACAAACTGACTGAAGGTTATCCCTGGCGTGGTCACAGTTGAAATTACTGATGTTTCCCGTGCTGTGAATTGATGCCTGCGTGGATGATCAGAGTATCCTCCGCAGCGCTGTCAGGGCTCCCCAAATCCCGCTGCAGCAGATGCTCGACTCCCTGTAAAACCTGTGTAGGTTTCTCTGTTCTGCTTTCTGCTTCCCGTTCTTCTCCAAATCCCTGTTTACAAGTCTTTTTCTTTCTTTTTTTTTTTTTTTTAAATTTTCTTTTGCAAACACTTCCCATTTGATTTTTTCCTAGTAACAACTCGCAAGCTTCGTACAGCGATTCCTCTCTATTGCTGCTGAGCTGAGTTAGAAGCTATTCGTTCGAGGACTTGCCTGTTCACTTTGTGTGCTCTACAAAGCGATATAAATGAGTAATACCCCTCAGAATATGTAACAGATGCATAAGTGCACCTGGGGTAAGTGCTTTGTGGACTTGACAACATCTCACGAGTCCTACAAAACTGTGCTGTTGCAGCAGCTTTTGCGGTTTTGAGTTTCTGCTTTAGTCGAAGGGATGGGGAAACACATTTACTTCAGTTGTCAATGGGAATTTTGCTGTTGCCTCCGGGAAATTTGAGTTCGAGGAACGTTTCATCCTCCTTTATGCCACTGTATAATCCACACGTGTGCGATTTTTGGCAGACTTCTCTTTTGGATTGTGCTCGGGGTTGTTTTGAATAGTATCAAGGAAGGGTGTTGTGTGGGTGTACCGACGTGGCTGGTGAACTGTGGGTCCAGATCTGTTCTCAGAACTGATCCTACGTGTTATTAGCCCTTAAGCCTGCCCTCGGGGGCTCTCCGGTGGAAAAGGGCATGAGCATACTTGGAACCTTAGCACGGGCTATTACCTCCCGCATCGATCGCAACGGAGAAGCACGTTCTATTGCTCACTGTGCCGGCAAATGTCCTGGGACGTCTTGTCCTTGGGTGGGACAGAGAGTGCCCGGGCAGGCGTGTGTTTGTGGGTGGGATGTACCGTACGATTTGGGATTTTCCTTGAAGAACTTTCCCAAAACAAAAATCACAGAATGGCAGGGGTCGGAAGGGACCCCTGGAGATCATCTACTCCAACCCCCTGCTAGAGCAGGATCACCTAGAGCAGGTTGCACAGGATTGAGTCCAGGCCGGTTTTGAATATCTCCAGAGAAGGAGACTCCACAACCTCTCTGGGCAGCCTGTCTCAGTGCTCGGTCACCCTCAAAGTGAAGAAGTTTTTCCTTATATTTAGGTGGAACTTCCTGTGTTCCAGTTTGTGCCCGTTGCCCCTCACTGGGCACCACTGAGAAGAGTCTGGCCTCTTCCTCTAGACATCCACCCTTTAGGTATTTANAGCAGGTCAACCCCTAACCTGTACTGGGGCTTGGGGTTATTCTTGCCTACGTGCAGGACCCTACACTTGCCCTGCTTGAATTTCATTAGGTTCCTCTTTGCCCAGCTCTCCAGCCTGTCCAGGTCTCGCTGAACGGCAGCACAGCCTGGTGTATCAGCCACTCCTCCCAGTTTTGTATCATCTTGTGAGGTCTCTGTGGTAAAACAAACAAGCTGGTGTATATTAGCACTCCATTTTGTACCCTGGCTAAAAAGCAAAGAGCTCTCCTGAAAAAAAATATCAGTAACTGCTGAGCTTATTGAAAGGTGCAACCCTGTTGTGTAACAAATAGCTTCTGGTTGTAGAGAGAAGTGCCCGTGTTTTATGGAGTAGTAAGGGAAGGTCCAGCTCAGAAACTGCCTTGAGAACGTCCAGCGCAGTGCTAGTCATCTTGGGGCAGCCTGCCTTCACTCGAGGGGCTACAGAGCTTCGTGTGTCACAGGATGCTCTGGTGCATCTCCTGGTGGCCTCAACTCTGAGCTTTTTTTGGGTGATAAGGACACGCTTGAGTTAAAGGCCCCAGATAGAACAGCTTCAAATACTGTTTCTTGAAAAAAAGAGGAGATGAATGCTCTTCTTTTGAAGAAGCTGTTTAAAGAAGAGACCAACCTCTCAGCCCAATGTTTTTTGGTTTTTTTTTTTTTTTTTTCTTGCCTGGGCCATCGTGATTGGGTTGATTGGTGAGCTTAATCTAGCGATGATGGCTTTGAAATGATTTCCTTGCAAGGCAGTTGTTTGCTTGGTTATTAGAAAAGCAAGGGGCTTGGTGTGGAAGTATCCGTTATCACGAGAAAAATCAGAAAAGGGTTTGATAGGGTGAAACAAGTTCATCAGTGATACCACTCTGTGTGTGTATATATATGTGTGTATGTGTTTTAAAATAAGATTTACTCTACTATTTCAACATTAACTGGGGCATTTTACAGTGCTCCCCTTCTGTAAGCTTCTGCGATCCATCATTTCCCTGCTAGCGTGCTGTAGTGGCTGTTAGATTTTACTACACCAAACACTGTAAAAGGGCATTAGAGCAGTTAAATCTGGAGTCTTGCTTTCATAAGGAAAAAGAAAATGCTGAATTAGGCAATGGAAAAGGCAACCACAGCGATACTTTAATCTTGCATAAATTATCAGAGGAGTCAGAGGCTAGCAATTTTATGTATTGTTATAGCTCTGCTAATTAATTATTCCAGAATAATCGATGTTTAGAAGAACCAAAGTTTGGTCCTTTTCTGTCTTAATGGACTATGGTATTTACTTTCAATATGGCAGCTGTATTTTCTTTTATTATTTTTCTGATGTGGCAACACTTTAATTTTAATCCCCTAACCATGGGGTTAATGCACCAACTTTCCAAAATATGTACAGTCTCAATGATAACCAAACAGGGAAATGTTACTCCACAAATTGTCCGTGGGTCTAACTCACAGTGTTGGCTTTGGAGCGAGACACTCCTGACGTCCAGGGAAAGTTGAGTCTCCACCATGAATATTTGAAGGATGAGGTGCTCTAAAGACGCAGAGAAATTATTTAAGAGGCTGTAAAATAGTCTACAAATTGAGACAAAACGGTCAACATGCTGAAAAGATCTGTGCGACTGAAACGAGTAAGTTGATCTTTTTTTTTTTAAAATAGACGGGTGAAATTCTGGCCCCGTTGAAATTGGGCTTAAACTTTTACCCTTATGGTTCATGGTGTATACATTTGAAACCCTAATGTTTTGCTCTGGCTCATATAGTGGGGCTAGAGTAATGCCGTGTCACAGGTTTGTGTCTCTTTCTGTATATAGGTAGAGATAGATATGTATAGATATATAGGGAAGTGAGCAGGGGAATTTGGTAAAGTGTGTTATATTAACATTGCTGTGTTAACTTTATGTTAATCTGTCAGAATTCACAACATTTATTCGATTTCTGAGTTAGAGATCAAACTAAAGACAAATTCCACTCAGAAGATTGAAGTATGAACCTTTCAGCAGTGGAACAGCGGGACTTGTTGTCGTGTAAATAATTTCTTGACGGTTGGATTGTTTTCTTAATGTCATGCTTTGTAAAGGGTAAGTAGAAAATCATGAGTAAAGAAGAGGTCTCTCCCAGCTCATAAAAACCCCTTTTTGCCCTTTTAGCATGCTCTTCCTGTGCTTAAAATAAACTCTCGGTGCTTTGGTATGGCGTGCTTCGTTCATGAGGGACCACCCTGCAGAAGGGGGGTGCTGATTGTCTTGGAGCATTTCCCTCCTTCATCCTCTTATCAGCAAGAGGAGGGAGATAGCTGAGGTATGCCTGGAAAAGAAAAACGCAGATTGGAGGGGATGATCAGGACTGTTATTGTTGAGATGTAATTAAATATTTAGTATTTAAATCATGTCTGATGTTTGCCTAGTAATAGTTAAGTCAGGACACTTGCTTTAGAAAGGTGTATTTAAAAAAAAAAAACCACCAACTTTTCTGTGCGTTGTGATGTAGGGAGCTGTTGAGCCTGTGGCTTGTCCTGTTCCTGGTTTCTAGACTTGGCAAGTTATTATCAACTTTGTGCTTAGTTTTGAATATTCTCTTTGATAGCAAGAGATTACCTTCTTCTGAATGGTGGAATTGCACAGAGCTGCACATCAACGTGTTCATCTCTTTCCGGAGAGTTTGGATGCATTGTTTGCAAAGGACTTCAGATCCCAATAAACTCGGTGCCCTGAAATGGAGCGTAGGAAACTTATAAACACTGAAGTCCTGGTGTCCTTGAATAGTGTGAACTTGACCCAGTGCTCTGGGAAGCAACTGGTTTAGCAGTGGTTTTGCTAAAATGAGCCTTAGGGTGTTGGAGTCTGAGCTGGAAGCACCCAAAATGTCCTCTCATTACAAACAGAGCAAAGTGGATTGGGCTATATTAAGAGGAATACGTCTAGCAGTTTAAGAGATGGTGTTAACCCTCTTTATGGCACTAGTGGATCCATACTGGTAAACAGTAACTGGTTTGGGGCATGCCAGTTCAAGAAGGATGCGAACAGATGGTCCAGCAGTAGAGCGTCTTGGGATGACCTTGGGCTTGTGACCTAAAGTAAGAGGTCGAGGGTGCTGGGCTTGGAGGTATGTCAGGTCTGGATAGACGAACCTGTGGCTGTCCTGATTTGGTGTTGGTGGTGCTCGTGCTTTGAGCAGAGGATCGTGCTGGAGACCTCCAGAGGTTCCACCAACGTTTCCGTGCTTCGAAGGAAGTAGCTTATGTTATCTGCTACGGTGCTGAAGTTTTCACTTTAAACACCAAATTCCCTATGCAGCTTACTAGGTTTTTCAGCGTTTGTGACTGATGATGTCAAACCCAGCTGACAAAAACATGCAATTCCTGTGAAGAGGTTCTCCTCGACAAGATTCGTGCAGAATTGCCGCTGCCTACTGGAGTCATGATTGCACCTGCAAGGATTTTGGAAACTAACAAAAATGCCAGACGTGCTGTGCCAAAGCACTTTTCTTAATCTTTTCAGGAAAGACTGAAAGTAATCATAAGATTCTCAGCGTTAGGAGTTGATTCTGGAGCATTATTATAAAATTAAAAAAAAAATAAAAAAAAAAAAGGAAATTGCCTTTGCGAGTGATGATGATACCCTGTTTCAGATGTGAAGGTAAGGACCAAAGCAGGAGCAAATCCGACGACTTTATTTCACTGCTTGAGAGGACCTTTAATCTAGGCGGTAGGTCTAAGTTAACTCACCGCTCCCAGACCACAGCAAATCAAGGTCTTTTTTACAGACTCAAATTAATCTCATATTCGCAAAACTGAGCGTTCCACTTAGCACGATTGCCTCGCAGGAGCCCTGCTGTGGCTAGGGCTCGCTTTATTTTGCGTGTGCTGTTGTTCCGTGCCGTTATTCATGCAGCGCCAAGGCCATAAATTACCCTTTACAGTCAGGAGAATGTGCCAACCAATTAATATAACCGGTGTCCTGAAGAGCTGGTGATGGAAGGAGTCTAGGAAAAGAATGATGCAGAAGAAATGCTGGTTAACGAGCAACTAGGTTGTGAACAGGTAGGGTTTGCTGCGACGTGCTTCTAAATATTGTCGTTAAACAAAAAGATCTTAGAAAGAAGATAAGGGCAGCATCTGTTCCTTGTAACAAGCAGTGTGTCTCCAAACTTTGAGGCGGTGGTCCATCGAATCTCCTTGTGAATCAGTTGAAAGTGTACCTGCGTCTGGATTGCCCAGCTTGGTGCAAACTTCTCTTTACCTTCATTTATAAAAAATACTTACCCTGAGTGGAGCATGCAAATATTCAAAATTGGATTAAGGCTGAATGTTTTTTTTGTTTTTTTTTTTCATGTGGGATGCCTGCTGGGAGCCACTCTGCTGGTAATGCATACGTAGCTCCCTGGTCCTGCAGGACAGCCTTTAAGAGCGAAGAGAAATCACCCACCCCTGACTACTTGGAGTCTTTTTTTTTTTTTTCCATTTCCCAGGAGGGAAAGCTGCCCTGCTTTTTCTGGGTTTTGCAAGACCATGTGTAACCTGTCTTCCGATGGCTTATGGCATCCTCCGCTGCTTCCGGAGTGTCCTCCCCTGCTGTTGCCTGTTGTTTGTAAGGAGTTTTGACCTCTGAGATGCTGTAATTGCCTCTCTGGGATGAGGGCTGGTTCTCGCTGAGCCCCGGTACATCACGAGCTGCTGGGCATCCTGCCCCTTGCTGCTGCCTGTGGACGTTGCTGAGATCAGCGATTTAAAAAACGTGGCGCCACGCGGGCAGATTGGGCTTTGCGGTTTCTTTCCAGAGCTTGAAACATCTGCTGTACGGGATTTTAATTTCTCTGCCTAGCGCATCCATCCCCTTCCCAGCAAATTTTAGGGCTGGCGTGGGTTTGTGCTGCAGAGGACAGGTGAGGACAGGGCAGAGCGGTATGTGAACA
This sequence comes from Aramus guarauna, assembly GCA_013400195.1. Taxonomy (NCBI): domain Eukaryota; kingdom Metazoa; phylum Chordata; class Aves; order Gruiformes; family Aramidae; genus Aramus; species Aramus guarauna. Next base: position 79,418 of record VXBL01007382.1, read on the forward strand.
AACACTTGTTGAGCCAAAGGGCGCTAGAAAAGCCAGGACGAACAATGCCAGTAAAACGATCTCTGCTCCTGAGCAATTCCACCCTCCACCCCCCCGTACCGGGGGGGATGCCCAGCCCCAGCGACTCTCCCACTGTCACCGCTTTCCTTCTGGGGCAGGGCGTGGGTGACATGCCATTGCCTGGACATCACGTGAGGAAAGCAGCTTTGTTGAAAGCATCCTAAACCCGATATCCTTGTTTATCTCTTTGCAGTGCCTGCCCGGCCCTCTAGATAAACAGGTGCCAGCGTGTGCAATTCCCAACAGCCGCTTTGCTGCCTGAATAACGCCGAGAGTGAGTTGCGTCTACGCGAAGAGTTATTCCTGCCTCCCTTTGGGGCCAGAGCATCCCTATGGCAAATGGGCTGTGACTCTGGAAACAGCCTGAGGATCCGGAGTTGGCTCAGGGAAGCTTGTCCTGGAGGTGTCCGTGGCTCCTGCCGCGCTCGAGAGCTTGCAGGGTGTTTATTTTGGAGCGGTTAGACTTGCGCAGGCAAGCTGTCAAGCCTATCCGAGCCGGGGGAGGCAGTGTGTTGGCTTTTTAATAAGGATAAAACCTCCTTGCTGTGCTGAAAACATCTCCTATATGGCTAGAAAGGGTGCTCTGAGTGACAGCTCCAAGGCTATTATAGGACAGTGAAAACTCCTCTCTATTAGTGCTGCAAACCTCTCCAAAATGGGTTGTTTCTAGGCGCGTGAAGACAGCCCGGTCATTTAGACTCATTGATAACAGAGTCACAGGATGGCATTTTTTATTTTCCTTTATTTTCTCTCTCCGTGCCCTGCGAGGATCCCTGCTGGCCAAGCACTCGCGTGGTTCGGCTGAGCGCGGTGAAGCCGCAGCGTCTCTCCCGGGTGCTTTCAGCGTTGCTTACGTTCCCCAAGATGAGTCAGTGCTGGGAAAGCAATGCCCTGCTGCTGGGTTGTTTAATGTCTCAACTTGAAGACATTTTTGAATGAAACCCTCTTATTCCCACCTGAACGCTGTGGTTGTGACATAAAAGCCCGGTAATAAAACGTAATGAAGAATACCAGCGTGAAATCAAGATGTTAAACCTCTGCTGGTGACAGGCAGTAAATTTGCAGCCTGGTGTTCCCCTTTGCTTTTTAATATGTATTAAAGTGGGCAGCTTGTTTTATGTCTTCTTGTCTCATGGGCTCTTAAACGGAGCGGTGCTCAGCGCTGGATGAGCGGGACTTTTTCTGTTCCCTTTCATCCATGCTGTACCTTGCAACTCTGGTCTCCTACTTCAGTGATTTTCTGGTTTTCAGAAGATTTGCTCTTTGGCTCCTGTGTGTTTTAAAGGCTTCGGTGTGTCGGAGCTTTCCTTGTTGCTGCGTGCGAGCTAAGCTGCAAGGTTTTTTTCAGAGAGACAAACAGCGTTAGATCTACTTTGCTCTGTGTGACCCCTTGCTCTCGCTATCGCAAAGTGTGTGCTAAGCAGCAGTGGTTGAGAAATGTGGACATGCAACTCGATTTCTTTTTCAGAGTAGTTCAAGTTTATTATTAATTTTTTTTTTTTATAATGTGGTCCTGGATTTTTCAGGCGTTTCTGGTCATGCATGGTAGGAAACATGGGTTCAAATAGTTTTTCTTTTAATATGCGTTGTGTCTGTGTGATTCCCAGATAGTTTTTCCTTCAAACCGAAGGGACATTTTTCTCTTTATTATGTTTCCCTTAATGGATATTCAATAAGGATCCGCTTTCTGTTGCGTGTCAGTAGCTGCGTGTGCCAAACGTGTTGCTGAAAGGCTGGTTTCATACTAAGCGGTGTGGGAGAGGACCTTGCCTTTCCCACTCCATCCTCTAAAAAAAGAAAATCAAACCACAACCTGGACGTCACACTGGCCACTTTTGTGTGTGCTGACACTTCCTTTGTCCTGTCCTCTCTTCTCGAAGATATTAGTGCACATCCCGGGCTGCTTGGCTGCCTAATGCTTTGCTTTTTCTCTTTTAAATATTCATGTGAGCAGAGTGGCTGGGTTACTTAATGGTCTTTTGAATCCGAAGCAGAAGTGGACTTGTCGTCAATAGCTTTTAAAAACTTTTCACTAATCTGGCTGATAGCCTGTCAAATTGACGTATTTCCCTTCTTTTGAAGTTTAAATGAATTCTGGTGCAAGAACGGTTACTGCTTACAAACCTGGCCTTGATGTGCTGCGCTTGGAGAAGGACGGCCGCTGTAAAGGAGAAGAAACTACCGATCCCCCGCTAGACAAGGAGATTTTCTGCTATCGAGAAGATCGCTGATGTGCCTGAGGGATTTTTGATGGGTTGCTTTACCCTGGACAAGAAAGTAGTCAAGATAGTGAGAAAGTAGAGTTGAATGGGTGTTGCTGCAGTGGCATGGCTTAATGAACCCTTGATTGAAGAGGGGAACGAGCTCGGGGCTGTCCTGTGTTGTGTAAACTCCCTGGAGAAAAGTAACTCAATCCTTCTCGGGAGAGGACTTTCCCTTTGCTTTCTCCTGTCTTTTCTCTTGGTGGGGTCTTGAGATGATATCCGTGCTGACAGGTTATCGTTGCAGTGATGTCTCCGTGCAGCGTAAGCGCGATGCAATATTGTTTGGGGCTTTTAAGCACTCTGAGAGCACGAGCAGTCATGTCCAGTTCTCATTTCCATTTAGTTTTACAGTTCTCTGCATCTCTTTGAGAAAGCTGAGGGTCTTCTGCACCATGGTCCCTCTTTAAGGATAAAACCCTTTGCCTTTTCCCCCTGTCACTGGAGAATTGACTAAAGATCAAAGGGGTTGAATCCTGTCCTTCCTTCTGCAGCTTCAGGGCTCGCAAGAGTTCCTCTCTCCAGCTTGTTTTATTGGCTTCACTAACCAGTCACCCATACCTTGTACAAATAACGGATTTAACTTTCCTGGATTTGTCTGGTGAGTGAGAAGAGTAACATTATGGCGTAGAAAAAAAGGCTGGAATGGACCTAGGATGCTGTCTAGTCTGTCCCCTGCTCAAAGCACAGCCATCTATCTACGTCATTCCTGCCTGGTGGACATCTAACGCTATTTTAAACACCTCTAGTGATGGAAGCTCCACATCCTCTCCGAGTAACTTACTCCATTTCTTTTTTGGCTGTCACCGATGCTTCTTGAGCTGAGCAGAGGTGAAGGATTACAAACCGGCTTTCCTGTTGATGCATCCCACTCTGAAATTTGCCTTTGTGTAACTACATGACCTTGTCGGAGGATGAGCGAATGCTGAACAACGTAGTGACAGCAGATTTTCACTTGCTTTGTTGTTTGTTAGCACTTCCTACGCGGTTCTCGTGGCAAGGGAAAGCTTTTGGGAAAAGCTTGGTGCTGGTGCGAGGACTGAGGAGGCACCAGGTTTTAGATCCTCACACAGCTTCCCAAAAGTTAGAGAAAGGATGGAGAGGGGTGAAGAGGGATTAATGCTAATAGATGTTTGATGTCTTATTCTCCAGATTACCTGTTTTAACTTGATTTGAGCCTGGCTTTTTTCCACTGGTTTGCTGGGGGCCATCTCCTCTGCCTTTGGGCTACAGAATTGCTGCGGTGCCAGTACCAATTAGTGTGACCGGGCATGCCTGGGATGTCAAAAACCAAATTGATTTTTCAGCTCCGGGAAAGGATTTCTCCTATGCGTGCTGATCAGGTAATGTGAAGAAGAAACCAAATCTGAGCTGGAGCGATTGGACCTGCTCCGGGAAGACGTATCGGCCTCTTGCTCTGCTTTTTTCCATCACAAGAGATCTCTTTGCGGATGAGGAATTATGTCTCTGACTCTTCCTTCCTCTGAGCGTGCTGAGCATGTTCCTCTTGGTGACTGAATGACCAAATCCATTTTATTCTTTAAAGTCATCAACTACTGCTTCTCAGAAGGGATAAAGGTGAGCCACTGCAAGGAGCTAATGAGCCTAGAAAAAAAGGATATTGAAGGAAGAATCATCTCTTCTTATCGGACAGGACTATCTCGGGGAGGACCAGAGTTTGCTCATGGCTCTGTTACTTTTGTTGTCATGTAATCTTGATGGTTTTGGGTTTTTTTTGTTTACCTTCTACCATAAAGGTACTATCAATACCTTCCTAAGAACTTGGGCTCCATTCAGTATTTGCAGCTTCAAGGTGCTCTAGAATATCGCTTGGGTTATTTAAGAGTAAAATAACATGTTGAAGGAATGTCAGAAATTTTTCAGGGAATGTTTTTGTTTTGTACAGCTCTGCCAACCAGTCTACTCCCACTGCATTCAGGTCACTGGTGGGATGAGGACTGGAAGTCTGACTCTCCTGCTATTAAAACAGCCCATAGATTTAGGAGATCGCGCCTGACACATGGCCTGGAGAGCATAATTTGACATGGCAGCTGAGTGAAAAATGCTGGATGCGATTTTTATTTTCAGTGCATGCAGATGCACAAAGCGTTGTGTTTTGTTTGTTGGTGTTTTTTGTTTTGTTTTGTTTTGTTTTGTTTTAAAGATAAAAAACCCAGCAAGAAACCACAAAGGAAAACAAAACAAAACCCCAAACCAACCGCAAAACTTTTATATTAAAATCAACTGGGGTCAAGTAGGGATTCAGACAAGACACTAGAAGAAAGGGGGGATTTCTTTTTCCCGTTTCTGTAATTTCTGATGGCCTGGAGAGATCTGCTCTGTCATTTGGTAATACTCTTAAATTTGAATACCAACCATCCCTGTAAGACTCGGGGAGTGTCCTTCAAATACATTTAGAGTTGATTAAAACCAAACAGCCTTCACTGCCGCTGGACGGAGTTTTATAGACAACCCTGCAGGCTGCATCAGTGGAGGCTAACAGTTCCTGGCTGGTGTTGTTGCAACTAATTTTCAAGCCACTTTCAACCTAATTTTCAAGGACAGAAGCAGGCATTTCAATTACCTGAATAATTGGAGGTGGGGGGAAAACACTTGTGTGGGGAAAAGGGCCTGATAGAGCAGGCTAGGAGCGGTAATGCACTGTCATTAATACGCACTTCTGCTGCTGATTCCCTCTGTGACCTTGGGGTAAATGCTTTTAATGGTCTACCTTGGTTTTTCTGCCCATGTGATGGGAAGAGCAGACCCCAGTGCTGAGAGACCTGTGGGCAACAACAACAACAAAAAAAATTCACCTATGAAACAACGGTTGCTGGTATTCTTCACTGCAGACATTTGCTCTTTGCATCTCAGCTGGCCAAAGAGAGTTTGCTGTAGGCTCCTTGCTAGCTTAGAGGGTTTTTGAGGCTTTATTTTGTGACGCCAGGTATGACTGCTCTACTGCAAAAGTGAGAGGTTTGCATTGATGGATGAGTTGAAGGCTGTGGTGATGTTCTTGGCAAGTTTGACGAGGGTGTGTAGTGACAGAACAAGGGGTAATGGCTTTAAACTGAAGGAGGAGGGATTTTGATTAGATATAAAGAAAAAATTCTTCCCTGTGAGGGTGCTGAGGCCCTGGCACAGGTTGCCCAGAGAAGCTGTGGCTGCCCCTGGCTCCCTGGCAGTGTTGAAGGCCAGGTTGGATGGGGCTTTGGGCAACCTGGGCTAGTGGAGGGTGTCCCTGCCCATGGCAGGGGGGTTGGAACTAGGTGATCTTTGAGGTCTCTTCCAACTCAAACAAGTCTGTGATTCTGTGAAGTAGAAGTAGTTCCGAAGACCATATGGTTGCATGGTGGAGAGGATTAAGCCCAAGTCTTTCTGTTCCACCTGGAGGAAGGCAACAGTGGGTTTGCAGGACTGCTTGGGGAATGCCGAGGCTGAAAGGAGATGCTGAGCCAAGCTAAGCTGAGAATTGTGCAATCTCAGGTTTAGTCCTTGACCTTGCAGCGTCTCAATGAAACCAGCTACTGCTGTGGGAGCCGACACGCCTGCGTCTTCCTTTTCTGAAGGCTGGAAGCACAGAGGGTGCCCCATGTAGGGTGTTATGAGGTCCAAAGCCAGTCCCCAGGTCCTAAATAGTTTACTCCTCTCTAAGGGTGATCTGGGGTCACGCTTGTGTTCCTGGAAAGGGATTTTGTTTTCTCATAGTCTTGTCAAGAGCGATCAGGCCACTGCAGGGACTTTTTTATTGTCCACCCTGAGCGTTCCTGCCCTGGAGGTTGCAAAGTTTTGTTGATTATGCAAGTTATTAACTCACAGAAGATACAAGGGAAACTGTTTGCAGAAAGTAGTGAGAAACATTTGACTCATGTGGTTGGTTTTTTCCCTCTCCCTGCCACGTTTCGTAGTGGCTGTGATTAGCCGGTAGCCAGGTACCGCAGCTCAGCTCACGCACAGTAACTAATTGGCCACGGTATTTCATTGCCTGCCTCGCTGATGGGAGAGGATTGAGATAAGTAATCTTCTGTTTTAAACCCAAAATAATCAAATGGCCACCTGAGAGAGCTATAACAGCATAAAAGCTGCGCGCCAGTCTCGTTTAAACTTGGATCGGTTCTATATGGGAGGTCCAAAGCCTTAACGTGAGGATAAAGAGATTATAACTGTACCTGCGTGAAATGTAGGTGCACGCCGGCTCTGAAAGCGTCAGCGCTCGCAGGAATTGGGCCTGCAAGCACTCCCTGACCTGCTTCAGTCAAAATGAGCTGGCTTAGCAAAGACATGGTATTTAAACCGTCTCGGTTAACGCGGCTTATATTGACTGATGCCGATTAAGAGGCGCTCATGTGAAGAGGAAGGTAATTTCTGGTGCGGGAGGGATGATGCTGGTGGATAGCCGGGAGCAGACTGACAGTTGTAGTTTCTTGCAGGTGGCAAAGCGAGGTCCAAAAAGGATTCTGAGCCTGGTGAGCTGAGGCTTTGTCCCTCTCCTGAAGACGTGATTGCCCCATGTGGCTACCACAGGAGAGAGCTAGGGGCTGCTTTGCTTGGTGTCGGCCGCCGCTGTAGCACGTGTGTTAGCCTGGAATAAAGACAAAGCTGCGGACGTGTGTCCGTGCTCCGGCTCTGTCTACTAAAGAGCTTAATGTTCCCTGCTGGTTTTTGTACTTGGCTGATCTCAGACAATATCAACAGATGGACAAGGTGGTGGAGACAGTATGTTTCTAAAGGTTTCATGACAATCTGCTGGGCGTGGATAAGTAGCCTGATGGGATTGATTAGTACCCTGGAAAAGCAAAGAGTTGGTGCCCTTCTCCGCGGGTTGCCTGGTCGATGTACGTGCAGGATCAGGTCACCCGTGTCCAGCCAGCATGCCTGGCGTGGGGCGTTGGGGCGAGGTATTTGGGTCAAGAGGGACACGATGGGCACTTGGAAGGGGACGCATCTGTTGAGGTTACTCAATGCCTGGTGTTCATCAGGCTCAGGAACTCCCCCTTGCTCTTGCTCCTTCCTGGGTGCTGTTTTTCCTGTAGGTCCCTATTCCTGTAGGGTCAGAGGGGTGTTGGGGAGATAAAGCAAAAGAAAATGGGGAGAAAACTGAAGGGTTTTGGGGATGGCAAAGGGGAGTGGATAGAGGTGGAGAGAAGTGGGGAACTGGAGGCAGAGCGGTGAGGGTGTCTGTGGACTTTCAAATTAACTCGGAGACGAAGCTGGCCCACGTGCTTCTCACCAATCCTGGTGGGAAGGGCTTCCTCAGAAGCATATTGTGCTTGGGTGGGAAAGAAAGGGATGAAGAAGCGTGCACGAGCTCCTGGACATGTATCTGAAAAGTGGTTTGGAGGCACATTGGCGGGACATCCTGCAGCCTGCGTAGGTGGTGGTGGGGCCCTGAGAAGAAGCTCTTTGGGGCTAGAGGTGGAGGATGAGCAGGGACTTGGGACCGGCGCTGGAGTGAGCTTGGTGAGGGCCGTATCAGTGATGAAGAAGAGACTGAGAGTATCGTACGAGCAGGTTTTTTAAGGTGTGAGAGCAAACTCGGAGGTGTTGCACTCCTCCAAGAGATGCAGGAGGGAGCTGTGCGATGGGGGGACCCAAGCAGAAAGCCAAAGCATCTAAGTGTGGTTTGGGTTTTTTTTTTTTCCTCTAGCTTTCTCTGAGTTTGGAAAGTTTGTTTCTGAGGAAGAACAGGGGAGCAGCATTCTTCCAGTCTGTAGTGGTGTTAATTGGTTTTTGTTTGAAATATTTACTGGATGGGAACATCAGTGATGATCAGCTCTCCCTCTAAGTGCGCCTGGGGAGCAGGCGTTGACAGGTGACATTCCCGAGCAGCTAAAAGTCTCTGCGGTGCAATCACGGGTGTATTTTAGAAGTGCTGACTTAAAAATAAAAAGGTTTATGTATCGGCCTAAATCTTGTCCAGCTCTTCTGTTTTCTTTTGGATTTCGTGGAAATGTTTCATGTGAACTATAGAATATTTTTTTTGATCTTTGCAAGTTCTTTTTTTTTTTTTTTTGCTAAGGCTGGTTCATCTAAAATATGGTGCAAAGTGTTTTGATATCCATAAAAGTCCATTAAAAATCTTTTCCAGCTTATTTGTCGGTCATGGTATCAGTGAGTTCCTGGTACCTCGCACACATTTGCGGGAGAGGAGACGTCCTCCCTAGGCGATGAAAATGAAAGATGGACTTGATTTGCTTCAAGCTCTTGGGCAACATCCATCATCATCATGTATTCAAGCCCTCTGCAAGGGCTAAAAATCTTCTGTTAGAATTTAGGGAAATATTATTTTAATCGGTGAAGTGGGATCTGATGATAGGAGGGATCTTTTTGTCCCAGGAGGAGGAGGAGGAGGTGCATTTTTAGGGGCTGGTATGTGTTTGGTATGTGTGCCAGCCCTTGCAGACAGCTGAGTGGTACAGGAGAGCGGCTGTGACCCCGGAGGTGCTGAGCCATGCGCGTGGCCAAGCACTGTAAAACAAATGGATAGGCAAGTCTGCACCTGAAGACGTAGAAACATCTTAGAAAAGAGTCTTGAAGGAAACTGTGGTCCTCTCATTTCTCTTTTTGGTTGCAGATGGCATCTTAGAAAAGAGTCTTGAAGGAAACTGTGGTCCTCTCATTTATCTTTTTGGTTGCAGATGGAGCTTTTTTTTGTCTTGGAGTCCAAAGATTCCTAATTCTGAGAACCTGGCTCTGTAACGCTACTAATTGCTCTAACACAGGGTTGTATTTTGTGCAGGTCCCGCACCCACGGTGTGGGTGGGACTGCTCAGAGCAGGCAAGTCCTTGTGGAGAGGTGCTCGAAGCTTGGTTTGATAGGTTCTGGGCATTGCAATCTCAACCAGATGGAGTTGACACAAAGGAATGATGTGTTGGGGGTGAGGAGGCAACGCTGCTGCCCGGTTGACGCCAGTGAGGAGCATGGCTCGGGTTGCACCCATCTCTGGTGAGCGGGTGTCCCTTTTCTTGGTGGAAGGGGTGCCGAAAGCGAGGGGCCTGGCTGGGGGGGGGATCCTTGGAGCAATCCTCCTTCTTGGGAGTCCCCCGGGGCTTTTCTTGCCTGTGCCGTGTGGCCCCATGCTGTTGCGCTGCCCGGGTTGTTTTCAGCTCTGGGAAGCTCACTGCGTGTATCCAAGCATGTTCCTCGGGAATGTGGTAACCCCATTCCTTGGGAATACAATTTGAGCTATGACATAATCTCTGGAGCAAGTGAGGAGCCATTAGCAGCTTCTTCCTTACCGCAGTTGGTGGAGCGGAGCTGCGCGTCTTGGGATTCTGCTCATTCCTGGGTATTTTCTCATGCTCCAAACACTAACAGGTGGCACCCTTCACTGGGGAATGGGTGGGGGTGGATTATGTTTTAAATCATTCAACACCTCGGCCTGGCTTCCCCTGTTTGTCTGAATTATAGCGTTGACCTCCAGAATTCATTATGAATATGCCCTTAATGTCAGCTCAAACTTGAGACTGGAGTGCAACAGGAGAACCCCGTCCCGGAGTATATTACCTGCGTCCCGTCGGCTGTCCAAAAGGACCAATCTTGAAGCTCTTGGGAAAGAAAGAATTGAGGTAAATGTGAATGAGAAGGAAAAGGAGCTGGAGATTGTCCCAGCTAGAATTACAACTGGGTTGGCAAGTGTTTAAAAATGTTTACGGAGAAGAAGGTCTGGGACCACGTGCGACGTGCTTTGCAGTGATGAGTAGGGTTCAGGACATCTAGGTGCCGGTCTCGAAGCTGTCCTACAACCCCCTACGCGCCTGTTAGGGTGTGGGTCCAAAGGGCCATGCTTGTCTCTTCTCTCTGCCCCCGTGGGTGAGCATCACCTCTGTCTGTCTAGCTTTTTATGTCCCCTTTGAAAAATCAAGCTAAAAATTAATTAATTAGTGAGGTTGGCGAAGGATCTCAAAGCACTTCATAGGGAGAGCTGCAGTGTGGCGTGGCATCAGGAAGGAAGAAGGGCTGCAGGAAGCAACACTGGCGTTTTCCTTTTTAATTTGGAATTAGGGAAGAGTTGGGTTGACGTAGTCAAAATGCTGTTTTTTTCTCAGCTGTCCCTTCCCAGAGATGGGATTTTCTCTGAATTTCCCTCTCTGGAATCAAACACACACTGAAGTCCTGAGGATCCGTGTGCTCAGTCCTTTACCTCCCAGTCCTTGAGGGTTTTTTTTTTTTTGGTTATCTCCTCCACAGCATCCCAGAAGGAGGACAAGATTTAGCTGGTTGTTGTGAAGTTACTTGCTAACCCTCTTGACCTGGGTCTGTGCTCAGAGAGCAGCACGTTCCTTGGGAGATGCTCGTGGGAAGCAAAGAGTTTAAAATGAAGGTCAAGTTGAAGAGTAAGATGGGATGTCCACCCCGCAGCACACTGCTTGCCTGGGATTGCTGCCTGTGGGACGCTTCCCGGAGTGGTACCCTGATAGTGGAGCAGCACTTGGAGCTGGCAGAGACAAGAGGAGGTGGAAAGCAGCGGCTTTCTGTAATATTCCCTTCCTTGCTATCTCTCGGAGAGCTGTCTCTGTGGGTGAAAGGAAGGGGGGAATGGATTAAAAACTACGTAATTAGTGCAGCTAGAGCTCTGCTGCAGGCTCCAGCGTGCATTAATTAGTTGTCTTAGCAATTGTTGCGTTGTTAGGAGAAATAAACTCATTAAAAGCTCTTTGTTTTGTAGGCGTTTGGCACCTACTGTGATGGGATTCTGGACAATGGCCGCGATTCCTCTCTGCGCGCTGGCGTTGCAGGCGGAAAGCACCGGTGAAGGCGGACAAGGCTGCCGAGCAGCTGCCAGCAGCCTGGGTGATCCCATCGAAATAATCCCACCTTAAAGTAGATCTAGAAACCTCGCTGCCAGGGCAAGGGTGATTTTTGTGCGTTTAATTTTTTTGTGTGTAGGAAGGCCTTTTCAAACCAGGGCAATACATGCGGGGAGACAGAACCATCTAGAGGATGCTGCCTCGTATTCGTCACCTTTCCTCTTTGCCTGCCTGTGTTTCTTGGAAGGATTAGTTTGTAACCTGCAAAGCCTTATGTGAAGCTCTTCTGCCTTCTTCAGAGTTGGAAAATCCGTAGATCTGTTCTCTGATTCAATTCTAGCTCTGAAGACCCTCCCGGAAAGTTTTTCTGTTGTTCCCTGGAGCATCCCCAGCTCCTGTGCTGTGGCAAAGCGGTGTCATGTCGTCACCCGTCTGTACAGGCTGTCTAAATTACGACCGTTGCTGTTTAAGGAGCAATATTAACAGAGCATCTTCCTTTTAATACCTTACCTTTCTCTTATTTTCCTTCCTGTATATGTGCTCTTGCTTACGATGGTCTCTGCGCCGTCCCTGCAGCTTTCTGTGCTGGGGTTTGGTGCCAAGCAGCGTGATGGTCCATGGCGGTCAGGAGCTTCACCCCTGTTAAATGCAGTTCGTTATCTTTATTTCCTCCCAGATGCTTTCTCCTCCGGGTCACTGCTCCCTTCCCTCCCTGACACCTCCCAGGGAGCGCTCTGCCCCGTGAACAAATGAAACCGTATGTCGTACGCTAACTGTTGGGGAGTCGTAGGGAAACAGCCGCTTACTTGGAAACCTCAGAGTATTTTGCACCTGTAATGGAAAGCAGTAAGTGCTGCTTTCTTGGGTCTTGGGGGGATTTCAGGGGATTTTTGTGCTGAGGGGGAGCAGAGGTCCAGCTTGGAAAAGAAGAATTGTCTCCAACTGCGGATGCTCACTGCGACTCTTTTGGATGCTGCCAGTTGTGTTGCAAGCCAAGCTTTGATATCTGTAAGATTCTTTACTTGCAGAAATATCTGTGTCTGAATTTGGTGCTGTGAATGAACCGTCATGTAAATAATTATTGTAATTTACTTATTTATTACTTATTTCCAAGTGTCAGTTAGGCGTGCCGGGAAACTAAAGCCCTTGCTTAGGCACAGGGTGGGCAGAGAGGAGGCGCAAGGTAACGCATGCGGGAGGGTCAACTCGGGCATCTGCTCCCCCGAAACTCTGATGTGATCTTGGGCGGGACACTTGCTGCCAGATTTTTGAGGGGATGTTGGTATCTATAAGTGAAACTAGAGAACTTCAGAGGTCTGCTTGAGCCTATCGAAGGAGACAGCAATAAAGATTTAATTATGTGATTAAGACAGTGAGGTAGTGTCCTAAAGTGTGTTTTAGTGCGCTGAGACAAGGGGGTTGTAGGAGGCAGCGGATGGGGCCTCTTCTCCTGGAGGGGTGTGTTTAAAGGCTGTACATCCGCACCTGAAACAATCCCAAACCTGCATTTCTTCCACGAGCTCCTGGCTGCTAACGCTTTGAATCCAGGGGTTTGCTTGCTGAAAGAGTTACGTGCATTCATCCTCTGCACGGCCGGCGGTTGCAGGCAGGGAAGTTACCCGTGGTCGTGCACGGAGCGGGGATAGAGCCGGGATTAGAATGGACATTCCTGCCTCTCGGTTTCTGGTCATACAGCTCTCCTCTCCCCGACTCCAGTTTCGCCCTTAGTTCAGGGTTAGGCACTTTAGACGCTCAAAAGTTTTGCAGCAGTTTGAATCGTACAGATGAGAGCTGGATGTGATCTGCAGTGGCCGTTTCTCTGTGTCGTTTGGGCAATTTGTAGGCAGGGTGGTTCTTGGCCTTTCAGCTTAGTTACAGTTTGTAGTAAACCAGCAGCAAATATCCTCCACCTTGGCGTAAAGAGCTTTTTCTACCTGGTAACGTGCAACCGAGTAGTGTAGTAGATTTTTCTCAGGAATTTTTAATGCATCACGAATTGAACTGAGGCTCGGTTTGGCTCTGGGTGATTGCAAGGGACCTTGAAAGGGGTGTGCTGACGGGCTGTTGCTTGCTCAGGGGTTAAATTGCTTCAGGGAGACCCCTGACAGTTGCTTTGCCTCTTGGTGCCAACTCCGGTCCCTTCACGTGTGGTTGTGACCCACGTCTTGTATTGCTTTGTGGGTCCTTGGTCCTCTTAGGGCTGCTGCCTCCTCTTTGCTTGGTCTAGAACAAAAATTGGGTCGGTGAAGGGCTGCAGCTGGTGGCACGTTTATGCTGGTGGCTGGGGTGGTCCACCTGCACAGCTGTGATGCTCCAGCAGTTTCTGAGAATATTCTTCCCTCAAATTTTCCTGGATACTACTGTAGCACTAAGCAGAGAGGAAGGAAATAGAGCTCGGGCGTTTATTTTTCTCTTTGAGGATGCTTGAGCATCCGTAGGGGAAGAGAGCTGGGAAAGGATAAGGGAGCGTTGTGACTCAAGGTAATTATTGCATTCTTATTATTTGTATCGCTGAAGCAGCGTCGGTGGTGTTGCAGATGCACGACCCAGAGCATCCTCGTCCCAGAGCATTTGCAGGTTGTGATCTGTGAAATGACAGAGTACAGATGGATGTGGCAGGTACGGGAGACCATTGTAACTCCTCATAGGAGTTACGTGAGGACAGGCCTTTCTCCTTGTTCTAGCAGCACTTGGAATCACAGAGCCGTTTAGGTTGGAAAAGACCTCTAAGATCAGGTCCAACCGTTAACTTATCACTGCCAAGTCCACCACTAAGCCATGTCCCTAACCACCACGTCTACATGTCTTTTAAATACCTCCAGGGATGGTGACTCAACCACTTCCCTGGGCAGCCTGTTCCAGTGCTTAACTACTACTTAAAGTAGTTACAAGTCCTATTAATTAAGACTTATTTTCCCCCCTGTGCTCTTTGTTCTGGTTTTTTTTTTCCCCTTATGAAGTTGTCCTATATTAATGGATGATGTTTTCTGTAGCTTATATGCCATGAACAGTAAAGAACATTTCAAGAGCATCGCAAACAGATGTTTTTGAGGTGACACTCGTGGTTCTTACTCTTTTGAGGTGACACTCGCACGTCTTCAGCACTGGTCTGCCAGTGCCGCTGCTCTGCGTGGGTCTGCTTGTCTCCAATCACCCAACTCTCGTGTTGAATCAGCACGTGGAAAATGAACGAGGGATGTTCTGAACTGCTCATTCCCAGGGCTGTGTCTTGGGTTTGACTCCTGGAAGGTGATTTCTGCGAGCTGTGGAGATGTTTCAGCTGAAAATCCTTAGTGAAAGCACCTGCCGCCGCCGTTGTCTTTTCCCTTTTCCATCTCTTGTGTCCATGTATAACAGCAAATGCTTTCAGCAACACTGATGAAAATTACCAATTAACCGCCTGTGAGAAAGTGAGGAAACGCCAGCTGTGAGCAAGCCACTTCTCCCTCCCCAGGCTCACAAGTAACCCTATCCCCTTCCCAACTTGCCTCCCAACGTCCCGGAGGATATACCCGACCCAGGTGGGTGTATCGCTTCTGAGGGAGAACTGGGAAATGGCACACGAGTAAGAAAGGAGACGGGGAACAAGAGAAACTTCAACTGAAGGTTTATTCTGGTGCGCAAGAACTATCTTTACCCGTCTTGGCTCAAGATGGCACTTCCATTTGTAAAGTCCCTGCAGAAGTATCCAGCTTGGCATCCGACTCATGACAGGCATGTTGGCCCTGGCTTGGCCTCCTTGCCGCAGCTTCAGGAAGCTTCTCGCTCCCTTCACAGGTGCCTTTCCAATTTTAAGATTTGGTTCGAATACGTAGAATTGATGGAATTTGTAATTGAAAGCTGTAGTCAGATGCAATTACCGTAAATTAAAAAAGCATCCAGGGCCGGCACGGAGAGATGTTGGCATCGGGGGCCTGGAGATCAGGGCTCTTGAGGCCAGCAGGGAATCGTGTGGTATTAAAAAGGGACTTGATGCCTGACACCTCCCTTGGTAATTTTTGCTCTGATGATCTCACCTCAATCCTCTTGTTGATTTGCCACTTGGCTCATCTGATTCCTTGTGTCTTAACCCCCCCCATCCTTGTCTGTCAATCTGTGTGGGCTGCGAGGGGTAATTAGTTGCAGAAGCTGATGGAGAGCATGGTGTTATTGCTACGGCCAGGCTCCCTTTCCCTGGATATAAAATCCCGGCTCGCTATTGGGTTGGTGGCACTTGCCTTCCTGCAGGTCTCCCTCAAAAATCAAAGCTTGTGGTGGGAACAATCTCATGAGGTTGTGCTGTAGGGCTGGTTTGGGTGTAGACCTGTCCCTGTGGTGCTCAGAGCTCCTCTTGGGTTGCTCAGCTTGCACGTGAGTCTGCTCCAGAGGAGTTTCTCCTTGGGTTCCCACGACTGCTCCGACTGCTCCGTGGTGGATGTCTCAAGGAGTGGCTTGAGGGTCTTGGCTCCCTTCCCAGGTGCTGCTTCTGCTTTCTCTCAACTAACCCCTGAAGATCAGCTCCTAAATCTTTCCTTTGAGTTAGGAATGGGCTGTTTCCATCCCGCTGTGCCTTCTCTCTCCAATGATTTTTGCAAAGCTCTGGGCACTTTGGGATGCCTGTGGGGGCAGAGGTGGGCAGTGTGTCGAGGCGTCTCAGCTCTTACTCCCATCCTACCACACAGATATGTCCCAGCATGAGATTGGCCTCATCATCAGAAAGGATGCTCTGGAGAGACTCCTTTGTCTTTTCTTCATCCTTAAGGTGACTTGTCGGTGACCGTTTGGAGGTTGGACATACTGGTCTGATTCAGGTACTGCCTGCTTAAAGCTGGTCCCCCTTGCTCCCCGTAGGAACAAGGGGTGCCCAGGTGCCCTCTCCAAAACTCATGTTACCGATCCCCAAGAAGCAGTTCTCCCAACACCACCTATACCTGCAAATCTTTCCCCCTACCCTGTCCCTCCCTGGTTTGGTTTTTTTTTTTTTGGTTTTGAGCCTAATCCAAAGCTCTGAAACAAATGGGAAGCTTGGTCAGCATCCGCAGCTGTCTGCGTGCTAAACCCGGCAGCTTGTGATGAGCTGCAGCTTGCAGGAGGCAAACAAGTGGTGTGGGGGGTTTTTTGGGTTTGGTTTGGGTTTTGTTTTTTTTTTTTTTTCCTTTTTTTTTTTTCCTCCCCTTTTGCCCCAGGGAGTGCAACAGGGCTGGACAAATCCAAGTGTCTGATTAGCCACGCTTAATTAAGATCCCGGTATTCTGGAGTGAGTCTGATGGACTCAGTGCAGTCTCAGGAAAAGGGAGCCCGGAGGAAAGGCTCGGCTTTGTCCCCCACGGGCACAGTGGATCTGGAGTGCTGTGTCCCCGATCTTCCCAATTTGACGTTTCTTTTGGAATAAGCCGCAGGGAAAGTTAGCGCGAGAGGTTGGGGAAGTGGCAAAGCACAAGTCGTTGCTGTTGCTGGTAGCGGAGCAGAACGGTTCCGCGCCCCGTGGAAAGCGTGACCGTGTTGGCCGTGCCCTGCTTTGTGATTCGGGATAAAACGGGCCCGCTGCGTGCGCAAACACAGGGATTTTTGGCTCCTCAGCTTGCAGCGGGGTAACATCGTGCCCCCTGCCAGACAGCGCGTTTGAAGAGAAGCAAACATCCCCCTCCCCATCCTCGAATGCCCCTCTGGCTCGCTCTTGTGTTGGGATATTCCCTGCTTGCCGTAGACCCTGTCCGCACTCTTGCCGTACGCCCCGTCCCCTCCCCGGGACGGGAGCCTTCACCTTGGCAGCTCCTTCAGGCAGGAGCAGCCTCTCTGCGTTTTATTTCTCTGCCTCATTGACTCCCCATCTGTTTTTAGTTGCCGGCTGCAAACGTACCTATTTCTTTTGGCTTTTGCCGATTAATTTTTTATTTTATTTTATTTTATTTTTTTTTCCTTGCCACTTTTCTTTTTAATTGTAGCTGCGTTATTTAACTCGATACGTTTCCCGCACCGAAACATGGAGCAACAAGGAAAGAGGTTTGCAAAGGTGGGGGTGAATAACCCCCCCTGCCTTGGGGTTCCCTCGCTGGGAGATGGACTCAGCTCCCCTTGAAGGCAGAGGGTCTGCCCCAGAGGGGTTCAGCCTTGGGGACAGTGAGAGCACAGCCTAAAAGTTACCATTTTTGGGATGATTTTTAGAAGTACCGGGGCTCAGCCCAGCACCACCGGCTTCCCTGACTGGTCTGAAGTAGTGAGCTTTAACTCCACATATGTTTCGCTTCAGCGAAAGCAAGGAGTCCTTTCTGTGCATTCCTTAATTTGGGATCAAGACGGGGTTTAATTACACGTCTCCTAATTGGAAAGGAAAATTCTGAGCAATACGTAGCTACCCACAGCTTGTTCTGTGAAGTTTTATATTCACATATCCCTTTATCCCCTCCTCCTTTTCAAATTCTTTATATATCATGTATTTTATAAAGCATATTCAGGCACAGGCATGCAATCTATGGAAGGAAACGGCTTTTTTTTTTTTTCCCCTCCCCTCTTTTTTCCCCCCTTTGGATTTAGAAAAGCAGAACCGAAGCCCGGCGGCACACGCGGACCCTCGTGCGGACCCTCATGCCGCAGGGACCCATGGCGGTACCCTCTAGGGGGCACGATGCACCCGCGTTCGCACCGCGCGCCGCCGGCGAGACCCGCGTGGTTTTTGCAGAGAAGGTTTTTAGGTGGTTTTTTTTTTTTTTTTTTTTTTTTTTTTCTTTTTTTTCCTGTAGGAAACGACGGTAGGGAAATGAACTGAGAGTTACAAGAAGCAGCAAAATATCCGTGTGTTCAGCAGGAATAGCAGCCTGGTCAGAGCTGGTGGGCTTTTTACCTGTTAGTGATGCTCTGCTTGAATTTTTGCAGTGATTTAAGATGCGGGGCTTGCAAACGCTCCTGCATTTGGTTTTAATCGGTCCTGGAGGTTTAAACGTCACCCAGAAAGCAGCTGCCTTTTGAAGCACGGCTGTTTTAAACCAGCAGAAGTGCAAAGGGCAACTTTTAAAAAGCCAAATGCAGCCAAATAAAGGATGCGGCTGGGCAAAAGCGCTCGTGTTCCTGTCAGAGCTCTGGGAAGGGGGACGTGCAGCTACGTTGTTTGCTCAGGGGACCTTGAAAGGCTCCAGCTATCCTCATTTTTTTTTTAAGACAGGCAGCACACGTGTGATTTCTGAGCTGGCTTGTTGGGACTTTGCGTCTTTTTTTTTTTTTTTTCTTTAAGACAAACTTAATTCAACTCTTCCAGCCCCAATAAAATCAGGCGATGCTTGTGACTGGGATAACTTGGAGTCTGCGTCGAGGGGCAAGAATTTAATTTAAACAGCAAGATGCTTTTTTTTTTTCCCCTTAACTATTACCTAGCCTGTATTATTGAGCTGCTAGGCACGAGAGCTAGTAGCATTAATATGCAGAGAAAATGACTCTATGCACGGTAAAAACCTTTCTGAGTAAATCCTGTTTTCCAGTGCTCCTGTAATTACCTCTTGCCTCGCCATGTCTGATTACTGCGTTAGAGATAGAGCTCGCGTTGCTTTTGCGGTGCTTCCGTGATGTTTCCTATCTGGTGCTGATTTCAGCCCCGTTAATTGATTCCTAATACCGGTGAGTTGACCGGTCATTTTAATTTGATTGTATTATTTCAATAAAGCTAGTACCCTGCCTTCCTATAAGTTTGGGAGTGTCACTTAAACTTGTCACTCTGTCCTCTCTGTTAGACCTCGATTAATTGTTTGCTGCATTAATTGCTCTACCAGGCAGAGAGGAGATGGTGTGGCATCGCCTCCGGACCCTGCGGTGAGGCTCTGGTCCCGTTTGTACAGGATGAATATTTGAACCCAAGAGCAGAACAGCGGAGGGAAAGACTTCACCGTTTAATTAAATGCATCTTTGCCAATCGGTCCCCGCCGACCTGGATTACCTTGGATTAAGATGGCAAATAGCTGTCTTCATGCCAGAGATATTTAGTGACTCTGACCAAGTTAACGGGCTAGCAGAGGGCTGGCAATTGTTCCTGCTTGTCTAACGCCGCCTGCAATAGCCCGACAAATACATTTGTGCATGGTGTAATTCCCACAGGCAAATCAGTGGCGTACAGGGCGGTGGAGATAAACCTGGGTGCCTGGACGTCTTGCTTTCTGGGTCGGTAATTACACAGCGGGTAACGACGCTGCTGAAAGAGCCTGAGTCTTTGTTATCCCCGTGAACCTTTTGCCGAAGGGTGGCTGTAGGAGTGATGAGATGCACGTAAAGGACAGCAAGAGGAGGGGAGGGTATGTAGCCCACGCTTTACAAGGGCAGAAGTAGGGGGTTAAAAAACCCAACCCAAACCATCTTAAAAGTATAATTTTACTAAGTGTGAGCATTCAATTTTTATAGCATAAAATTCCTTCAACTATATATAAATAAAAAAAAAAAAGCAGCAGCAACTGCCAAAACCCCTCTGAACCCTCACTTTTCCATGAAGCATCCTTTAGCTGGGATTTTTTTTTTTTTTTTCCCTCCTTTCTTTCTCTTTTATACTTGCCCACGAGGATTTTGTTCTGGAGAGGAGCGCAGCGAGGCACAAGCCCCGTGCTGTAACTCTGCTCGAGCCCGACGCTGCTGCATCTGCCTTCTCCCTGACGCATCCTTCCCCACTTTTTCTGCTGGTTCAGTTTTTCTCCAGCTAGTAATCGTTTTAGCAGATGGTGGGATAAAGTGATGCTGACCAGGAAATTACCTGTAAGCCGAGAGCAATGGTGCCTTTATCCATCACAAAGCACCGAAAGTCAGTTTTCAACACCGTTTGGCTTGTCCGAGGAGGTTACGGAGTTATGGAGAGGGGTGGGAAAAGCTCTCCAGGCTCTTTCTTAGGACTTAACAGTACAAGAATTTCTTGGGGAAAAGGCTGTATTAGGGATTTAAGATTGCTGTGTTAGTGATTTACAGTGTTTTCGGTGATACGCTGCAAATCAGTGCACGTTTCTACAGGGCAAAAGTGGGTGCTGCCATGGCTTCAGGTACCGGGTATTTGGTGTGGAAGAGTGGGATCTCCGGGAAATTCTCGGAGAAGCAGGGCAGACCCTTTGGGATGTGTTATGCTGCCAGCGCAGGACTCCGCGGAGCACGTTTCTATCACGATTTTAGCACCCAAAAGGGAAAGACGTGAAAGGTGGAGTATTGCATGCGATTAATCTCTTCTTCCCTCCTGCCCTGGGCCCCTTTTTAAAGAATATCAGCTGGGAAAATGCTGTTCTGGGGAGACCAGTCTCCGCTCCCATCTCCCCAGTGCCTGCCCCGGGCTCGGAAGAGCGCGGCACAGCCGGCTCCGACGTCGGTAACGCGGTGCGAGTGGTGTAGCCGGTAAGTAAGACACTCGTCGGCTCGCTACATTGCGATGTAATGAAGTGGAAATGAACTCCCCGCTTGGCGAG
Source organism: Aramus guarauna (assembly GCA_013400195.1). NCBI lineage: Eukaryota > Metazoa > Chordata > Aves > Gruiformes > Aramidae > Aramus > Aramus guarauna. Next base: position 99,888 of record VXBL01007382.1, read on the forward strand.
GAGAGGGGGGGATTAGCTCCCGACAGCGGCACTCGGCTGCGGAGATTGATGGGATGTGCTGACGTCGGGTACCAAACACAACCATCTCACTTTGGCGAGCAATTAATCTAAAGGTTCGGTCATCTGTCATCCTCTCCCGCTTTCTAAGAGCCGGGAAATTTGTTAGGAGAGTTCGAAAAGAGCTTCCACATTGTGGTTTTTGGCCGGTTGCTCCCTCCCCTCTCTCTTTCACCCCGCGGAGAAAGGATCGAGATGAGATGCAAAGGCGTCTTCTAGCTCTGCTCCGATGGGGCAGGAGTTTGGGGGCAGGTTCAGGGTTTCTGTGGGACCTCGTGTCTCTGAGCACGTGCCTGGCCATGGGAATTCAGTGACACACGTGAGTCTAAATGTGCTCAAACGCTTGGATGAATCTGCGTGTATAGGAACTTCTTGATATTAAAAAAAAAATAATAAAAAAATGTAGTAGTGAAACAATTTTGGTAAGTGTGGGGCCAGAGTGGAGGATGGGTAAGGAGATGTATCACCTCCAACTTTTTACTCTTCCCCTTCCTCCTCCTGAGGTAGCTGTTGGGGGGTGAAACAGTCCTTCTCTGCCTTTCCCAAAACATTTCCTGGACCCCTGAAGCTCTGCAGACAACAGGTTGAAAGGATGGGCTGAAACTTTACTGGGCAAGATACTGCCCTAAACACAAACCCAACCATCTCCTCGTCCATGGAGGCGTGTTCCTTGCAAGTACATGCACAGTTTGACATCTCTTTTTTTTTTCAGTCTGCACTCGCTGCAGCCCTTTGCAGGGCATTTTTCCAGCCATTGATTTAAAAATATGTATTTAATCTGATGGCAGGAAGGTTGGTGACTGCAAAAGTGATGGCTCAACTGTGCTCCTGATCCCAGGCTGGTCTGCAGGGTGAATAGCTAATGCATTAATCCGCTGTGCTGGTGAGACCTGGGGAGGGGGGGGGGGGGGGG